>CM074289.1:3423679-3491179 GCA_037194245.1 Opsariichthys bidens
ATCAAATAAACATGAATGAACATCAGAAGGAATGTTGTTTCAAGACGTGATTCAAGTTCACCAACGTTCATCTACTAACTTCCCCTGACGGCTTTGTCGGGCAAAATGGCAGATTCGGGGTTATGATTGGTCAGATCGCCTGTCAATCAAACTGTTTGCGAAGCGTCAATTGCGACTTTCCATCTCACAACTGACTTTTTTTTCCACGCAATTGTGTGAAAAAAGTCAGAATTGTGAGATAAAAATTCTCAATAATGAAAAAAAAAATTATTTTCAGTGGTGGAGACGCTCCATTAGCGTTTAAACTACTAAACTATTTCCTTTTAATTTTTCGTTCTTGCCAAATATTAAGACATCGAGAGTCAGTTATCGGGATAAAGATTCAGACACACACACATTCACATTAACTTTTTTAATCTGATAAGGATAGACTTACATAATAATTATAAAAATTACTTAATGAATTATGTAACAGGTTTTAAAATGTGTTTATACTTAAATGAAAATAAAATGAACTATCTACACGTTAAAAAAAAGAGAGAGAGAGAAAAAAACAGATTCAGTCCAATAGAAGCCATTTACCTATATGTGAAAGAACATGAAATTTGAACTATACATGTATCTGCAACAATCATCAAATTGCACTGCATTTTTGTCAATTCTTTTCTTCTTTTTTTATACAAAGTAATTAAAGAGCAACAGCATCTTAAAGGGACCATACGTTCAATTCTCTCCACGTAGTTTAAAGTGTGCATTTGCTCTAATTCTATATCTACAAGGTTGAATTAGATATGCGATACATGCACACGTTAGCCCGCTCAACATATAGATTCGTATTCGATTTCGTCCCGATCAGGTAAGGCCTGTTTCTTCGTTACATATGGCACTCTTCATAGAAACAAATAAATTTGTCCTGCAGCAGAACGGTGGTACTGTGTCAAAAGGATATGATCCCTCAAATGCTGTTTAACACTGGTACCTTGCCTCGGATTGGCACGCCACACACAACACCAGTGCATTTGTTCTTATAGAGCATAGCAGAAAATAAAATACTTAGTTCAACTTTTGTTTTTACTTAGAAATGGATTCAAAAGCAGAACAGAAACGTCACAATTAGCAACACAATAAACAGAAACTTTCATTTAGGGAACGAATAGCCGAAATAAAAAGACAGGTACACATGCATCACACTAACATACGAGAACAACTCTACTCATATCATGCAAAAAGAACGGTTTAGTTTTCGTCATTTTTTTTCGTTGTAAATTTCCCACGTCGACCTGACATCAAAACACAGTACAATACTACAGTAGGTACATGTAAAAGGCCAATCCCATGAGTATGTCTTTTCTGAGGGTTTCCGTTTGCATATCGACAAGTCCGTTGTCCATTTGAATGAGCGCACGTTTCCGCAGTGAGGGTGCGTCCGGACCCGAACGCCTTTTTATGGTGACCTAGCTCTCGCTCGAGCGGTGAAAGTAGAACAGTCCCAGGACGAAGCTTTACCTCTGCGTTAAGGACATTACATCTGATGACCGCCGCTGCTTTTTTTGGTAAGCTGAGCCGGTCGCCCGCATTAAGGTTTCAAGGTCAAAACATGGAGAATCACATCTTTACGCATTTTACTGGGTGAATCTGATGAAAAGGTCGCATTTCACTCCATATGGGGGAAAAAAAGTGATAAAAAAAAATGTATACACACACATATATACATACAGACATTATATATGTATGTATGTGTGTGTATATGTGTGTGTGTGTATATACATACATACACACATATACAATATTATATACATATATGCATGAAAAACAGTTTGTGTGTGTATATTATATATATATACACACACAAATTGTTTTTCATGCATATATGTATATAATATTGTATATGTGTGCATGTATGTAAGTGAATGTCTATATGTATTTGTATGTATATACAAATGCATACGTACACAAACACGTTACATATTATATATACACACATACACACACGCATATACGATTTATATGAACGTGAATAAAATTGGTTAAAAATTTATATATATGTCAAAAATACACACCTATATATGCATTTTATATATATATATATATATATATGTTGTCATAGCAATGTCAAAAATGTGATATATGCTATATATACACATACACACACATATATATATATATATATATATATATATATATATATATATCATTTTTTACATTTTCATAATAAACGTGCGCGCATATATATATATATATATAATGTGTATGGTAAAAATGTGATATACATACATATAAATATATATATATATATATATATATATATAGAATTTTTAATCAATTTTATTTACATTTTCATGACAATTAACACCTTTAAACTAAACCTCAAAATAATTTAAGCATTCATACCTCATGGTAAGATTTAGATTTTTGCAGATTAAGAATCAGTGTGCCTGGACAGGGTTATTACAGTTTTAAACGTATTACAGTAAAGATTCTTTCACATTAGGTAATGAGAATTTGAAGAAAAATGTGCTTAAATGAGCACATTATAATGCCTATTCATTGGTTTCATTTGATTTTGGAGAGAAATAAGACCGGTGCATTTTTTCATGTCACCCTTTTAGTGTTGCACATCTGATGCAGAACACAGCGGCTCTCTGCAAGCGGTCCGAGCGAAGACGAGAGAAAAGCTTCAAGTATCTGGAGCGGCCGAGTGTGAAGTGGTGAAACGGGAACGCTGTAACCGAAAGCTGAAACACAGCGGCACGAAATGTTGAAATAATGCAAAACGCATGTCTCTGAGAGGGCTTCTTCAAACATAGTAACATTCCTCGGAGGGGGCCTTCGAGTCATTTCGTACGAGTCTAATGGGAACACACAAACCTCCAGACAAAACACACATGTAACAAAAAAAAAAAGACTGAAGTCAATATTGAGGCACAAACGTTTTAGGCTCACAGAGAGGCAAAGAGATTAAAGAATTTAAAATAAAGTCATGGGGTGCATGGTTTGCAAAGAAATTCCTGAATACTTTCTTCATTATTGCATAAGCATTTTTCTAACAGGTATGGGATTAAACACTTTGTGCGATTAGTTTGTGTAACATCACTAAATACTTTGGGGCATTGGTTAACCGTCCGATTTTTTTAAGCGCTAAAGAGACAAAATCGTGTGATGAAACACAAAGCCGTTTATCTACACCGTAACAATGATAATACCCAAGAAAACATGTCCACTAAGCAATCTGAAAGACGATTAGTGGGCATTTTTTTTTTTTTTTTTTACACTAAATGAAGCCTAAAAGTGAATTAAATGTTCATATGAACGTTTGATTACGAAATGTTTTTTTTCCCCCCCAAAAGTGGCAATTAATTGAAAACAGAACGGGAGCAAAACAAGTCTGACTTCCTCGAAATTTAGTGCTTGAGATAATAAAAGCTGCATTAGCGTTTACTCGAGATGATGAGAAACGTATATATATATATATATAACAAAAATAGGAAACAAAATACGTTAAAAAAAAAACAAGAAGGTGGGGTTTCATTTCACACAAATGCGAACATACTGACAGCAGAGCTTGTGCGCGCGATTCTGGCGAGTGCATGAACTAGAAGACGGAGGGTTAAAACTGCGTAGACATCAAGGACAGCGAGATGTCTTGTTTACAGACAATATGGGAACATTTTCCCAGGCCACTTTCTACAGCCGACCTCCTGGCACTTTTATGCACACTTTTACGCTCCCCATCCTTCATGGACCCCTGTGTTTGTCACGTCTCAAATGATAAACACCTCGTGCGTTTTCCAACTTTTGTTTTGACTCTTTCCCCAGGATCGCTGCACAGCGCTAGCTTGAATTTCATTGGGGTTGACAACAAACCCAAGACGGAGCCGTAACAGTCCAACAGACGAACGCTTTAACGTCCGATGCAGCCCAGAACGTTGTTACTCTAACGGCCAGACGCGATCCCAGGGTTTCACCCCGACGAACATGACGTCGCGTCTTTGAAATAACCGACAGTAATGGGAAATGCTCGAGACGAACCTCTGAAATATGAAGCTACGTGTATGTCGGGGATGTGATGTCCGTTCATCCTACAACAATAAGAGACACTTGACTAGTGGTAATCCACTGAAAAATCCACCATTCCATTTCCAGAAGATGTTACAAGAAATGTTTTGAAAGAACTTTTGGCAAAAACGTTTGAGTGAATCACATGGTTACGTGAAACTCCTCCCCCTCTCCTCGACCCGCGGGGCGTTTCGCTGCCTACGATGTTTTCACCAGGTCATAGACGTAAATGTGAAAGTCGTCATCAAACTTGATGAAGTAGACCGAGGGCTTAGCTTCCACCTGATGAATAACCATGCCAGTTCGTTTTGAGCCGTCCTCTTTGGCATATTCCACCTGCTTCCCCACGAGGCTGTCCACGACCTCTCCGGGCTCACGCTCCGCTGGGGGCGAGTCGTCTGCGACGCATGGGAATAATGATTAAATATAGATATAAATGACTCTTTAAAATGATTGAAAAAAAAAAAAAACATACTTAAATCTGACGCATCATTTAACGACTCATCCCATAAAACACTGAATATTATGTAATCAAATGCATTTGCATTTTCTTTTTCATTCTCAGAAATTGTCAATAGAATTAGTTCTGTAAAATAAATCATTACCATAACATTTATATACATGTATCTATATGTGTGTATATACATACATACATACATACATATACATATATATATTTATATAACCACATCCAAAATGATAATATGTGTGTACTGTTTAATTATGGATATATAAATACACACACGCATGTATACATTTAAGAAAAACGTGTTATATTTAAATATACATACATGCAAATATTTCTTAAACATACACATGTATATTTAAATATATAACAAAACAGTGCATAAAACAAAAACTAATTTTAGGATGCAATTAATCATTTGACAGTCCTATATATATATATATATATGTAAATATATATACACATACATACAAACACGTAAATATATATATACACATATATAAATACATATGTAATACATATGTAAATATAGAAATATATGTTTTATATAAATATATATATTACACACACACATATATACACATATATAAATATATATATAATATATAAATGTACATACACGTAAAAAAAATCTATATATATATACACACACACATATATACACATCAATATATTCATTAACTATTATTAGTTATTTGTATTTATAAATGTATTTATTAATAATAAACTCATGATCTAAACTTAATATTTACTAAAAAAGTGAATATTGTATCGCGCTCTCTCTCATATATATATATATATATAAAAATAAATAATTAAATTGTATTATGTAGAATACAGCATTTTATCAGACATGAGCCATTCTCTAAATCGCCATCATCCACTGAAAAAGCCATATTGGTCCATCAGTGCTATTAACAGTTCATTTAGAGCTTTCAAATGGTCAAATTTAAAGAGCAGTTTCCATTTAAAGACTGATATGAGCTTCATCAATTAAGATCGTCACAAGCTCTGAAAACACTTACTAGAGTCTGGCATGATCCTCAGATCTCCATCTTTATAGTCATCGAGCAGCTGATACATGTAGAGCACTGGGTCTTTCTCGTACGTGATGTAAAACCACGTGTTCATGATGGGCGCCCGGGCCAGAACCATTCCCCTCCACTCGTTCTTAGTGCCGTCCTCCGTCTCGAACATGTGCTCCACAGCTTTGCCGATCATGGTGTCGGCCAGGTGGGCGTCGCTGATGCGTGTCGAGGCTGAAAGATGTGCGAGAAGGCAAGATGAGTGGCAGCATCGGAAACATCACTGACGGCAGTAAATCTAGGAACGATAAATCACTCAAAAGGCAAGGCACACGTTTATAACGGCATGAAAGTAAGTCATGTTTAAAGTTTTAGTGCTCATTTTGGAGGATCTAGCCTAGCCTATAGTGACTATAACTGATTTAAGAGTTTGTTTGATGATGAAACAGCATTAAGTATTAGGAGAAGGATATTTTTTATTTGCTTGTGTTTGAGAAGATTATTTAATATGATCAATAAGAGTGCAACATTTGAAAAATATTAATACAATTAGGTAAGGCAAGTTTATTTATCCAGCACATTTCATACACAATAGTAATTCAAAGTGCTTTACATAAAAAGATTAAAAAAAAAAAAAAAAGAATCATGGCAATCGTGGACCTTTCCCGATCCTGTCCCCCTCGCTTTCCCACTTCACTTGTGCTTACGGTCCTATCATAAAAAAACTGCTATATAAATATATAATATGTTTGTTTTGCGTGTCTTTCTGTGAATGAGCGGTGCCGTTTTGTGTACGATATACACAAGTACACACGACGCTCATGTTGTTTTTAGTGTTTGCCGTCGACTCACTGTCCGAGGACATGAACACAAACACATCCAATCATTTTATTTGAGAAAACGGTCAAATACACGCAAACTAAAAGCTCTTCACTACAACTCGTCAAAATAAAAGTCTGTTTTTTAACTCAACAAATACATTACGATTGTACAATAGAATGCACTTTTTAAAATATTAATACAATTTATTTAAGAAATATAATTTTTGTCCATGTTTTAATTTAGTAAATCTCTGTTGTGGAGCACTTTGCTAAAACATAAAAGCTGTTCAATATTAATTTGATTACATTTAAAGCATTAAATGAATTGTTACAAGTTTTATGCATTTATTACCACAATTTTTGATAAAATACAATTTATATTTTTCAAAATTGTTATAAATGATCATATGATAAATATAAATTGTTAATCTAATCTAAACCTAATTTCATTCATTTATTTGTCATTTTAACTGATGATAATAATTGAATGTTTATGATCATGAAATGAGTCCGTTATCATACCATGAAAAGCTCACATCATTTCAATCCTAGATGAGACACATTACGTACGTAATTTCCCGTAAAAACCATCCTGTCAGGTCTAAAATATAAACACTTAATAGGCTCACCATAGTGAATCAGGGTAAAACAGAAACCCGTTTTGAAAGAAGGATTGATGTATTGACTAGGCCAAAAACTATGCTTTACCTAATATTTAACGCTGAAATTAATAATACATTTTATATTTATTATGATCCGTACTAGTACAAGATTTTATACAAAAATCATACAAAACATCGAAAGTTTCCTTTATCATCTGATGTCTGATTGTCATTAATGACAGACTGCAGCAGGTTTATTAGGTTACTGTCACTTTAAGAGCTAATGCACAGATCCAATATACTGTTACCCATTGTGTTTAATACTCTCCAAAAAGGGTAGGCGTTCAGGCACATATCCGAAGCCCATTTGATATCCATGTTCGAAAATCAATTGCGATTAATTTCACAGCCCTAATAGGATATAATAATTACATAAAATATCTTTTCTGCTCATTGCTGTTCAAGTGCATTAATAATGCACCAATTAAACTTTTCTTTCTATGTCAATAAAACAAAATCAAACATGTTTGTTCTGGGCGTACCAAGTCTGTCTGGCAGAACCTCGAGTCCTTGCACCCTCTCGTCTTTATGCAGCTCCAGGCCGTAGACGCAGTCGAAGCCATCATATTTAATCAGGTAGAGCGAGGGGTTGACGGGCACCTGGTCTAACACGGTGCCTTTCCACTGCGACGCCGCGCCGCTGCCCTCCTTCCAGATGTGCTGGATCCGACAGCCCACGATGTTCCGCCTGGGCTGAGCCACTGCTTTGGTGGGCCCTACGCTGGTTTTGTGTTTCCTGTGAGAATACGACATCAGGTTTCAACATTAACATCTCTTTAATGACACATTTGAAATTTTACTTTGCTAGACGTTGAACTCTGAATCGGTTTAAAAGGTTAAGCGAGTCATTTCAACACCAACAAAACAGACGACAACAAAAACAAATACACCTCCATATGGGATCGGTTGGGATAATCAAACAGATCCCATCTCAAACAAGGAAAAAGTATTTTAACATCTAAAATAAATAAATCTAACTAAAATAAATTAATGCACAGTTCAGCTTTAATACCTAGTAAACAATTTTACGCTTCACCTAATATTTAACTGAATAAATGTATGTCTAAATTTATAAATGTCACATTTATTATGATCAATATGCGCTATTTAACAATTAAAAAATGTAAATAATATATTTTATATTTATCCCTAAAAGCACAAGAATATAAAACTTATGCTTCCCTGAACATTTAACTCTGAGAATGATGCTTATTAAATTCATGTTATATTTAAAGATCAATGAGCTTAATAAATTTTAAAAATATGAATTAAAATTCACGCTCACATTTAGCCCTTAAAAAAAAACACCACCTAATATTTACCTCTGATAATGATAAGCATTATATTTATAAATGTTATATTTATTATGATAAATGAGCTAAATATTTTAAAATATTATCATCATCTAAAAATACTATATAATAAATTAATATTCACAGATTAATATTCCCAAAAAACACAAGCAAATAAATAAATTAATTATGCTTTACCTAATATTTAACCGAAAATTAATTAAATTCATAAATGTTATATTAAAATGATCAATAGACTGTAAAATTAAAAATAAACAGAAATCATAATTCAGCCTAAAAATATCCTTCACCGAATATTTAAGTCTGCAAATAATTAAATTCATTAATGTTATATTTATTATAATAAATCTGTGTAGTATTTTAAAAATATTAATATATTAATATCCAAACATCAAGACCTAAAACACATTAAAAAAATGATCCTTCACCCAATATTAACGGATTATAATCATTAAATTCATTAGTCTTACATTTATCATGATCAATGAGTGTAGAATAGTAAAAATATTGATAATGCAATATAGAATCCGCCCTAAAGCAAACAACACTTACTTATGAGAATTCTTTTTCTTCATCATATTTGCAGAGACACCAGCATGCCCTTCAATCACAGAGACAGCAAATACAGTTCATATTACAAACAGAGTTCAGACGATGATCTTCAAGAGGGTCATCCATAATCAAACATCCAATCACAGCCGCTCTAACCTGCATCAGCTCTGGATCTCTGGGCTGCGTTCTTCCCGAATGGGGTCTTCATTCATCTGTGTGAGGGGGAGCAGCCCGGCTGCCACACTAGGGTGAAAATATCCTTTTACTCTTTCGGATGAGTGAAAGAGTATCAGGAGAAAGGGAGTGGGGGGAGGGGGGTAAAACTAAAGGGGGCAGTCAAAAACCCCAAAAACCGCTGGCATGTAAAATGGTTCCCCCGATGCCAGTCTGAGTCTCAGGAAAGTTTGCCGCTCAATATTGAGTGGGCAGGACGGGTCGTGCCAGCCCACTCAGGGCCCACGCAGATGGGTACTGATCCAGACCTCCTTTGGAAGGGCTTCAGCAACCTAAAAAAAATGAATAAATAAAAGAACATCAGCTTTAGAAAAGGCTCAGGGAATGTAAACGGTCACATTTTAATTTCCCAGTAGGCGATAAATCGAAGTGAGGAACCTCCACGGTAATGACTCAAATGGCACGCGATTTGTCGTCGAGAACCAACTTCATTAAGAATGTTGGTAATCAAACAGTTTTGCTTCCCATTGACTTGCGTTGTATATAATGGAAGTCAATGGGAATGGAACCAACATTCTTCACAATATCATCTTCTTTTGTGTTCCACAGAAGAAAGTCAGCCGTGCAGGTTTGGAACGACATGAAGGGGAGTCGATGAAGACAGAATCTTTTTCCGATGTACAATCCTTTTACGTGAAATATTTTTGGCAATCACTAAATATCCCTAAAACATAAAGAAAAGATGTTAAATAGGGTTAAATGTGATTATGTCGACCTTAGTTCACCCAAAAATGAAAATTGTCATTATTTACTCACCCTGGCGTCGTTACAAAACTCGAAGACTTTTCATCTTCGGAACACAAATATATTATTTTAATCAAATCAGAGCGATGTATGTCCCTCCATTTATACCTTCACAACTGACATTTTGATGCTTCAAAAAGTACAGGAAGAGATCATAAAACTAACCGCTCACTCATATGGATTAGTTTTATGAACTTTTTGAAGTGGTAGTTGCGTAGGTTGTCAATAGAGGGACAGAAATTGCTCAAAAATATCTTAATTTGTGTCCTAAAGATGATGAAAAGACTTACAGGTTCGTAACAACATGAGGGTGAGTAATTAATTTTAATATTTGGGTGAATTAGCCCTTTAACGTAAAACACTACAGGCAAAAAAAAAAGACATGTTTTTGCAAGAACTGGTCAATTCTGAGATTTAAAGTTGGTAAACTAATTAATTAATAAATAAATTAGTTTTGGAATCGAATCGTGAGATGTCTAAAGATTCCCACCTCTAAAATCTAATACGTAAACAAAACTAAAAGTATTTGGCTTTATCCAATGTTCAGATTTCTGTTCTGGAAATGTATGCAAATTAGTGCATATTTTAATTCGATTTGAGCTTTTAATGCAATTAATTACCTGGTGATATCTATTAATTAAAACTTTTACCCTATTCACCTCGGGTGTCTTTCCTTACATTTCGACCCCATGTAAAAGTTTGTGCTTTGGAAATCCGCATTCATTAAACGCTGCTTCCGACATCCTGACATTCAAAATACCAAAAAAAGAAGAGCAGATCAGCCATGACATGAGACTTGCATTATTCAGGAAGCCAAGCAGACGCTGTTATACAACACAACAGGAGTACGCTACGAGCGCAGGGCTTCCTTACACGACGTCAGCCGGACAGACGAAGGCAAGCTCAGTCGATGTACCAGACCGTCCGACTAAATCAAAACCAGAACATGTCCAATACAACAGTCCATTGCACACGAACATGACCTAGTGCAATCCAACTGCAATAAGCCGAACGTGCTTTAATGCATGAAAATACACTGCTATTTTCCAACACAGCTGGTCTATTATCTCAATGAAAATAGCGAATAAGATGGTAAGCTTCACCTCAAGGTCAGTCCTCCTTTTCTCGCCATTCTTCCACATTACTTTTAGATTAGGGTGGTGAGATGATGCCAAAGTTGTCAATTGAACAGAGGATGTTTTTCCTCAATATATTAACAATATCCTTCATGTTCCTCTAATACAAACTCTTTTAGAGTTTGAAAATACTTTTTTTTTTAAGATCATTTTACTTCCAAATGCATCCACACAAGTATTTACTGTAATCCTGATTATTTTCAAATGTGGGTTCTTATTAGATTCTTACTCTAACACAGTATTTTGGCTGTATTACATTGATTTACTGCAATGCAACATTTTAATTTAAATCAGCATCAATTAAAAGTAGGGTAGGCAATTTCAGAGAGAGGCTAGCAATAGCAAGCTAGCTTTGAAAGCATGAGACCCCACCCTCCCTTCAGATAGGGCTGCATGACTAATCGAATTATTAAAAGACTTGTGCTTATTAAAGCGATTGTTTTTTTTATGCGCAGCTTGTCAGTGCAGCACGGCTCTGTAATAATGCGCATTTGAAAAAGCGTCACCATTCCAAAAATGAAGCATTTATTAACCTCTTGTCCATTAAAAGACATTTAATAACATGTTTTTACTCCAAACTCACTTCATAACGACATCTTCTTTGAGATGATGGGTCTTCTTGCACAGAATAATGCAGTCGTGTGTCTATTTGTCATGTTTAATCAAAGCGTTTCAATCTTCTGTTTATTAAGCTACAGTGATAGTATGACGCCCATAGGGATTTCCGAGAATGATGTGCGATATCTACTTCTGCGGCAGGGCATATTTGGATTTCCAGCGTGAGAGCGCCCCCCTCTGGCTTTCAGATGGAGCAACATTTACTATTGATCAGAGGCGTACAGCACTGACAAGATGCGCATAAAATAATCGCAGCCTTTGCCAAATCACATGCGGTTTCATTGAAAGTTGGAGGAAAAAAAATTCAAGGGCCTGGAAAGTTTTTGAAAATAAACATGCATAAATAAAGGTCTTTGAAAATGCTTGAGTTTTCTGGAAAAAATTCCATATTCCCTCAGGTCCACTAACACACTTCATGGCTTATGCATACTAGCTTGCTTGATTTACGCTAGTTACGCGTTACATTAAGCGTTCATCCGCGCACGAAACTACTACGATGGTCGCTCAACGTTTCACAGATGTAAGCCAATGAGGGAAGAGGTTACATGAGCCTAAGCTCTTTTCATTAAAATCCATGCAAAAGTTAATAGATCATTTTAGAATACCGCATAGGATGTACCGAATATTCCTCAGTTTTATGCAAAACAGAAATACGACTAATAGAATATCAGATCTGTCATATGGCCAAAAATAAAAGCAAAAAAAAAAAAAAAAATTTTTTTTTAACATAATTGTTTGACGCATGAAAACTGTCACAATGTATCTTATATCTTACAAGGTTACACGATGTAACCTTGCTCTCACTTGAATCATTGAATTTGAGGGTATTGGATCTGGAAAGTCCTTGAATTTGAAGTTAACCAAGGTGTGGGAACCCCTTTTAAGTTCGATTAATCGTGCAGCCCCACCTTCAGCGCATCTCCAAAGCCACGCCTCCTCCAAAACACATGTAAACAACATACAGAGCTCTTGTCCCATCTGACAACTGCAGATTCATTTTCGCATTGATAGCGATAGCCATAAGTCTGAGAACAGCTCCAAGTAGAACGTGGCGGGCAATTACGGTTTCGACATGGCGTGAACGTAGCACAAGCTCGTTTTCAGGAGAAACCGTAAAAGGCGGCTGCTCTTCGTCTCGGTCTACAACTCCGCGAAACCTTAAGGAAAGCGCTGATCTATGCAAATACATATGTTGACAGACAGATAGGACAACCTATCATTGCATTTGGACTCAATGCAATGATTGGACGAAACTTTTTTTTCGCCCACGAGACTTCTGCATAAGATACATGTACATTTTGTAATATTTAGAGCACTTCTATTATTGATTGCTAGCAGGATGTGAAGAGTTTAACCAGTATAACAAGTGTTTTTAAAAAAACTGCCTACCCTACCTTTAAATGAGACAACGCAACAAATACCGCCATGATATAATAACTTATACTCTATTCTTTGTCGTCACATTACAGTGGTCATCTAGGTGGAAAATTATTATTTTGGCTGAAGCATTTATGATAATGAGTTTCCAGTGTGTCGAAATCTTGGCTGTGGTGTTGTGTTAAATACCTGCACATGGATGATGGAGCAATCCTGCATATGCATGTACAACAATCAAATATATTTTAGCTGTAGAGGCAAAAGTACTGAGCTGTATCAAATGTTGGCCAGTGGCTGCTATAATGGCAGCGTCATACGACGCTGAATGCAATTGAAGAGAGGGAATTTACAGCTCAATGATGCAGAAAAATGATGTTATTGAACAGTATTCATAACATGGAACCCATGGAAAGGATACAAGAAGAAAAGGATAGTATGGCACAATGTCTAGCTGGACTATTTATTCTCAAAAGGCAAAACATTTAATGTATGTGTATATACACAAATCAAGAATCGAGATGTTTTGCCTTGTAAGTGACCAATGTTCTGGTCCAGCTGGATATTGTGCTTAAGCATACTTTTACACACATACGCTTACAAAATACATTTGAATGATTAAGTTTAGCTTTTTTTTTTTTGAGGTGGTTGGTCCACAATACTACAAATCAGAACCCAAATAAAAGGCTCAAATCAAACCCACCCAGTCTCCAGCACTCAAACCCACCGCAGTGCCTGTTTCTCTGCTGTAATCTCTCCTTTACAAGCCTAATTGATCAATTAATCCTCCAGAGGTGCCCTACAAAACTCTTCAGCAGACTGTCATGAAATACAAATGAACCGCCGCCCCCTTCCAAACAAACCCCCAGAATGATTCATGCCATTGTTCCTCATGGAAATTCAGCAGACTTTCTCAATGCAACCTGATCATTGAGCATCAGATGAGACTAATGAATTCAAGACCTTACATTTCAAATTGGCCAGAACCTTCAACAATGCAGTGAGATCAGTTGGCCAGATTGGGTTTCAGTGCTGCCATTAACAAGCAAGATGACAAGCAGTACTTCAAGTTGCCTAGTTATAGTGCAAATGGCAAAAGATACACGCATGAATAATATTGCATCTGGGCTTGCAAGTGTATGAAAACATCCTTTTTTGCAGAAAAAAAGCATCCCAGACAGATAACAGCTATCTGGCAGCATGTGAAGATACCATCACGTTACAAAAACACCGTATTCAGCCATGAAACAACCAACATAAGTCGGAAATGAGCTATAAAGGCGCGTTTTGTGAATAAAAATCGCAATTTGTCATTACAAATATTCAAATCTTTCTAGCTAACTGACTCAATCTCGCTAACTATCCTCGTTAAACACTTTAAATTCATCACAAATACAAGCATGTATCTTATTCCAATTGCTACGACAGCACCCAAGAGGGATATAAAGCCTGAAATGACAAAAACGGTGTAATTTGTGTGACTAAACGCAGTGCAATAGCTCATAGCTCGACGCAGCTCAACGGCTCCAGCCGCCATTTTGGCTCAAGCTCTTATTTACAATCCCGCAGCAGAAACAAAGGAAGCACAAGAAACACATTTTCAACAGAACCGTCTGGATCAAGCGTCCCCACAGCTCGCCCCAAACCCCCATTACTGCCTCCACTGCAGATTTGAGCTCAATCTTGTCGCATTTCGCCTTTTATTCAAGTGCAATGCATAAATGTGGCATTTGTGGCATGGATGCTCGCTTACCCCGGGTTTATTTTAGAAATTCACGCATATTGCGCCATAAAAAATATTTCCACTCCAGGTCTGCCCTCACTGTGTGTTCAATGAGCAGCGTTTGATGAGCGCAGGCGGCCCCGAATGCGGCCGAGCTCTTTCCCTCCCCTCCCCCGCTGCCACATAGTGCTCCGCGGCCACACAACGCTGGCGCTGCGCGGGAAACCTTCCTGCCAAATAGTGCGCCGCCGACAGTTTCCCATCGGTTTTCTTCGGCCGCTTTCGGTTCGACTCGGCGAGGATGTGTGCGCATGCGCAAGCACTGCGACATGACTGTCCCCCTCAAATATCCACTGACAATAGACAATAAAGTCTGTAATGTAATGGGCTGGACGGTGCTATACTTTACATGAAAAGGAGTTTATATATTCACTAATGAGCTACGCAGTCTGTATTATATAATATAAAGGGCTGTGTAGTTTTTTCCCCCAGAGAAAGTAGCCCAATAATAAATATGATAAATTCATTAAAAATAGCAAAATTATGATGGATGGTGTATTATTCTGAAATATTATGTATCTATATATGTTTCTTAATATTTGAACTGAGTTAAGAAGCACTGCATTTCGTGTTAAACTTGTGGATTTTGTGAAAATGTACCAGATGTTGTAAATTATAAGCTAAAAGACAGTTGGATGTCTGACTTTTATATGAGATCCTAAAAAGCACACATGATCACATCAGATAAAAAGTGTATTTTTTAGAATAATTACAAAATATATATGCATAGAGGATACTGTCTGCAAGGTGTGTGTGTGTGTGTGTGTGTGTGTATATATATATATATATATATATATATATATAAAATTTTGTACTCCTGTTTTGTAATGCTCTCGATAAAAGCATCTGCTAAATGATTAAATGTAACTGTAAAAGCGAAAAATAAAGTTTATATTTAATGTCATTATGTAATAAATCCCAGGCTGGTATTTTTTCATAACTGATATCATATCCAGAGAGTTCAATTTAGTGACCAGAGAGCCTCAGTTTTTATGAACACAAGCTTGTGGAGAAATATGAAAATAAACGACATGGGCCTTGGTGATAAACCTCAATTTACTTCATCACGTTTCAGGAAAATCTTTTCAAAAGCATCATAAATCATCCCGTGTTCTACAGGTATATCTGATAATGAGGTTGTCTAATGTGTTGTGACATCCATTTACACACACACACACACACACACACACACACACACACACACACACACACAGAGAGAGAGAGAGAGAGAGAGAGAGAGAGAGAGAGAGAGAAATAACCAAACCATCATCCAGACAAACAAACCCAAATATCACAGTAAGGGAGTGGCATCAATAATCTGGCTGTTTCCCAAACAAAACTCAGGCTGTCTCCCTCTGTGGTTGCCATGGAGACAGTGTCTTCACATGCCTTTGAACTGCTGCATAATAGACAGGAGCTGCTCACTGCGTTTTTGGATATTGCACTGCTCCTCTTTAAGTCTCTCCTGCTCCTGGAGCACCTCCTCCTGGAATAAACAGACAGAATCGATAAATAAGAACCGGCAGGTGACGTGGCACGGTGAAATGTTAAACAGCCACCACTCCATGCATAAAATGAGATATTTAAATGCGAGTTCAATGTGAAATGCTCCTGCAGAGACACTTTTTATTCATTATCAGTGTGAGAAAGTCACTGTTTGTGCAGGTACAGCTGACGTGAAGTGGACATTTAAAGGAATTGTTATATCTCGCAATTCTTACTTCATTATTTGAAATTCTGACTTTATATCACGTAATTCTGACTTTATGTCTCGAAATTCTGACTTTATATCACGTAATTCTGACTTTATGTCTCGAAATTCTGACTTTATATCACGTAATTCTGACTTTATATCACGTAATTCTGACTTTATATCACGTAATTCTGACTTTATGTCTCGAAATTCTGACTTCATATCACGTAATTCTGACTTTATATCACGTAATTCTGACTTTATGTCTCGAAATTCTGAATTTATATCACGTAATTCTGACTTTATATCACGTAATTCTGACTTCATATCACGTAATTCTGATTTTATATCACGTAATTCTGACTTCATATCACGTAATTCTGACTTTATATCTCACAATTCTGACTTTATATCTCGCAATTCTGACTTTATATCTCGCAATTCTGACTTTATTTCACGTAATTCTGACTTCATATCACGTAATTTTGACTTTATATCTCGCAATTCTGACTTCATATCACGTAATTCTGACTTTATATCACGTAATTCTGACTTTATGTCTCGAAATTCTGAATTTATATCACGTAATTCTTACTTTATATCACGTAATTCTGACTTTATATCACATAATTCTGACTTTATATCTCACAATTCTGACTTTATATCTCGCAATTCTGACTTTATATCTCGCAATTCTGACTTTATATCTCGCAATTCTGACTTTATATCTCACAATTCTGACTTTATATCTCGCAATTCTGACTTTATATCTCACAATTCTGACTTTATATCTCACAATTCTGACTTCATATCACGTAATTCTGACTTTATATCTCGCAATTCTGACTTTATATCTCGTAATTCTGACTTTATATCTCGCAATTCTGACTTTATATCTCGCAATTCTGACTTTATATCTCGCAATTCTGACTTTATATCTCACAATTCTGACTTTATATCTCGCAATTCTGACTTTATATCTCACAATTCTGACTTTATATCTCACAATTCTGACTTCATATCACGTAATTCTGACTTTATATCTCGCAATTCTGACTTTATATCTCGTAATTCTGACTTTATATCTCGCAATTCTGACTTTATATCTCACAATTCTGACTTTATATCTCACAATTCTGACTTCATATCACGTAATTCTGACTTTATATCTCGCAATTCTGACTTTATATCTCGTAATTCTGACTTTATATCTCACAATTCTGACTTTATATCTCGCAATTCTGACTTTATATCTCACAATTCTGACTTTATATCTCACAATTCTGACTTCATATCACGTAATTCTGACTTTATATCTCGCAATTCTGACTTTATATCTCGTAATTCTGACTTTATATCTCGCAATTCTGACTTTATATCTCACAATTCTGACTTTATATCTCACAATTCTGACTTCATATCACGTAATTCTGACTTTATATCTCGCAATTCTGACTTTATATCTCGTAATTCTGACTTTATATCTCACAATTCTGACTTTATATCTCGCAATTCTGACTTTATATCTCGCAATTCTGACTTTATATCTCGCAATTCTGACTTTATATCTCACAATTCTGACTTCATATCACGTAATTCTGACTTTATATCTCGCAATTCTGACTTTATATCTCGTAATTCTGACTTTATATCTCGCAATTCTGACTTTATATCTCACAATTCTGACTTTATATCTCGCAATTCTGACTTTTTATCTCACAATTCTGACTTTATATCTCGCAATTCTGAGAAAAAAAGAATTGTGAGATAAGTCGCAATTACCTTTTTATTTTTATTTAATGGCGGAAACAAGCATCAATATTGCACACACACACACACACACACACACACACACACATATATATATATATAAGTGTGTGTGTGAAACAGAGTAGTAGTGTTATACAGTTTGATGTGTGTGTGGGTGTTTGTATAACACAACTCAGCCTGTTAAAACAAGCTGTTTTTGTCTGTTTGACAGCGGTTTGTACGAATTGAATGTTTGTGGTTATTTTAAAGTCACACACCCTCAGTTTACACAGCTCCTTCCTCTCCTTGTCGTTCTCGTCTGCCCGCGCACGCAGCCAAGCCTCGTTCTGAGCTTTGTGTCTTTGCAGCATATCCTGAATTTCCTGTCCAATCACAACGGCAAACTTCCTTTAAGCATGAAGAACAGGAACAGACACATCCAGGAAAATGAATCTAATGTCATCATTTTGATCAGTATACCTGTCTCTGTCTCAGGAGATGCTCAGTTTGAGCATCTCTCTCATTTTGTAGCGCCTCTGTGTCTCGTGCAAGTGCTTCTTTTTCCCTGTTTCAGGCGAGAACACGTTTATTATTTGCGTATTTAGTGATTAACCTGAAATAAACAATGTGCCATAACCTTTACCTGTCTAGTTTTTGGAATTCCTCATCTAACATGGCAAAAGCTTTGTGGATCATGTTCAGAGCCTCATCACGGACTGTACTGAAATCTCTATGTCTGCTCACCTGGAAGAAAGTGACATGAGATTTTTATGTTGGTTACAAAATCATATACTTCCTTATATGTAAAGAAATGATGTGAGCCATATTTCCCTTATATAATCATGTATATTTAAAGCTAAAATCTGGATGTAAATCACCATTTAAAGGGGTCATGACATGGATTTTTTCTTTGTTCCTTGAGGTTCACTTATAAATGTTAGTTTTTTACACATAAAAAAAAAATTAATTAATTAAAAATATCACCATGCTGTGATGATGTATAACAATTCGTCGATGTCTTGCTCATGTGACATCCTGCAATATCAAAATGATCCATTTTTGGAGCATGATTAAAGGGTTAGTTCACCCAAAAATTAAAATTCTGTCATTAATTCCTCACCCTCATGTCGTTCTAAGACCCTTGTTCATCTTCAGAACACAAATGAAGATATTTTTGATGAAATCCGATGGTTCAGTGAGTCTCTATTGACAGCAATGACACTGAACCTCTCAAGATCCAGAAAGATACTAAAACAGTTCATGTGAGTACAGTGGTTCAACCTTAATATTATAAAGCGTCGAGAATACTTTTTGTGCGCCATAAAGACAAAATAACAACTTTTCAACAATATCTAGTGATGGGCGATTTCAAAACACTGATTCATGAAGCTTTACAAATCTTTTGTTTTGAATCAGTTTGCTGATTCATAGCAGTTCTGAATCACTGATTTGAAACAAAAGATTCATAAAGCTTTATGAAGCAGTGTTTTGAAACCGTCCATCACTAATCGGTACTTTATTTTAATTCTGAAGTGAACTCATCCTTTAAGCTCGGAAACATGCAGGGTGTTTCATGGTAAAGACCTCTAATAAGTCAAAAGATCAAATGTCGTGACCCCTTTAAAAGTTTGTTGAAAGCAATTTTTGCTACTGAATATTGATCTCAAGATTTTTTGAAGAATAGAAATGTCTGTAATATAAATTACTTTTGTAATCACTTTAATGCATCCGTGTGGAATACAAAAAAGCAAATCCTTTGAACGCTAGTGTAAACTGTCAGCGATCCCAAATGCAAAGCTTTAAATTTCCACTGCTATAAATGAAGTGCCTGGGATGATTATAACCGAGGTGTGTGACTTAAATCACCTTGATATTTTCACCCCTGTAGCTCTTCACGGTCACTGGAGACTGACTCAGCTCGTACTTCACGTTGGGAATCTTTGTAGGAGCGAAGCTGATCGAGTGGAAATTATTTGAATAACACAACGTTACTTTCATATGAAACTGGTAATGAAACTGGGTGTTTTAGTCACAGAAACACACCCACCTATTACTGACACCCTGCAGGCCAAACTCAGATAAAATCTCCTTCATCACTATATGACAGCGTGCAGGAAGTAATGGATCAAGCTCAAATGAAATTAAAATAGATGACTGCTATTTAGGAGTCAAGACGGCAACATTATGTACCTGGCTGTCTCTCTGAGGGGTTTATTAATTTCATTATTTTCAAGTCATTAAAATCTTGCTCTTCATTTCTGCCTCCGAACACATAAAGCTGCAACCAAGAAGAAAGACACGCGCTTAATGACGACACATTTGACATGTTTAACAAGGACTATTTTGAACTTAAACTACACAGTAAAAAAAAAAAAAAAGTAATTTTAACAGTAAAAGATTGGAAAAATGTAGCCTAATTATAAAGCAAAATAATGTTAAATGTAACATTTTTGGAAGTAAAAATAACAAATCTGATCATTTACAGTGAAAATGTGTAAACTGACATTCCCAGAATTCCCTGTGTGGAAATAATTATTTTGATTTAGTTATCAATTATGAACATTAGAGTTTTATGTTATATGTAGATGTTTAATGAACGTTTATTGCATTACTTTAGTGTCACTATTAAAGTATTTTTTAATTACAATTAAATTATAACTTTAAATTATTTTCAGCAAACTGAAATAAAGCTGAAATGAGATCAAATAAAATATAAATATGAAAAACCTAAATGTGGCCTTGCCAACTAACTGAAATAAAATAACTTTAAGTTGAAGTAGAAAAATCACTAAAATTGAAATGAGTTAAAATTGAAATATTAAAAAGTGTTTTAATAAAAAAATTAGCTCACACTTTTCAATAAGGTTTCATTTGTTAACATGAACTAAGAATGAAAAATACTTTTAAAGCATTTATTTTATTTCAATTATTGTTAATCTCGACATTTACTGAAAGATTATTCAAATCAAAGTGTTATCTCACTGTGAACTAACATGAACAGTATAATAAATGCTGTCTAAATATATTGATCATTGATCATAATGCCTTAACTAAAGTGACCAAATGATTGTAAAGTGTAAATGACTAAAAAACAACTAAAATTCAATTGAAAAGCTATTTCAAAATATCAATAAATATTATAACAGCACACAGTAAAATCCCCAGAGTTAAATCCACTCTGCTCAGATAACATTTGGTCCCTCTCTAAATAGTGTTAAAGTAACACTCTTCAGAAATTGAATGTCTTTTATCTTCAGTTGATTTCATCAGTTGTAGTTCTTGTGTTTCTCTATTCTTTAGTGATTCTGCTTGTTAACAGCAGGTGTTCATCATTAATGTTCAATCATCGCTTAATTAATTGTTTAATTATCTCATTAACTTTAACTCTGCTTCAGTGTGACTTTAACACTATTTAGAGAGGGACCAAATGTTATCTGAGCAGAGTTGATTTAACTCTGGGGTTTTTACTGTGCATATAAATAACACTGTCATGTACACTAAAGTCAACTACTCATCCTACATTATGACTATTTTTCATATGCTGTAGTAATAATAATAATAATAATGATAATAAAGTGAGAAATTCTGAAACGGAAGTCTGGGAATGATTACAACACACGACACAAATAAAAACTCTTGAGCGTTTACTTATTCGATTGCATTCATCAACTTATGGGATGCTTTTTGAAGAAGGAGCATATGATGCTTCTCCTTCAACTCATTCATTTCTAAAAACTGAAATGAAAATCAGTCAAGCAGAAGCCTTGAGATCAATCTTTTCGTGATTCTGAGGGATGTTTGTTTGTAAAATAAATCTCCATTAACAGACAGACACACATACATGACTGTGGACGATGAAAGCCGTGTGTCCGTGACGTCTGGCGGGGGGGATGCCGACATACAGCGGTACCTTCCATTTCATCTTTGCTGGTGAAACCGGAAGAGAGTTAGTGTCTGTTCATTCACTGGAAACTAGGAAAAGTTAGTCTCTTGGCAACACAATTTCAGTGTCAGTTTTGCTTACAGATGCTTAATTTGTGAATTTCATTGGTGGATGATTCCGCTCCATCTGGATCAATGACTGTTCCCCCAAATAAGTAAATATCCTGAATCAAAATAACAATAATGTACTTGTATTTGAAAAGTGAGACATGAAAAAACATGAACTTTTGTTCATTCTTGAATTTTGTTCTAAATCTTTAAACATTAAAGCTGCAATATGTAAGATTTTTGCAGTAAAAAATCCAAAAACCATTAGGCCAGTGTTATATATTTTGATCAGTTTACAGTATCCCAAATCATGAGAAAATCGCTATTTTGTGTGCGGGAGTTAACGGGGTCATATCCACGATTCCCTAGGCTCCCGATTTTATTTTGTAGAAATCAACACCAAGACGCTTTAATATATTACATGTTTTATTGTTTGATACATTCATAGACGGATCATTGTAATATAGCGAGCTGAACGCGTTTAGTCTTATTGTTTAAATCTAATTTTCTTGGTACCAAAACACTATTTTGTCATGTAACATTAGCTAAAGTAGCTTAATCAGATTTGGCTTTATTTTTAGTAACAATAATACAGAATTTTCTCCATCATACGATACGTTTTAAAATGAATTGCATGTCATTTATCAACACAAGCCATCCAGCATTTATATTAATACGATATTGTAATATGGATCTCTTACTGCAGTGAACAAGCGAATGCTCAGAGTAACGTTAAAACATCATTTTCAACACACTCAAATGTGTCTAACATTATAAACAGAGCTGTTTCCTCATACTCGGGACCGGAAAAGGGGAATCGGCGCCGGCGACTGTGTCATAATAAAAGTCCCGCTGCTCTCGAGGCGTGTGTCGCGTTCGTCTCTCATTATCAAGCGTCTCGTAGCTTCACTACAATAACATTAATAATCGCATCCATGAAGATGATTTCTGCATCCCGATTCTTTTCCACCGGCTGTGAGGTGAAGACCACATGTCCCAAGATTCCACGCTCAAACTTGGCTTCATCGAGCTGAGCCTTTATTTTGAATAGGCGACTTCTCGCGGACGAAAAACTACATATTGCACCTTTAAGTATTAAACTGAAGAGTGCAATCCGTGCTGAAGCACTTGTGTGTGTGTTTTCTTCTTATTCACATTTATTTCCAAAAATGTAGATCAATGATCAAAAATTTGGGGTCAGTAAAATTGTTTTAGTGTTTTTGACTCAAGTCAAAAAATTTATTTGATCAAAAATACAATAAAAACTGTAAAATTGTGAAATTTTATTACGATTTAAAATAACTGATTTCTATTTAAATATGTTGTAAGATGTAATTTATATCCTGTGATCAAAGCTGAATTTTCAGCATCATTACTCCAGTCTTCAGTGTCACATGATCCTGCAGAAATCGTTGTAATCGTTTGTAAAATTATAAATGTTTGTCACTGTCACTTTGGATCAATTTAATGTGTCCTTGCTGAATAAAAGTATTCATTTCTTTTTAAAAAACTTTTGAACAATACTGTATAAATGACGTGAAATGACCGCTTTACCTTGTCATGATGTGGCGTAAAGGTTTGACCGCCACAAACAACAGGAGACTCTCCTTTTACCTTAAACTGTTCCCACATCAGAGTCTCTATGGGAAAGCACATAGTTCATTACAGTCAGATGAATTAGTCGTACAATTACAACTGCAACCCTTTACTAGGTGCTGTACCTGTATTCAACGCATACATGTCTTTGAGTTGAGAGCCATCCTCTGAACATCCACCAAACAAGAATATCTGCTCACCGACCACAGCAAATGAGTGATTATATCTACAGAACAAAAGAGGAAGAACGCGGTCAGATGGAAAGACAGCAGATGCTGGGCTTGAGTCTCTGGAAGAGGAAAACCACAAAATAAATCCTCTAGTTTTAAACAGATGGCTGATGATTACAGCTTCATTTTCAACGATCGTTCAGTCAGCTAAAGTTACAATATACTCTTTTATATATTTTTCTGCACACAGTTTTAAAGTTAAATCTCATATTCAGCCAGATCACGATTTACCTTTCTGAAGGCAGAGTTCCTGTAGTTTTAATAGGCATCCAATTCAATGACACTGAAAGAAGTAAGTTAACAGAACACATTATAATAAAAAGATTATTAGTGAATAATGACGTTTTGCACACATATTTCTTGACTTTCATGCTGCCGTTACAGTGTTTTGGGGGTTTGCAACAACATGAGAGAGAGTAATATTGACAGAATTTTCATTTTTGCATTTAAAAAGAAATTAATATAAGACTATAAAACCAAAGAAATGTACGAATGTGTTGACTTTACTTAATGTGCAACTAACTATTTGTAGAGTGTGTCCAGTTACGTAAACCACTCTAAAAAATGCTGGGCTGAAAATAACCCAAGTTGGGTTGAAAATGGACAAATCCAGCAAATGGGTTGTTTTTTCTCCGTGAATGGGTTGATATTACTCAGCAATTGGGTTGATTTAACCCAGTAAATGGGTTGTTTTAACCCAACGAATGGGTTGTTTTAACCCAGCAATTGGGTGGTTTTAACTCACTGAATGGATTGCTTTAACCCAGCGATTGGGTTGTTTTAACCCAGTAAATGGGTTGTTTTTACTCAGCGATTGGGTTGTTTTAACTCACTGAATGGATTGCTTTAACCCAGTGAATGGGTTGTTTTTACTCAACGATTGGGTTGTTTTAACTCACTGAATGGATTGCTTTAACCCAGTGAATGGGTTGTTTTTACTCAGCGATTGGGTTGTTTTAACCCAGTAAATGGGTTGTTTTTACTCAGTGATTGGGTTGTTTTAACTCACTGAATGAATTGTTTTAACCCAGCAAATGGGTTGTTTTTACTCAGCGATTGGGTTGTTTTAACCCAGCAAATGGGTTGTTTTTACTCCATGAATGGGTTGTTTTAACCAAGTGAATGGGTTGAGTTTACTCAGCAATTGGGTTGTTTTAACCCAGTAAATGGGTTGTTTTAACCCAACGAATCGGTTGTTTTAACCGAGCAAATGGGTTGTTTTTACTCAGCAATTGGGTTTTTTTAACCCAGTGAATGGGCTGTTCTTACTCAGCAAATTGGTTGTTTTAACCCAGCGATTGGGTTGTTTGGACCCAGTGGCTGGGTTAAATGTTTAACCTGCTGGGCAGTTTTATTTAACTGAACTATTGTTCAGAAATTACTGTATTGCTTCCTTAAAATAAATAGAAAGGATGTTGGAAATTAACATTCGTTAATATGTTTAATAAGTGAACACTTATTAATAAGTTATAAATTTGTAAGTTTAATAAGTTATTAAATTGCTTACTAATAAATGTTCACCTTTTGATTATTACTGTTACCTCCAATAATTATGTGTCAATAAAACAATAAAAAACTCATAATGTTTTTAAGTAAGTTATGTAAAGAGGTGGATGGGTCTAATTTAAATCTGAAAAGCCTTATTAACCCTTGGTTAACTGCTACTTGGTCAGACTACTTCTTCAGACTCAGTCTTAACATCGTGACTGTGTTTATGCACCTGGTCTAATGTAGATCAAATTATTCTTGCTATTTGAGTACAAAGTCTCAAATAAGACATTACATTGCTGAACACATTCAATAATGTGACGGACGGGAACGGGTGAAGTCCTCACTGACCTGTGTTGAACATCATGAGGTCATCAGTAGGGACTCCATCCAGAATCCCTCCGTACACGTAGATATTCTCTCCCAGAGCTGCCGCGCCGTGTCTCAGTGTCCGCAGAGACACGCCTGCAGTGAGCAGCTTCTCCCACGTCAACGTCACTGAGAACGACCAGATGAAACCTCGAGCATCTTAACATGACGTCGATAACGAAACCTATTCATTTTAATGTGAAGTAGTCATGCATAGAGTAGTATGCACAATAAATGCCTTACCAATGTCAAAGCAGTAGACGCCGGGGAGACACTCTTTAGCGTCAGGATGTGAGGAGCCTCCAAACAAATAGAGTTTTCCTTTAACAACACTATGGGAAAATGTTTTGATGAAATCACTTTTGATTTATCATCAAAATGAAGTGTTTATAAATATAATATACAGTATATACACACAATACAGTAAAAAGTTTGGGGTTAGCAGGTGTAATGAATGGCGGGTCAACAGGATGGGATCCAATAGCAAGCTTTTATTATATTTTTATTATATAACAGGCAGGGTCAAACACCAGCAAACAGGAATGTCAGAGAGTAGGCAGAGTCATAATCGTTAAACAGGCTAGTAGATCGAGGCAGGCAGCAAGAAAACAACGGTCCAGTAATCCAAAGCAGTAAATTGGGTTGTTTTAACTCACTGAATGGATTGCTTTAACCCAGTGAATGGGTTGTTTTAACCCAGTGAATGGGTTGTTTTAACCCAGTGAATGGGTTGTTTTTACTCAGTGATTGGGTTGTTTTAACCCAGCAAATGGGTTGTTTTTACTCAGCGATTGGGTTGTTTTAACCCAGCAAAGGGTTGTTTTTACCCAGTGATTGGGTTGTTTTAACCCAGCGATTGGCTTGTTTTAACCCAGCAAATGGGTTGTTTTTACTCAGCGATTGGGTTGTTTTAACCCAGCAAATGGGTTGTTTTTACTCAGCGATTGGGTTGTTTTAACCCAGCAAATGGGTCGTTTTTACTCAGCGATTGGGTTGTTTTAACCCAGCAAATGGGTTGTTTTTACTCAGCGATTGGGTTGTTTTAACCCAGCAAATGAGTTGTTTTTACTCAGCAATTGGGTTGTTTTTACTCAGCGATTGGGTTGTTTTAACCCAGCAAATGGGTTGTTTTTACCCAGCGATTGGGTTGTTTTAACCCAGCAAATGGGTTGTTTTTACTCAGCGATTGGGTTGTTTTAACTCAGCGATTGGGTTGTTTTAACCCAGCAAATGGGTTGTTTTTACCAGCAAATGGGTTGTTTTTACCCAGCGATTGGGTTGTTTTAACCCAGCAAATGGGTTGTTTTTACTCAGCGATTGGGTTGTTTTAACCCAGCAAATGGGTTGTTTTTACTCAGCGATTGGGTTGTTTTAACCCAGCAAATGGGTTGTTTTTACTCAGCAATTGGGTTGTTTTTACTCAGCGATTGGGATGTTTTAACCCAGCAAATGGGTTGTTTTTACCCAGCGATTGG
Source organism: Opsariichthys bidens (assembly GCA_037194245.1). Classification (NCBI taxonomy): domain Eukaryota; kingdom Metazoa; phylum Chordata; class Actinopteri; order Cypriniformes; family Xenocyprididae; genus Opsariichthys; species Opsariichthys bidens. The sequence continues at coordinate 3,451,054 of CM074289.1, forward strand.
GTTGTTTTAACCCAGCAAATGGGTTGTTTTTACCCAGCGATTGGGTTGTTTTAACCCAGCAAATGGGTTGTTTTTACTCAGCGATTGGGTTGTTTTAACTCAGCGATTGGGTTGTTTTAACCCAGCAAATGGGTTGTTTTTACCCAGCGATTGGGTTGTTTTAACCCAGCAAATGGGTTGTTTTTACTCAGCGATTGGGTTGTTTTAACCCAGCAAATGGGTTGTTTTTACTCAGCGATTGGGTTGTTTTAACCCAGGAAATGGGTTGTTTTTACTCAGCGATTGGGTTGTTTTAACCCAGCAAATGGGTTGTTTTTACTCAGCAATTGGGTTGTTTTTACTCAGCGATTGGGTTGTTTTAACCCAGCAAATGGGTTGTTTTTACCCAGCGATTGGGTTGTTTTAACCCAGCAAATGGGTTGTTTTTACTCAGCGATTGGGTTGTTTTAACTCAGCGATTGGGTTGTTTTAACCCAGCAAATGGGTTGTTTTTACTCAGCGATTGGGTTGTTTTAACCCAGCAAATGGGTTGTTTTTACTCAGCGATTGGGTTGTTTTAACTCAGCGATTGGGTTGTTTTAACCCAGCAAATGGGTTGTTTTTACTCAGCGATTGGGTTGTTTTAACCCAGCAAATGGGTTGTTTTTACTCAGCGATTGGGTTGTTTTAACTCAGCGATTGGGTTGTTTTAACCCAGCAAATGGGTTGTTTTTACCCAGCGATTGGGTTGTTTTAACCCAGCAAATGGGTTGTTTTTACTCAGCGATTGGGTTGTTTTAACCCAGCAAATGGGTTGTTTTTACTCAGCGATTGGGTTGTTTTAACCCAGCAAATGGGTTGTTTTTACTCAGCGATTGGGTTGTTTTAACCCAGCAAATGGGTTGTTTTTACTCAGCAATTGGGTTGTTTTTACTCAGCGATTGGGTTGTTTTAACCCAGCAAATGGGTTGTTTTTACCCAGCGATTGGGTTGTTTTAACCCAGCAAATGGGTTGTTTTTACTCAGCGATTGGGTTGTTTTAACTCAGCGATTGGGTTGTTTTAACCCAGCAAATGGGTTGTTTTTACTCAGCGATTGGGTTGTTTTAACCCAGCAAATGGGTTGTTTTTACTCAGCGATTGGGTTGTTTTAACCCAGCAAATGGGTTGTTTTTACTCAGCAATTGGGTTGTTTTTACTCAGCGATTGGGTTGTTTTAACCCAGCAAATGGGTTGTTTTTACCCAGCGATTGGGTTGTTTTAACCCAGCAAATGGGTTGTTTTTACCCAGCGATTGGGTTGTTTTAACCCAGCAAATGGGTTGTTTTTACTCAGCGATTGGGTTGTTTTAACTCAGCGATTGGTTTGTTTTAACCCAGCAAATGGGTTGTTTTTACCCAGCGATTGGGTTGTTTTAACCCAGCAAATGGGTTGTTTTTTACTCAGCGATTGGGTTGTTTTAACCCAGCAAATGGGTTGTTTTTACCCAGCGATTGGGTTGTTTTAACCCAGCAAATGGGTTGTTTTTACTCAGCGATTGGGTTGTTTTAACTCAGCGATTGGGTTGTTTTAACCCAGCAAATGGGTTGTTTTTACTCAGCGATTGGGTTGTTTTAACCCAGCAAATGGGTTGTTTTTACTCAGCGATTGGGTTGTTTTAACTCAGCGATTGGGTTGTTTTAACCCAGCAAATGGGTTGTTTTTACCCAGCGATTGGGTTGTTTTAACCCAGCAAATGGGTTGTTTTTACTCAGCGATTGGGTTGTTTTAACCCAGCAAATGGGTTGTTTTTACTCAGCGATTGGGTTGTTTTAACCCAGCAAATGGGTTGTTTTTACTCAGCGATTGGGTTGTTTTAACCCAGCAAATGGGTTGTTTTTACTCAGCAATTGGGTTGTTTTTACTCAGCGATTGGGTTGTTTTAACCCAGCAAATGGGTTGTTTTTACCCAGCGATTGGGTTGTTTTAACCCAGCAAATGGGTTGTTTTTACTCAGCGATTGGGTTGTTTTAACTCAGCGATTGGGTTGTTTTAACCCAGCAAATGGGTTGTTTTTACTCAGCGATTGGGTTGTTTTAACCCAGCAAATGGGTTGTTTTTACTCGGCGATTGGGTTGTTTTAACCCAGCAAATGGGTTGTTTTTACTCAGCAATTGGGTTGTTTTTACTCAGCGATTGGGTTGTTTTAACCCAGCAAATGGGTTGTTTTTACCCAGCGATTGGGTTGTTTTAACCCAGCAAATGGGTTGTTTTTACCCAGCGATTGGGTTGTTTTAACCCAGCAAATGGGTTGTTTTTACTCAGCGATTGGGTTGTTTTAACTCAGCGATTGGTTTGTTTTAACCCAGCAAATGGGTTGTTTTTACTCAGCGATTGGGTTGTTTTAACTCAGCGATTGGTTTGTTTTAACCCAGCAAATGGGTTGTTTTTACCAGCGATTGGGTTGTTTTAACCCAGCAAATGGGTTGTTTTTACTCAGCGATTGGGTTGTTTTAACCCAGCAAATGGGTTGTTTTTACTCAGCGATTGGGTTGTTTTAACCCAGCAAATGGGTTGTTTTTACTCCGTGAATGGGTTGTTTTAACCCAGTGAATGGGTTATATAAATATATACACACAATACAGTAAAAAGTTTGGGGTTAGTAGGTGTAATGATTGGCGGGTCAACAGGATGGGATCCAATAGCAGGCTTTTATTAGTGAACAGAATGGTCATAACAGGCAGGGTCAAACACCAGCAAACAGGAATGTCAGAGAATAGGCAGAGTCATAATCATTAAACAGGCTAGTAGATCGAGGCAGGCAGCAAGAAAACAACAGTCCAGTAATCCAAAGCAGTAAATCCAAAAGGGCAGGCAGAGAACAATCAGAAATCAGGCAGATAGGCAGAATCAAGAACAGGGAAAAACAAAACACGGGGAATAACGCTCAGAATTGACCACTGAAAGCAAATCAAGACTTCGCGGGGAAGTGGTGTGTGAGCTGTGCTTATGCAGTGAGATGTGATATGGGTCAGGTGTGAGTGCAATCAGTCCAGGTGTGGAGGCTTCTGGGAAATGTAGTGAAGAGTGACTGAGGTGTGTGTGAGTGTGTGAAAGTCCACGGCCCTCTAGTGGTTACCACGGGCACTCCTGCTGATGATCATTACAGTAGGATTCTTTGGACATATTATAAATTATGAAGAAATTCATAATGTTAGAAAATATTTCTATTTCAAATAAATGTTGTTTTGAACTTTCTACTCACCAAAGTATCCAGAATAAAATGTGTCACAGGTTCCACAAAAATATGAAACTGTTCTCAACATGTTTCTTATGCAACAAATCTGCATATTAGATTGATTTCTGAAGGACGTAGTGTAAATATCATTACCATAGAGTGTGTCCTTCTCTTACTGCGGGAACATCCCCTTTCTGCGGCATCAGCTCCCATGTTACCCGATCAGATGAAACTAAAACAGAAGAAAAGAACGTGAAATCATCAATCGTGCATTTAGGAAAAAACATTTACTTATGTGTCAGTCGCAAAAGAGTTCACCAAAAGTACCTGTGATCATGTAAAAGTCGTCAAGATATATTGGAGGATCATCCTAAGGACAGAAAAAATGCTCTGTTTGTTGCACACGCATCAATATTTTTAATAAACGCTGAAACAAGTGCAGTTTTCAGCAGCTTATTAGATTCACACACCTCTGAGATCGCGCTTGACGCTCCTCCAAACAAGAAAGCAATATTTCCTGCTACAGTCATCGCATGGCCATATCTGTAAAGAAGTATAATGCTTATGGGGTGAGATTCACACTTAGCAATCATCATTCAGTCTGTAAAGGCATCACATATGAAAGAGAAACATCTGTAAGCTGACTAACTTACCGTGGGCTCGGAGGGACCCCTGCAATTTCTTTGTCAACCCAATGTCCACTTGCTAAAGCCATGGTTAAGTTATTTCCCAACACCTAATTTCTTTATTCAATGTCCTGTGAAAATCAATAGGGAATGTATCATGTGGTAAATGTGTTACTGTCCCATTGGGAGACATTCACACACAGGCAAACGCTCTCTAGCAGCTGGTAAGATGAGGAAACCCGTTGCCTAGTGACACAAATAAACAAACTTCACCAGCTCTTCAGGCTAACTGATCTGTTTCCACAGCCGCCCGAGACCCATTTAACTTAACTGAGGGCAAACCATGAAAATAATTGCTTCAGTGTTAATATTAAATGAATAACTGTAAGTTAAATAACCTGGTGGGTAAAGAAAACTACAAAATCAGTCATGCAAACTTACATTAAGGTCTTTATCACCTTCTAAACAATTTAATATAAAAAAATATTAAAAACTATGATCTGTTTTTAGCTATAATATAAAATATTGTTTTTAGTGTAGATAGATAGATAGATAGATAGATAGATAGATAGATAGATAGATAGATAGATAGATAGATAGATAGATAGATAGATAGATAGATAGATAGATAGATTGAATGATAGATAGAACAATAAATGGATAGATGGATAGAGAGATAGATAGATAGATAGATAGATAGATAGATAGATAGATAGATAGATAGATAGATAGATAGATAGATAGATAGATAGATAGATAGATAGATAGATAGATAGATAGATAGATTGATAGATAGATTGAATGATAGATAGAACAATAAATAGATAGATGGATAGATAGTTGGATGGATGATTGAGCAATTGATAGATAGATAGATGGATAAATTGATGGATAGATAGATGATAGATGGATGGATGGATTGACAGACCGATAGATAGATAGATAGATAGATAGATAGATAGATAGATAGATAGATAGATAGATAGATAGATAGATAGATAGATAGATAGATTGAACGATAGATATAACAATAAATGGATGGATGGATAGATGGATAGATAGTTGGATGGATGATTGAGCAATAGATAGGTAGATAGATAGATGGATAAATTGATGGATAGATAGATGATAGATGGATGGATTGACAGACCGATAGATAGATTGACAGACCGATAGATAGATAGATAGATAGATAGATAGATAGATAGATAGATAGATAGATAGATAGATAGATAGATAGATAGATAGATTGAATGATAGATAGAACAATAAATGGATAGATGGATAGAGAGATAGATAGATAGATAGATAGATAGATAGATAGATAGATAGATAGATAGATAGATAGATAGATAGATAGATAGATAGATAGATTGAATGATAGATAGAAATATAAATAGATAGATGGATAGATAGTTGGATGGATGATTGAGCAATTGATAGATAGATAGATGGATAAATTGATGGATAGATAGATGATAGATGGATGGATGGATTGACAGACCGATAGATAGATAGATAGATAGATAGATAGATAGATAGATAGATAGATAGATAGATAGATAGATAGATAGATAGATAGATAGATAGATTGATTGAACGATAGATATAACAATAAATGGATGGATGGATAGATGGATAGATAGTTGGATGGATGATTGAGCAATAGATAGGTAGATAGATGGATAAATTGATGGATAGATAGATGATAGATGGATGGATTGACAGACCGATAGATAGATAGATAGATAGATAGATAGATAGATAGATAGATAGATAGATAGATAGATAGATAGATAGATAGATAGATAGATAGATAGATAGATAGATTGAATGATAGATAGAACAATAAATGGATAGATGGATAGAGAGATAGATAGATAGATAGATAGATAGATAGATAGATAGATAGATAGATAGATAGATAGATAGATAGATAGATAGATAGATAGATAGATAGATAGATTGAATGATAGATAGAAATATAAATAGATAGATGGATAGATAGTTGGATGGATGATTGAGCAATTGATAGATAGATAGATAGATAGATAGATAGATAGATAGATAGATAGATAGATAGATAGATAGATAGATAGATAGATAGATAGATTGAATGATAGATAGAAATATAAATAGATAGATGGATAGATAGTTGGATGGATGATTGAGCAATTGATAGATAGATAGATAGATAGATAGATAGATAGATAGATAGATAGATAGATAGATAGATAGATAGATAGATAGATAGATAGACAGAAGGATGATGGACAGAAAAATGGATGGATGGATTATTTATAGCACAGTCATTTATAGTAATCTGTAATGACAGTGAAGTGTCATCCTCCACTGTGAGCCTTGGTAACATCTCTGAAAAGGGAAAACATCATCTGATAAGGTAATAAAGCGTGACGCACCTCCGTCACTTTGGCCAGTGAGAAACTGGTCCATCATCCTGAGTCCAGATCAGCTGAGACCAGCATCCGCCGCTGCACATGAATCAAGAGCATCATATGAGGCTGGTTCAGGAACAGCTGCTCGCTGTTTCACACTCTCACCGCGTGGCGTCGCTGTTCTGCGCACTTCAGTCACGCAACACTAACACGGGAGAGACGGACAGTGTTGGCAGCGTTTTATCGGTACAGTCTGGTTTCTGCTGGATGTAAATAACCGAATAGAAAGACCGAGATCATATTAGGACGACTGAACTCGCTGGTAAAGCTGGAAGGAGGTGGCGGACCGCAGATATGCACTCAGCAGGATGGAGTCTATGTAACTCACATGGGATGTGATGACATAACGGTGAAGAAGATGATGGAGAAAGGGGAGAAAGACCAAAAACACACCGGCCAAGTTGTGCTGGTCAAGAGGATCATAATGAAGCATGACAATCCGGTAAGAATAACACACGATGTACGTCCAATTCAACATGCCATCGAGCTCGACATTCATTGGGGCGTCGATGTTTTTTGTGTTGATTTTCGCTACAGTAGGCCCTGCAAAAGCTCATAAGAGCGCAAAATGAGTATTTAAACGACGTATTTCTTGATAATATGGATATATAAGCATTAATATCTGCTTATCCGTACATACGTGCCCGATAACAGATCGGCTAGCTGACAAATCACACCACTTTTAATTTTTTTAATCGTCTTTTAATCATTTTAGGTATCGCTAAATGTCGTCTAGGGACGTTATAACATGTCTTATCGTGTATTAAAACGTGTCATATGTGATTTCGATCGTCTTCGGGAAGGTGAGGGGATGCTAACTGCTACATTAGCTGATTGAATTGCTGTATTCTGCTATTACGTAACTGACGCGAACGCGCACACAACACCTATCTGACGCACGCGCGCTTCACGTGAGCTCAGTCTGTTGTCATGGGGACACCGAGATCTTCATTCATTACTGTATGTGATGTCATTTGCTCGTCCTGTTGATTTTGATTCATTTCAGTAAGACATTTTTTTTTTTTTCATTTTGTAGTAAGGCAAATAATTGGTTGCAAATTTGTTCCCATCTTTTTTTTGTCATCTTAATGGCAAAAGTGGCTCAATTAATGCATTTGAAATTTGGAAATAATAAAAACTGAATTTGAAATGTGTTTGTAAATATATATATATATATATATATATATATATATACTAATACAGATAGTTCTGTTAAAAGAGATTTAAATCTCTTAGGGAAGAAATGGATATGCCAGCTCATATAAAGTTGTTTCAAATTCACGCACAAGACTTTACACTTCCTTTACATTATTGATGTACATTTGAAACTTTTATATTGCATTACACAAGAAGTGCTCAGAGTTTCGAGCCTTGCAAACCAACAAAGAGCTTCACACATCCATTAAATATTCAGATTACCACGGTTGTTTTGTTAATCCTCTTGGCTTCTTTTTGAATTTTTTGAATTTTTTGCTTCTTTGTAATTGGGATGACACTTGGTGACTTTTGTCGTATTGGCGAATTGAATACACAAAAAAATCATGGGCATGATTCGGATATGTTAAAGGCTTTCACTCTATTTTAATTTAAAATATTGGATTTATTGGAAAATAATAAAAATAATAAAAAAATAGCTCCTAAAAATTGAATAAAAATTGCATAGTATCATAAAATCCCCTCAAAGTTCCAAATAATAATCAAAAAATATTATTGAACAAAAATATATTACATTGATTTTCCTCTAGATTTCATTTCAAGGCTTTTGACCACTTGGAAGTACGGAGTGTGACTCAAAGATGAAGGGTTAAATGTTGTGTCTGTTATGTAACTTCATTCCCATGCATGGATGGAGAACTGTTTTTCTGTTTTCACCCAAATAACATCTGCGTTTCCTGCTTCATGTACAAATGGGACTAAATTATATTATTAACTCGCTATGAAGGAGTAGTTCACCCAAAAATTAAAATGATCCCATGATTAATCACCCTCAAGCCATCCTAGGTGTATATATCCAGGGTTGGGGAGTAATGAAATACAAGTAACTTAGTTACGTATTTAAAATACAAAATGTGAGTAACTGTATTTCATTACAGTTACATTTTAAATGGGTGGTAATCAGATTACAGTCCCATCTGAAAAGTGTTTTAGATTACCAAAGTGATTACTTTGAGTTTTAATGTCATTTAAACAGCGATTGGTGATTCTCTGTGGAGTTAAGTTTCATGTTTTCGACTGTTTTCATGTTTTGTGATAGTTGTTTGTGAGTCATTTTATAATAGTAAAAAAAGTCACTGCATCTTTTTCTCACAATTTGTTTTTTTTCCCTCACAATTGTGAGTTTGGATTTCACAATTCTGACTTCTTTATCTCATAATTGCGAGATTTAAACTCACAATTGCAAGTTATAAAGTCAGAATTGAGCAATATAAACTTGCAATACTGACTTTTTTTCTTGCAATTGTGAATTTAGTATGTGAGTTACATGTCATAATTCTGACTTTTATCAATATTGCGATTTTATATCTCGTAATTTGGACTTTTATCAATATTGTGAGTTTATCATAATTTTGACTTTTCTCAGTATTTTGCGAGTTTATATCTCATGATTCTGACTTTATAACTCACAATTGCAACTTTAAATCACACAATTCTGAGGGAAAAAGTCAGAATTGTGAGATAAAAACTCTCAATGACCTTTTTTTGTGTTTGTTCCACACTTATTAGTATTCCAAAGTATTCTAAAGTATTTAGATTAAGTGACTAAACTTGAGTAATGTAACGAAATACGAAATGACTTTTTAAAGCATGTATTTTGTAATCTGTAGTGAAATACATTTTAAAAGTAACACACCCAGCCCTGTATATGACTATCTTCTTTCAGACAAACACAATTTGAGATGTATTAAAGAATATCCTGGCTCTTCCAAGCTTTATGATGGTAGTAAACATTTTTTGAAGTCCTAAAAAATGCATCCATCCATCATAAATATAATCCACACGGCCCCAGGGGATTAATAAAGGCCTTCCGAAGCGAAGCAATGTGTTTGTTTAAGAAAATATCCATATTTAAAACTTTTTTAACTATAATAACTAGCAACCAGCAGACGGACGCACACATCGATTTGCTGTGGAAGAGGATCGCGAATAAGAAGTTTTAGCGGAGGATTTCGATATAAGAGAAGAGAAGCTTGAGTTTGTTGGACACACCTATATGTTTAAAGTGCGCGAGGCGTCTAATCTTACGATACTCCCACATCCTGCGTCATACATCACGTCAAGGGTTACGCAAGTCGACTTGCGCAGTACGCGTACGGTCGTCCGGCGGAAGATAGATATTTTAGATTATAAAGTTCTAAATATGGATATTTTTCCTACACAAACACATTGCTTCGCTTCAGAAGGCCTTTATTAACCCCCTGGAGCCGTGTGGATTACTTTAATGATGAATGGATGCATTTTTTGGGGCTTCAAAAAAAAAAAGGCCCCCTGTTTACTACTATTATAAAGCTTGCAAAAGCAAGGATACTTTAAAATATATTTCAGATCGTCTTCGTCTGAAATAAGATAGTCATATACACCTAGGATGGCTTGAGGGAGCATACATCCTGGGATCATTTAAATTTTGGGGTGAACTAACCCTTTAAGCATCAAGATTGTGAAGTCTGTCAGTAGTGGGTTGAGAGTTTGGCACAGCTGAAGTTCTTTCCTCTTTTGTGCGGTGATGTCTGTTGCGTGTCCCAGCGGAATAGCAATGAGATCAGTCCTATTGAAAGCTGAGGAGTTTGGAAATGCGCCACAATCAGCATTATGAATAATGAGCCGTTTATATGTATGACGTTCCAGGTCCAGCAGGGAATCGGGAAGCCGAGCGTGTATCATGCTGTTGTGGTCATCTTTCTGGAGTTTTTCGCCTGGGGTCTCCTGACGACGCCAATGCTCACTGTGAGTTCTTCTAATTCTCATTGAGGTCATGTTTATCTGGATAAATTCTTTAAATGTAGGTGCACTAAGTTGTTTTTTTTGCCAAAATTCACAAAAGAAAAAAAGATCGTGATCTCATTCCTAAATGACAACGATTCACTTTTTGACAAAGTCATCTGAAAAAATTGGAACATTCAAATCTGTGAGAGAGCAGTTATCATGTGCTGGTATTAAACTGTTATTTCTGTGTTGGAATATTTCAGATTATCACAGAAGTACTGGGATAAACGTTTATAGTTCGGATATAAACCCTGATGTCTACGATAGTGATCAAAATAGAGTAAATCGCCTTTTGAATCGTCACAGGTGGCGGCAAGTGACTGTTAAAAATGTATTTGTCATTGAATCATTCGTTCAAGAGACTTGTTCAAAAACGCTGATTCATTTTGTTATGAAACAAGTGAAGTATTTATGAGTGAATCATTGAATCATTCATTCAAGAGATTCGTTCAAAAATGCTGATTCATCCAGTAACGAAGTGAAGTGAGTCATTCATTCAAAGCAATTTTATAAAGTATTCATTCTAATTAATAAAATTGTTTTTAAATTGACTGCAGAAATTAACATTTTGTCAGAACCTCTACTTTAAACATTTTTTATTTTGTTTAGTTGTCTGTTCAGAATTTTTAAAATATTGAAAAATTTCTTTTTTTTAACCAATTAAAATGAAATGTTTTTCAAGAATTTTGTTTTCCAAACAGTTTTTGTTGTTAGCGGTGTTGTTTTCGATAACAAAAACTAAAGCCGTTAAAAATAATGTTTGGAAATTTAAATAAAGCAGAAATAAAATGAAATGTAATTATTAGATGGAAAACTTAAACTTAAACAAAAGTGATATTTGATTTGCAACTAACAGAAATTAGTTTTAAGTTGAAGTAGTAAAATAATTAAAATTTTAAATGAAATAGAAATAAATGACAGCTAAATAGGAATATTTTAAAGAGAAAAAAATAATAAAAATAATAAAAGCACAACACAATTACTAAAATGGAATATTAAAATGGAAACATAAAAATAAATAAATATAAATGGAAATAATGTGTATATTTATATATATATATATATATATATATAAAAAGCTCATTTAAAATATTAATAAATATTACAGTAGAATATAAACAATACTGAAATATCTCTGGTTAACAGAAGCATTATGAAGTTGAAATCATTCCCATCTTAGTCTCTGGTTGTTTGGGAAGGTGAATAAGAGCCAGGAAGACTTAGCGCACCTTTCATTTTGAGAAATAAATCGTATTGTGTTTTATCTGGGTGTTGAAATGATTCTCACAGATTCTTCATAAACGTGCATTTTTCATCTGTAGGTTTTACATGAAACGTTCCCCACACACACCTTCCTAATAAACGGCCTCATTCAGGGAGTGAAGGTAAGTGTCGTCTCTAATATATTTTACTCCTGAGTTCATCTGTGGTGATTCCTGTCAAGATCATTTCTTCTCCTTTTATTCATCAGGGTCTGCTGTCATTCATGAGCGCTCCGTTAATTGGTGCTCTATCAGATGTGTGGGGCAGGCGATCGTTTCTACTGGTTACCGTGTTCTTCACGTGTGCGCCCATCCCGCTCATGAGACTCAGTCCATGGTGAGACCCGTCCTGCCGTGACCTCAGATGATACATTTAGCCAGATGATACTTGATGGATGTCTTGCCACGGTCATAGAAAAACCTGGAAATATCAGGGAATTTTAAAATTGTGATTATGAAAATAAATACAATAAGTCATGGAAAATCATGAAATCTTCATGAATCATATATATATGTATGTATATGTGTGTGTGTATATATATATATATATATATATGTGTATATATGTATGTATATGTGTGTGTATATATATGTATATGTGTAAATATGTCTGTATATGTGTATATATATATATATATATATATATATATATATATACATACATATATGTATGTATATATATATATATATATATATATATATATATATATATATATACATACATATATGTATGTATATATAAGGTTTGGGATGCCCCGTTCATAAAACAAGACTTTAAATATGCTGTCTCGTTTAAATGAATCTTTTCTTGTTGTTTTCAGGTGGTACTTTGCCATGATATCGGTGTCCGGTGCTTTTTCCGTCACTTTCTCCGTAATCTTCGCTTACATCGCAGACGTTACGGATGAGCGGGAGAGGAGTACGGCATATGGACTTGTAAGCGGCTCTTTTATTAAATACTAAGTGCATGTTGGAAAGATCTCAGAGTAATACGACTGCCCAAATCAGTGAAGCTGTTTTAGGATTCTTCTATTTCCAAACTTCTTCATGACCTGGATCCAGTCTCCTTGACCCAGACTGAGTCATTTACATTCCGCTCCGCCCGTTTAATCGCTCCAGGTTTCTGCCACGTTCGCGGCAAGTCTGGTCACCAGCCCGGCCATCGGCGCGTACCTCTCGGCCAGTTACGGCGATAATCTGGTGGTGCTGGTGGCGACACTCATCGCTCTGGCAGACATCTGCTTCATACTGCTGGCCGTCCCAGAGTCGCTGCCCGACAAGATGAGGCTCAACACCTGGGGAGCACCAATCTCCTGGGAACAGGCCGACCCGATTGCTGTAAGAATTTAAAGGATACACTCATAAAATGGTCAAATGTTCTCTCTTCCTTTGGAATGGGACCATTCAGACCCATGATTAAAATACTGATATACAAAACACCTTTTTTCATAGTAGATACTGGACGTTTTATTGATGATGTTTCTGTTTTTTCACAGTCTCTGCGGAAAGTTGGGCAGGACACAACCGTTCTTCTCATTTGTATAACGGTATTTCTGTCCTATCTGCCTGAGGCGGGTCAATACTCCAGCTTTTTCCTCTACTTGCGTCAGGTAAGGCTTCTTGGTTTATAATGAACAAATGTGACGCTTCTATATTTAATGTCCCCCTATTAAAGCAGCTGTCTGCTTCCATTAAACTTTAATTAGCAGTTTATCCTCCAAGGCGGTTTATGCAACAACCGACTGCATGTTTTCACGGTCTGCTTTTGTTTAACACTCCCATGATTCATTTGCTCGGATGGTGCCGCATTTATGACTGGAAGTGTTCTAGTGGCAAAACGCTCCAAAAAAAGTAAACGAGTTAAAGTAGGATCAGTAAACAAAAACACTTGCATGCTACTGTGCAGTGTGCAACATTTGTGTATGCAAAATGTTTTTTGTGCTCGTTTTTGCTTTGACTCTTGACCTTCATCATTATTTGATCGACTGTCAAAAGTACAAACGTAATTTTACACAAATTTGACCAAAAATGCGAAACAGTATGTACACAGAAGTTTGGGGTCGGCAAGATTTTCTCTTGTGTTCACCGAGGCTTCATTTATTTGATCAAAAATATGTTAAAATTAGTAATATTGTGAAATTTTTATTTTTTGGATTTTTATTATTATAATGAATATAAAGTTTCAAAGAGCAGCATTTATTTTAAATCAATTAATGCGCCCTTGCTGAATAAATGCATTAATTTTTTCCATGTATATATATATATGCATATATATATATATATATATATATATATATATATATATACACACACACACATATATATATATATATATATATATATATATATATATATATATACACATATGTATATATGTATATATGTGTATGTGTATATATATATATATATATATATATATATATATATGCGTGTGTGTGTGTGTATATGTGTGTGTAAATATATATATGTGTGTATACATATATATGTGTGTATATGTATATATATATATATATATATATATATATATATATATACACATGGAAGAAATTAATGCATTTATTCAGCAAGGGCGCATATATATACATATATACATATATACAGTTGTGTTCAAAATTATTCAACCCCCACTGAAATTGATTGTTTTGGCCGGTTTGACATTGATTTTGATCATTCAGTCATCCTGCTTACAATTAAATCAAAGAGGCACGTGTAGGTCAGACAAATATAACATAACATTTATAATGAAATAACCACAAATGTCTTTTCTCTGCTCACATCATTATCAGTTTTATTCAACCCCCAAGTGACATTCAATCTTAATACTTAGTACAACATCCTTTTACAGTTATAACAGCTTTTAAACGTGAAGCATAGCTTGACACAAGTGTCTTGCAGTGAGCTACGGGTATCTTCGCCCATTCATCATGGGCAAAAGCCTCCAGTTCAGTCACATTCTTAGGCTTGCGCACTGCAACTGCTTTCTTTAAGTCCCACCAGAGGTTCTCAATCGGATTTAAGTCTGGTGACTGCGATGGCCATTTCAAAATGTTCCAGCCTTTAATCTGCAACCATGCTCTAGTGGACTTGGAGGTATGCTTGGGATCATTGTCCTGTTGAAAGGTCCAACGTCTCCCAAGCCTCAGGTTTGTGACGGACTGCATCACATTGTCCTCCAATATCTCCTGGTACTGAAGAGAATTCATGGTACCTTGCACACGCTGAAGCTTCCCAGTACCTGCAGAAGCAAAACAGCCCCAAAGCATGATTGACCCCCCGCCATGCTTCACAGTAGGCAAGGTGTTCTTTTCTTCATAGGCCTTGTTCTTCCTCCTCCAAACATAGCGTTGATCCATGGGCCCAAACAGTTCTAATTTTGTTTCATCAGTCCACAGAACACTATCCCAAAACTTCTGTGGTTTGTCCACATGACTTTTGGCATACTGCAGTCGACTCTTCTTATTCTTTGGAGACAGCAAGGGGGTGCGCCTGGGAGTTCTGGCATGGAGGCCTTCATTACGCAGGGTGCGCCGTATTGTCTGAGCAGAAACTTCAGTACCTACATCTGACAAATCTTTTCTCAGTTCCTCAGCAGTCACACGGGGACTTTTCTCCACTCTACGCTTCAGGTAGCGCACAGCAGTCGAAGTCAGCATCTTCTTTCTGCCACGACCAGGTAGCGTTTCAACAGTGCCCTTTGCCTTGAATTTGCGAATGATGCTTCCTATGGTGTCTCTTGGTATGTTTAACATCTTTGCAATCTTCTTATAGCCATTGCCCTTCCTGTGAAGAGTAATCACCTCTTCTCTTGTCTTCCTGGACCATTCTCTTGACTTCACCATGTTTGTAACCACACCAGTAAATGTCTAGAAGGAGCTGAGTATCACAGTCATTTTAAAGCTGCCTAATTGGTGCTTATTAGGCTTTATTGCTGCTCCCTGACATCCACAGGTGCTTTCAATACCTGATTGAAAACACTTCAATGGACCTCTGTTCTTCAGAGTGGTAGTCTTTAAGGGGTTGAATAATTGTGTCAATGAAGAATTCACAAAAGAAACATTTACTACTGTATTACAAAACCAATTGATGTCATTTTAGTTGCATATGCTTCTTTAAGAAGTCCTTGTAGGATTTCATTCTGAATTCAATTACAAATGTACTCTAAATTCTCTAAAACCATTTACAGCATTGGGGGGTTGAATAATTTTGAACACAACTGTATATATATATATATATATATACACACACACATATATAAATATATATACACACACATATATATATGTGTGTGTATGTATGTGTGTGTATTATATATGTGTGTGTGTGTATAATATATGTGTATATATATATATATATATATATATATATATATTAATTATATATATATGCGCACACACATAGTTTTACAATATATATTTATAATAACTGGTCTTCACTTGCTTAATTAAATATGCAATGAAACAAGGTCATGTGACTGAAATATAGCAGAGTACTGTGTGAAACTGTTGCATTCTATAGAATTCTGTTTCAGATACTCATCATGTTTCTTAGGAAGTTCCAGGTTTATGTAGATTGTTAGTGGCATCCTGTCTAGCTGTTCTGTTCAGTTCTGTTCAGTGACGGCTCATTACTGGACATAACAGAGTAAATTCGATTCAGGCCCAGTGGTGCAGACTGATAGCGATGTGCCTCTTTCTCTGTGTCTCTCAGGTCATTAACTTCTCGCCCAAAACGATCGCGGTGTTCATCGGCGTGGTGGGAATCCTCTCCATCCTGGCGCAGGTATTTAATTGAAGCAATATTCTTCACTCTGCCTTATTACTTGTGTCGTTGAGCTGGAAAGGCGTCTTGTGAAAGTGGCTCTCACGAACGCTTTCTAATTGAATTGAATTCCTTTAAAAGTTCAACGGTAAATGTAATGAAATATAGGCAGAGCCGTAATGAGCAGATAGCACGGCGCTAGCCGCTTTATTTAAGTGGTGCTGGTTTATTTTTAGCAACCAAGGTGAAATCTAGCAGCTTTGCTAGAGGAAGATGGGAAGCTTTCTTTGTGGCAGTCTTTTCTGGTGATGAAGGGTTCATACTAGATACAAATTGTTGCCAAAATGCCATGAAATGCACATCATGTTTTGAGAGAAAATGACATGTTTGAGAAAAACAGGCACTATTTTTTTGAAATCAGCACCCCAAAATGAGTCCGAAACTTTTGGATTGAATTCAACACACATGACGCAGGGCGGTGTAATTATTCATTCCCTTGTGTTTCCCGACAGACTCTTTTCCTCACTTTATTAATGAGGACCATCGGGAACAAGAACACAGTTCTTCTGGGTCTGGGTTTCCAGATTGTCCAGCTGGCCTGGTACGGTTTAGGGTCCGAGCCGTGGTGAGTTAACTTCCAAATCAAGATAAATGACCTGCTTATGCAGCTCTGCATAACAACCGTCTGGTTAAAGACGAGCTGTGTTTACTGTGTCCAGAAGCGTGATGTTATTTTCGTTGTCATTTAGGATGATGTGGGCGGCAGGCGCGGTGGCAGCCATGTCCAGCATAACATTCCCTGCAGTGAGTGCTTTAGTGTCACGCAGCGCAGATCCGGATAAACAGGGTAAAGTCTTATATGCAAACTTTCACATTTTCAAAACTTTTAAGTGACTGAGGAAAAACACATATTTTTCTTTAATTAAAGGGGACCTATTATGCCCTTGATTTTATTTTTGGGCTCTGTTAGAACAGATTTTCTTGCTTGAATGTTCTAAAAACACAGTGTTTTTCACATATTTGACACTGTTGCAGCTCCTCTCTTCCCAGTCTGTCAGTAACGCTCTGTTTAGTCTCTGTGAAGCCCCTCCCTCTGAAAAACACAGTGTGCTCTGATTGGTCTGCTGGAGCAGTGTGTCGTGATTGGTTAAGCGCTTTAAGCGTGTTTGGGAAATGTCACGTCCCTTACCACAATCGCGAGTTTCAACACACTATTAACCAACTCAACCAGGCCCCGCCCCTTTATTTTGTGTACGCCTTGGCCGGCCATTATATAAATGATGAACTGGCCATAAGGATGAACACCATTTCTGACAATCTGCGTGAGATTCTCCAGCTTTGTTGTTGTAAAGCTGTTAAAGCTCCGCCCTCTTCTGGAAAGGGGTTGGGAGCAGCAGTTCATTTGCATTTAAAGGGACACACACAAAAACGGCGTGTTTTCGCTCACACCCAAATAGAGGCAAATTTGACAAGCTATAATAAATGATCTGTGGAGGATTTTGAGCTGAAACTTCACTGGAGACACCAGAGACTGATATTACATCTTGTAAAAGGGCTTTATAGGTCCCCATTAAGTGACAATCTCAGCCATCAAGAGTTTATACTGTGCAGTGTTCATATAAGCGTTGTGTGTTTTATTACCTCAGGTCTGGTTCAGGGCATGATAACAGGTATTCGGGGTCTCTGTAACGGTCTGGGTCCTGCGCTGTATGGCTTCGTGTTCTTCCTCTTTAATGTCGAGCTCAGCGGGATCACCACCATCCAACCCGACTACGCCATCCCCGTTACGATCCCCACAGAGGTACACGCTCCATTCAACCTGTCTGTTTTACAGGAAGAGTTCAGTGCACTTGTTTCAGTCAATCAGTTCAGAACATTGATTCATCACTCAAAAGCACTCAAGGCATTTTATATATATATATATGTATATAAATAAAACACTCAATAACTCAAACATAGTGTCATAGATCCTTAATATTGATATTACCTCCTCAAATGTCGGTTTCTTTTCGCCTGTTTTGCGTAGAAGACAATGATCCCCGGTCCTCCATTCCTCCTGGGCGCCTGCACGGTGGTGGTGGCGTTTATAGTCGCTCTCTTCATACCGGACCACCCCACGCCGCCGGGGACGCCCTGCCAAACCAGTAAGAGCAACGCGAGTCTGGCCGGAGCCCACACCAACACGCCGCTGCCGGGGAGCGACGAGGACTTCGAACCGCTGCTGGAGGACAGCACTGTGTGACTGTAACCCTCAACCCAAACCATGTTTGGGGGAAAGAAAAAAAAAAAAAATCGCGAACGCTCCACCTGTCGGGCGACTAACGTTTTGGAGCGAGCAGTATTTATTTAGTGTGTTTTATCAGATTTTTGTTGTTTTGACGAAACGGTTATTGGTTCTGAACTCAGAGGCTTTTCTATTGACCGTTTTTACAGTGTTTAACATTCAGTGTACAAATGAATCAACACTCTAAGGGCTCGATCAGTGGGATTGGATGCGCTGTGGTGGAGTTTGTTTGATTCTTCTGGAGTTTAAATGTAAAGCTCTTATTTATATATATATATATATATATATATATATATATATATATTTGGGCAAAGTGCAGCAAAGGTTATTGTTTATGGAGCTTGTGGTGACTTGAAGCTTATTGTTACTCTTGTAAGATTGGAGAAAAACTGGATGAATTTCATGAAAACAGGGTCAGTGCAACTAGGAGTGGGCGATATTTCACGATAACAATATATATTACAATGTAGTTTTATTATTGAAAATAAGAACAAAGAAGCAAATGACAAACAATAGGACAAATACAACAAAAATATGAATTGAAGAAAATTGAATAATTAAATAATAAAACATAAAATACAATGATAATAAAATAGTCTTCACTGTATGAATTAAATATAAATGTGTTGTTATTAAAGCTACAAAAGTTATTCAGTCAAGAGCAGTAAGTTATTTTCTTTTAATTAACATTAACGACACAGAGAGCGGCAGGTTTATTAGGCTGCTGTCACTTTAATGCACGGATCCATTATACTGATACGCATCCGGTTTACACCCAAATGCTATTGTCTCATTCATGCGTTTCATCAGTCGATAGTGCTGTGCTGCACTATTTATTTACATACCGAAATACACGATATAGCAAAATCTCTAATGAAAGAGAAGCCTATTTTTCGACTTTTCGTGATATTATTTTCATGACAATTAAGCACATTTCCCCCCCTTCTAAAAATAGGCTTAATTTGCATTCAAAAAATACACATTTCTTCTGATTTCAAACGTGACCCACGCATGTTCTTGACAGATTTCATGAGATTCGCCCTAATAGAAGTTGAGATCAGTATTTTTAAACTGTATTTGACGAGAGTTCTTTTTGCGCGAACTTTCTTTATATAAGCCTTAAAGTCACATATCCTGTGGCGTTTGACAAGGTTTTACTAGATTAGAGATGCATCCGGTTGCAAGTGCATGAACAGTGTTTGTGGCGATGTAAACCCAAGACACTAGAGCACCAGCGGTTTGGTGTAGTTACTGATGCTAATATAGTTCTTTAGGCCAATTAGTTGTATCATACAGACACGGCTTGATTGTGAATTTCATGAATTGTGTGTGTGTGCGCGTGTGTGTGTGTGTGTGAGAGTAAAGGTTCTATGCAGTAGTGTCGGTAATGATCAAAAATGGCATTAAATTTAGAAAAGATTTCATGTTGAGTAACGTGGGTGTTTAAAATCACAATATTGTGGTATTGCTTCAAATTTTACATTGGTATAAGTGAAATTTTACCTTCATTTTTACTTTCAAGAAAAGTACTGGCACTGCGCATTTGTTGAGCCATTGTACTCAACGATATTTATATATTTCCTTTACTAAAATGAAAGGATAATTCGTATTTATTAAAAATCAGCCAACATCTACATACCAGCTACCTCATTTTTGGAGGTTTTGATGATTTTGTGGAATGAGGCGAGATTCGATCTGAATATATTTTTTATCTGTATTTTTTTTTTTTTTTTTTGTATAGCCACATTCCATTTTCAATATGGGATTTTGGATTTTTCCAAGATCATTCCATCAGAATGATTGAAGAATCTGATTAATTTGTTCACGAATTCCATATTTTCTTATGCAGTGGAGATGCTTTATATTTCCCAGATGCCTCAGTCCGTCGTGTGTGAAGAACACTGCGGAGCATCTCATAGTTTGAGGTCATCATTAGACTGACCTGCACTCGTTTCCTGTTCCACATGCGCATCATTTCCAGCATTCCATACAAATACAGCAGTATTCTACTTTGAACCCCTCCGGTGACCTGTGAATCAGACAGAAACCGTGAACAGAATCCATCGTTTATTCTCCACCTTTGACCCTTTTCCTTGCGTTTTGCATCATTTCAGCCATATTTATCATGCAGTGAAACGATGTGAAACTTTCTTTTCTAGAGCTTGAAATTGCGCTGGTGTTTTTTTTAAAAGAATATATATATATAAAAAACGTAATCACGACTTTTTCATGTCACAATTCTGACTTTTCCGCCCTCTCGCAATTCCACGATTATAGGCCTATCTCACAATTCCGAGTTTTTATCTCACAATCCTTAGAAAAAAAGTCAGATTTGTAATTTATAAAGTCAACTGCAAGATATAAACTCGCTATTCTGAGGAAAAAGTCAGAATCGTGAGATTAAAAAAAGTCGCAATTACATTTTTTTTTAATTCTGTGGGAAACGAGCTTCCACAAGTTCCCGCGCTTTTGGGTTTCGTATGTGCAATGAATTTGTGCACAGCTTGTAACGGCAGTTTGAAAATGTAATATAACGACGGTCATATTCATTATTTTAGGATTGTAAAGTATTGTACATGTACTGAATAGTATTACAGATCAACTTTTTCATGTTGCCAGACCCGCAATATTTTTTTGGAACAATTACGTGCCGCTCCAAATAACGCCAACCGTTTTTTTTGGCGCGTCAGGCGCGAAGCACGTATTCACGCGCGTGTTTCGCTTTCCCTTTTTGAACATGTCAAGTATTTGTGTGTCTTTCGACGGGATGCACAAGGTGCCTGAAGTAACATGTTCGTTTGTAGAATGAGTCTTACTGTAAATACAGAGTACATTGAGCAGCTGATCAAGACGAAATGTACAGGGACCCTTATGTATTTATTGTCATGTATTGTGGGAATATTTAAATAGGTGCAAATGAATAAAGAACACCAAGAGTAATATTGTGATTTCAGTGTCTTTCTGAATTGTTTCTCTTGGCCGCTAGATGGCGCTGTTGCGCTACTTGCGTTCTGGGATTTCTCAACACCCCCAACATAAAAAAGGCTCTGCATTGCCTTGTTTTTGACTTTGACTTGTGGATATGGTAATCAACACCGTGAAATATCTAAAAGGACCATAGGCTTTTAGAAAACACATGTGAAAATGTTACTGCTACTGTGTGGCATCATGCATGGAAATACTTTCATACCTACTGTATAAATATTCCAAATGCATGATTATTCACTGTAATGCTCATCTCAAGTCGCTTTGGATAAAAGTGTCTCCTAAATGCATACTTCACATTTAATTAATATGCATTGCATCCCTGCCTAATAAAAAATATCAATGTAATGCAACAGATGCAAAGCCAAAAATAGTGTTTTATGCATATGAAATTATGTCCTCTGGATGGCAGTGTTGATGCATCTCTGATGCTGAACCCTTGAGATCTCATCATCATGACTTCAACTCGGTATCTAAACGCCTCAGCTAAGTGTTTGAGATGCAGTTCAGTTCAGTGATGGGGAAATCTATGGAAAATCCCAGTAAGACATTGGTAAATGTGAAAATCAATTGGAGATTGGTAAATCAATGTTATTTGAAATTAAAGACAGTACACCAAGAAATTAACTCACCCATCTTTCCAAATTCCCGTTGTTTCTTCGTGGACCACCAATGGAGATGCAAAATAACAAAAATCCCCATTTAATGACAGCAAACAGGAACTGTAAAGTTTCAGAAATGTAAACAAAAATTTTATATATCGGTAGTCCATATGCGTTTCATACTACTGGTCATTTTCTACGCATTTCCTATGAGCCTAAAACAACAAATTGGAGTTAAAAAAAAAAACAAATGGAAAAATCGACATCCTTCAAGGGTTAGTTCACCCAAAAATGGAAATGATCCCATGATTTACTCACCCTCAAGCCATCCTAGGTGTTTATGACCGTCTTCTTTTGACTTTTGACAATCTGAGATATGTTTAAAAATATCCACTAATGGGAGTGAATGGGCGCCGAGATTTTGACGGCCAAAAAAATGCATCCATCCATCATAAAAATAATCCATACGGCTCCCGGGGATAATAAAGGCCTTCTGAAACGAAGCCATGAGTTTTGTAGGAAAAACATCCATATTTAGAACTATAACAACTAGCTTCGATTTGCGGCGGAAGGCCTTTATTAACCCCTGGAGTCATATGGATTATTTTTATGATGGATGGATGCATTTTTTTGGGCTTCAAAATCTATGAAGTCATTTTTTTGAGGAACAGACTCAAATTTAAATCATCATTTCTCTGGAAATATTCCCATTTGCCACATATACAAGCTTGCTGTTCTTGCAATGCCTCTTGACCAGTTATAACATGCTTCAAAACGGTCAATAATACTGTGCCAAAATACACAATATAGTGTATAGTGTAATGTAACACCAGTTTTTGATATCAATAAGACATGTTTCATTGTCATCAGGGCTGGGTGGGTTACTTTTAAAATGTATTTCACAACAGATTACAAAATACATGCTTTAAAAAGTCATTTGTAACGTATTTCGTTACATTACTCAAGTTTAGTAACTTAATCTAAATACTTTAGAATACTTTGGAATACTAATAAGTGTGGAACAAACACAAAAAAGGTCATTGCAAGTTTTTATCTCACAATTCTGACTTTTTCCCTCAGAATTGCGTGATATAAAGTTGCGATTGTGAGTTATAAAGTCAGAATTATGAGATATAAACTCACAATATTGAGAAAAGTCAGAATTATGAGATTTAAACTCACATACTAAATTCACAATTGCAAGAAAAAAAGTCAGTGTTGCAAGTTTATATCTCCCAATTCTGACTTTATAACTTGCAATTGTGAGTTTAAATCTCGCAATTCTGAGAAAAAGAAGTCAGAATTGTGAAATCCAAACTCACAATTGTGAGGGAAAAAAACAATTTGTGAGAAAAAGTTGCAGTGACGAGTGAATTATAAAATGACTCCCAAAACATGAAAACAGTCGTGGATCATCAGGTCATGACAGGACAGTTCAGTTCACAGTTGGGCAATTTTTATATAAATTCAGTCATTTTGTCTTGTTCAGGACAGAACTAAATAAAAATAACAACATTTTTATGATCCTCTTAAAAGTATTAAAATGTTGATGAAACTTAACTCCGCTTTTTCAGACGGTCAGAGTCAGAGAATCACCGATCGCTGTTTAAATGACATTAAAACTCAAAGTAATCACTTTGGTAATCTAAAACACTTTTCAGATGGAACTGTAATCTGATTACCACCCATTTCAAATGTAACTGTAATGAAATACAGTTACTCGAATTCTGTATTTTAAATGCGTAACTAAGTTACTTGTATTTCGTTACTCCTCAACCCTGATTGTTAATGTGGTCAATATGATCCACATGACAAGTATAGATGCACTCAAGCATAATAATACACGTCAATACTCTTCAATTAATTTAACATCTTTTGACACTGTGCATTATCACACATCGCTGGTTCATAAATATTAATGGCTGTGGATTTGACACGCTCTCATGGGAACAGAATGAAGAGGGTTTAACGCATCAGCCGCATGTCTCCAATGCAAAGGTCATCGCTGTGATTCTTGAGCCGGTTTCTCAGGTCTGATGATGCAATTACACCTTCACAGCACCTTTATGGTCCATGCAAAGCCTGAATCCCCTCCTGTCCGAGTGTGCTTCTGGTTCCACTGGTTTATCTTTTATGACGAGCCACACACTATCTATAGAGTTAGTTCAGCCAAAAATGATCATTCTGCGATCATTTACTCATCCTCATGAACCGACGTGAAGTTTAGCAGAATGTTCCCACTCTACTGAATACAATGAAAATGAATGAGGCTGACATTACAAATATGAAAAAGGACCATAAAAGCATCATTACAGTAGTAATGATGTGCACCTAAATGAATCTGCAGCTCCCAGAAAATTCAGAGCGTACAAGTTGTAATTGGTAATCATGTCATGCTGTGAAAACACCTTTGTTCAGTAAATGTGTGGAAGCTTGTTTCCGCCACAGAATAAAGAATTAAAAAGGTAATTGGGACTTTTTATCTCATAATTCTGACTTTTTTCCTTGCAATTGCGAGTTTTTTTCTCACAATTCCAAGTTTATATTTCAAAAAAAGTTAGAATTGCAATATATATATATATATATATATATATGTATAGACATAGTTATGGTCTTACTGTACATAAACTCACAATTGACCCTTTGCAAACAGTTTGATTGACAGGCGATCTGACCAATAATAACCCTGATTCCGCCAATCACCACCAATATGAAACTGTTTCAGATTTTTTCAGTGTCCTCTTTGCTCGCGGACGTATTTTTCACTGCGTGAGAACATGATGTGTGGCGTGAGATCACATGGCAACCGTAACGAAAAGGGGGCGGGTCTTTGCGAAGGGTCAATTGGTGTTCTCATGCAGTGAAAAATAAATCGCGGAGCAAAGAGGACACTGACATCATATGAAACAGTTTCATGTTTAAAATATAGTAATTTTTTAAAGTAGTTTAATCAATAAACAGCGTCTAGTGTGTGTGTTTAATGTGTGGTGACAGATCGCTGGAGCTCCTCTTCATACTAGTTCATTTATAGCATCAAATGAACATGAATGAGTTTGTGTTCAAGACGTGAGGACACACAATTGATCAAGTTCAAGTTCACCAACGTTCATCTACTAACTCCCCTGACCGCTTTGACGGACAAAATGGCAGATTTAGGGTTGCGATTGGTCAGATCGCCTGTCAATCAAACTGTTTGCGAGCACAAGCTTCCATAAAAATGAGAAAATCCAAGTGTCTATAAAAAAGTAGACATTGATGGGATGCTAATAAACCAATAATCAATAGTATTGTGTGGTTTCAGAAGAACTATCCACATGCACTACTATCCTGGTCCCTTTCTAGTGTGGAAAGAGCAGCGTGTGAACAGTCGAGTCATGCACGACTGGAACGACACGAGGAACAGTAAATGTTCAAATCTGTCTGAATTTCCTTTAAGGTCCGTGAAGGACAGTGAGGATCTGGGCTGCGTTTGATAGTGTGTGCACTGCATTCTGGGAGGACTGCTGCTCCTGAAGGCGTTTGTTTTTGGTGGCGTTGTCTTAAAGCGGAGCGGATGAAGCCCTCTCGCTGTTTCCTGAAAGCCTGTGCTCTTATCTGCTGTGTCAGGGCAGTGCGGAGGATTTCAGCGCTGGAGCGGCAGCAGACGCTCGTGTCTGTTGGCTCCAGGACACTGTACAGGCGCAGGACTGGCTTTAAAGCGCTACCCTACAGAGGACGTGCTGAGATGTGCAGCATGTCTCTGACACAAAAGACGTGTCAGTTCCGGGACAGAGCACCATTCAGCTCCATATACTGAAAACACTTGCAGGAAATGTGATCTACAGAACATATCATAATGTAATATAATGGTTTAATAAGGCATATGAAATATACAAAAATGGGTATTCCCGGGCAAGACTAAGTATCTTAATCTAGTCTATATATGTAGTCGATATTTTTAAACTAGTCAGAAATTGCTTGATTACAATTACTTAATTATAAACATTCTTCTCAAGATTTTGTAGATAGATATTTATAATAGTTTCAATAATTTTTTTTGTTTTTGTTTTTATTTGACAATGAATATAATATTATTAATATTATCCTTGCAAGATATTTATAACAGTTTCAATACATTTAGAATTATTTTGCTGTTTTTATTTGACAATGAATTTAATATTATTAATATTATCCTTGCAAGATATTTATAATAGTTTCAATAAATTTAGAAATATTTCTGTTTGTTGCTGTTTTTATTTGACAATGAATTTAATATTATTAATATTATCCTTGCAAGATATTTATAACAGTTTCAATACATTTAGAATTATTTTGCTGTTTTTATTTGACAATGAATTTAATATTATTAATATTATCCTTGCAAGATATTTATAACAGTTTCAATACATTCAGAATTATTTTTGCTGTTTTTATTCGACAATGAATATAAATATATTTAATATATATTCATTATATTTAATATGATACTGAATAATTTCTGTCAAGATTTAGGATTATTAATATCATCCTTATCTCGATATTTATGCTAGTTTCAAGATTTCTTTACCCCACTGGCAGGATTTTAATTATTTAAAATATATATAATATTCAATAGCATACATTAAATGTTATATATGTATTATAAAGCTTTATATTTAATATAATGTCAAATCATTTCAGTCAAGATTGAGGATTATTAATATTTTAGACTTTGTAAAATCATTTTATCATTCGTAATTAAAAGACAACATATACTATTCAAAATCATATCGTTATTCAATATTGTGTAAGCTCTGTTTTAATACATTAAAAATAATATATTTATTATTCGATATACAATGAATAAATATTAGTATTTAATATATGATATCAGTTCTAATAAAGCCAGACGTAACCGTAAAGGTCTTGATATTGAAACGAGAAAATATCTAATAATAATAATTCACTGAAGTGCCATATGAAGAAAGTTATGAAACTCTTTTTTTCATCCTTAGACCTCCACCGCTGAGACTCTAAATGAAGTAAAATGGACAGAGATGTTCCATCTGGATCCTTTAAATTGCAATTTTAATGAGTATAAGAAAGAATTGTACAACTCCGCACAACTTGAAATGAAGTGCTAGCGTGGCTTTACTTTTAACAGTACTAGCTTCCTGCTAAGCTGTGGAGTCAGTGTTTTATGAGGCTAATGTAGCCTGCATTCATTAACGCTGTACGTTTGTGAGGAACCAAATTAATTGCCGTGGGTCGAGTGAAGAGATCAGGGAGTTTCACCTTCATTCTGAGGGTTTTACACCAGCTGTGCAGGAGCAAACACCATTTCTGCTCGTGATTTGAAATCCATAAACTCTGCTTTGCTCGCAACAGCAAAAGTTCAGACTCTCGGGTACCATTGTCTGGTGTTTTAGCGTTCACCTGGTTAACATAAATATCATTGTGGCTAGAATCAGAGCATTGCTGGAAAAGCAGATGCAAATGCAACGATAATCCTGAAGGACTTCAGACCCGGGAGACCCATTGACATCCACTTTTTCTCGATGCATCAAATGGTTTAATCAGATGTGATGTGTCTGTGAGCGCCTCCCGTGTGATCCTGACCTTTCTGACAGCGTTTGACGGCGGACGCTCGTATAATTGATTCTGTGACACACTCGGTTCAAAGGCCGTTTGGTATTTTTCCACACGGCCGACACGTGTTAGTTAGCAGTGAATGAAATAACACTCTGGAGCAAACTGAATTATGTAAAACGCAGTTTAATCATTTGGAGCGTCGATTCATTGAACATGCAAGAATGTTGCATGTAGACAACTGGATTTTTATATTTTAGGAAAATGTGAGACTGCTGCAAATATCACAGCTGCGGCTATTTTTTGCTTCATTTGCATGCTTTCTTTCTTGATAATCGCTGAGATATGGACAGATGGTGACTGCGCACACTGGGTCAAGGTGTCCGTACTTGTGAAGAGGATCAATAAATCGGCCATCAAACGATAATCGTTTGTTCAGACGAGAGCAGCTCTTGAAACATCTTCCTCTTTGAGTTGAGTGCCAGCTAAAGACTGACTCTAATCCGCCTACAGGAAACACATCGTGCCCAAGGTTAGGGAGTGACACTTTCACAGCCTCATCAACGGTGTGAACATTCCGTTCTTTCCGGATTTCACTGCTTTGTCCTTAAATTGCACCTTAAGAGACGTTAACTTTGTTCTATTGTCTAACTGGTTGCTTCTTATTTGAATGTTTTGAGATTAAAATGAAAAGCTTTAAATTTTGGATGGATGGATATATAATGATAGAATGATGGATGGATAGATGGATGGATGGAAAGATAGAACAATAGATAAAATAAAATATAGAATGATGGATGGAACGATAGAACGATGGATGGATGCATTGAAAAATAGAATAATTATGATGGATGCATGGAAAAATAGAATGATAGATGGATGGATGGATGGACGAAAGAGAACAATATATACAACGATATATAGAACAATGGATGGAAGGAACGATAGAATGATGGATGGATGGAAAGATAAAATGATGGATGGATGGAAAGATATAACGATGGACAGAATGATGGATGGATGGATGGATGGAAGGAACGATAGAATGATGTATGGATGGAAAGATAAAATGATGGATGGATGGAATGATAGAATGACAGATAGAATGATGATGGATGGATGGAACGATAGAATGATGGATGGATGGAAAGATATAACGACGGATAGAATGATGGATGGATGGATGGATGGAAGGAACGATAGAATGATGTATGGATGGAAAGATAAAATGATGGATGGATGGAATGATAGAATGACAGATAGAATGATGATGGATGGAATGATAGAATGATGGATGAATGGAAAGATAGAATGATGGATGGATGGAAAGATATAATGACAGATAGAATGATGAATGGATGGATGGATGGAACAATAGAATGATGGATGGATGGATGGAACGATAGAATGACAGATAGAATGATGGATGGATGGAATGATAGAATGACAGATAGAATGATGATGGATGGAATGATAGAATGATGGATGAATGGAAAGATAAAATGATGGATGGATGGAAAGATATAATGACAGATAGAATGATGGATGGATGGATGGATGGAACAATAGAATGATGGATGGATGGAACGATAGAATGATGTATGGATGGAAAGATAAAATGATGGATGAATGGAATGATAGAATGACAGATAGAATGATGATGGATGGATGGAACGATAGAATGACAGATAGAATGATGATGGATGGAACGATATAATGACAGATAGAATGATGGATGGATGGATGGATGGATGGAACAATAGAATGATGGATGGATGGATGGATGGAACGATAGAATGATGTATGGATGGAAAGATAAAATGATGGATGAATGGAATGATAGAATGACAGATAGAATGATGATGGATGGATGGAACGATAGAATGACAGATAGAATGATGATGGATGGAACGATATAATGACAGATAGAATGATGGATGGATGGATGGATGGAACAATAGAATGATGGATGGATGGATGGATGGAACGATAGAATGATGTATGGATGGAAAGATAAAATGATGGATGAATGGAATGATAGAATGACAGATAGAATGATGATGGATGGATGGAACGATAGAATGACAGATAGAATGATGATGGATGGATGGAACGATAGAATGACAGATAGAATGATGATGGATGGAACGATATAATGACAGATAGAATGATGGATGGATGGATGGATGGAACAATAGAATGATGGATGGATGGATGGAACGATATAATGACAGATAGAATGATGGATGGATGGATGGAACGATATAATGACAGATAGAATGATGGATGGATGGATGGAACGATAGAATGACAGATAGAATGATGGATGGATGGATGGATGGAACGATAGAATGATGGATGGATGGATGAAACGATAGAATGACAGATAGAATGATGGATGGAACGATAGAATGATGGATGGATGGATGGATGGAAGGAATGATAGAATGATGGATGGATGGATGGATGGAACGATAGAATGATGGATGGATGGATGGATGGAAGGAACGATAGAATGATGGATGGATGGATGGAACGATAGAATGATGGATGGAACGATAGAATGATGGATGGATGGATGGATGGAAGGAACGATAGAATGATGGATGGATGGATGGATGGATGGATGGAACGATAGAATGATGGATGGATGGATGGATGGAAGGAACGATAGAATGATGGATGGATGGATGGAACGATAGAATGATAGATGGATGGATGGATTGGAACGATAGAATTATGGATGGATTGATGGAATGATAGAATGATGGATGGATGGATGGAACAATATAATGATGGATGGATGGAATGATAGAATGACAGATAGAATGATGATGGATGGAACGATATAATGACAGATAGAATGATGGATGGATGGATGGAACGATAGAATGACAGATAGAATGATGGATGGATGGATGGATGGATGGATGGATGGAACGATAGAATGATGGATGGATGAAACGATAGAATGACAGATAGAATGATGGATGGATGAAACAATAGAATGATGGATGGATGGATGGATGGAAGGAACGATAGAATGATGGATGGATGGATGGATGGATGGAACGATAGAATGATGGATGGATGGATGGATGGATGGATGGATGGATGGATGGATGGAAGGAACGATAGAATGATGGATGGATGGATGGAACGATAGAATGATGGATGGATGGATGGAACGATAGAATGATGGATGGATTGATGGAATGATAGAATGATGGATGGATGGATGGATGGATGGATGGATGGATGGAACAATATAATGATGGATGGATGGAATGATAGAATGACAGATAGAATGATGATGGATGGAACGATATAATGACAGATAGAATGATGGATGGATGGATGGATGGAACGATAGAATGATGGATGGATGGAAAGATAAAATGATGGATGGATGGAATGATAGAATGATGGATGGATGGAATGATAGAATGATGGATGAAATGATAGACAGAATGATGGACAGACGCAAGAGGCGATAGACAGATGATAGATAGATAACTTTTGTTACATTTTTGTGAATTGCAATTCCGTAAATTCCACTTCCTGTCAATCCAAAACACTTCCTGTGTACTGTGATCGATTCAATTTAAATTCAGTTGGAGTCTGTTTTTTACTTCAGAATTTTGCTCAAACCCGGTCAGTCGCACCAACAGCCGTTACGATCATTTCATGAAGATTCTGACCGACAATTAGTCAAGGGATAATCCGTTTTACTTTTCATTCTCAAATCAAACCGATCAAAGTTCTGGCCAGTCTTAAGGAAATAAATTAGACGATTAGTTTATGCCTTGAACGTACACACACTCAAACAAACCCCATGAAAGTGCAGTACAGCATGCGATGAACTGCTGTGTTTGGGCACATTTACCTCCACCGCACACACACCTCTGACATCCCCCGGAGCCTCTGACCTTCACGCTGTGTTTGACGGAAGCGTCTGCGCGGGGATTCGAGGGAAGCGACACTCACGGCTCTCAGACGGCGCGTGGCGGGAACGCGTTAAACTCACGACGTTAATTACTCTCTCAGATGATGCAAAACACTTCCGTCTCTAATGAGGCTCCTGGGAACTCGGTTGTACACAAATCACGTTTCCCCACAACTAAAAGAGACAAGAAAAGAGCAAACAATGACACAAGGATGAGTAACTGAGGTTAAAGGAGTTAATAAAACACCATGTCTTCTATGAAAGTTCTACACACAAACATGGACCAAACGTGACACGTGAACTTTAGTGTTATTAACTAATGGTGTTTCCTTAAATCGCGTGTGGGTGTTGTTACTTTACCAATTGATCCGATGCACCAATTTGACCAGAAAACAGGTGAAAAATAGGCCAAAAATTTTGTTTATTTCAGTGCATTTTATGGTTTATTTTTAGCTAATTATAATAATCCTGCTACTCACATTTTCTTCAGATAATGTTAAAACTATTTGAATGCAGACTTGCATATATATATATATATATATATATATTTTTTTTTTTTTTTAAATATCATTAATGCAACCATTAGAGCAGCTGGTAATAAAAGACGACAAATGGGTGTTATTTTAACCGTCTGTTTTGAGTCTCATTTGCACCTTTCAAAACACAAAACAACACTGCCTTCTTTTAATCAAAATCGCAGGTCTTCATAAAGTGAATCTTGATATGGACTAACCAGCTGTCCAACTGTGAATTGCATTTCCACTTTGCCTGTCAAAAAAATTCAAAAACTGACAGACAAACTAGCAGATGAATGTATGGGACACCTAAAAGAAAAGCTACAATAACAAGAACAACAGCCCGAACTCAATGTCACTGTTCACCGTCGGCATGTTAAAATGAAAAGAGTTGTGCATTCACAATGGCTGTCTTCCGTTATAATTACATATATTTATATATTTCCTTTCTCTTTAATCTGTAGGACGTCTAGTGGCTGAGGTTTAAAAATCACACGAAACCAGCAGATCGTCAACTGACCCTTCGCAAAAACCCTTTAGTTACTGTTGCCATGCGCTCTCACGCCACACATCATGTTCTCACGCAGAGAAAAATAAATCGCGGAGCAAAAAGGACACTGACAACACGTTCGACAGACTTATGAAAGTGTTTCATATTTAAAGAAGTTCAAACAATAAATAATGTGACAGACCGCTGTACACTGTTAACAAATTACTGTAAATTTTACAGTATAATACTGGCAGCAGGGTTGCCAGCCAGTTACTGTCAAATTTACAGTAGTGTTACTGTAATTTAATTTAGAGAATTTCCCTGTATTCTCAGATTACAGTAAATAACTGTATTTTTTTAAATTACGAAGGGTCAGTTAACAGCAATATTCTGTAAATTTGAGTCAAACCAACACGTGACCCCAGAATGCATCGCCGTTTACAGCAAGATGCTGTATTGTTAAAAAACAGCCAGCGGCTGTAAAATAATGCTGTGATTTTTACAGCAAATCATTACAGTGTAGCTCCTCGTGAAGCGATCGTCTCTTCATACTAGTTCATTTATAGCATCAAATGAACATGAATGAACATCAGAAGGAATGTTGTTTCAAGACGTGAGGACCCACAATTTATCAAGTTCAAGTTCACCGACGTTAATCTACTAACTCCCCTGACCGCTTTGACGGACAAAATGGCAGATTCTGGGTTATGATTGGTCAGATCGCCTGTCAATCAAACTGTCCAACCATGAACCGCGCTCTCCACGATGGTGAGGAAGTTTCAGCAAAGGATAAATTGATTTTTAGCCCTTGCTTTAGCTTTCCTACTAGATATATTTCTGGAGATGACATGTAACAACCACCTTGTACAGCTATGGTCAGCTGTTGGACCGAGCTGTTGGATGTTTTGTTACGGAAAAGCCGAAGCTGATCAGTTGGTTCTTGTCACATGACCTGCGGTGTGCTTGCGGCATTCTGAAAAGTCATGTCTAAGCCATCGCAAGCTTGTGAATAAAAATCAAATTGAATTGTGAAATGTAATCCCCAGCCCAAGGAGCTTCAACACAACACATTCAGACAGTCTAACAAACAGTTGAGAGAAAACCTGGCAAAGACAATCCACGAGGAGATTGAGTCAAGTTAAACATCCTTTGATATCATCAGTGTGCTTTTTAAATGAATCATTCTCAAAGTCAAACCTCCGGTTTCTGGAGTCTGTCCAAAGATTTTAAAACCGAGCGCAAATCTCAAACACAAAGTAATTATTTTCTCCTTTGAAAAGCTAATTATCAATTTAAGTCTTCTGCTGTCAGATCACCAATTATACATAATTACATTAGCAAACCCTTCCAGGAAAGGACGTCTGTGACACGCTGTATCTTTTCACGTTACAGAAGTTCAGAAATGTAAAAATTAAATCTGCGAGAGAACCAGAAGAGGGTAAAACAGCCCTCAGATTCACTTCTGTGTTGAGAGACCATCAAATTTGTCAATTGGCTCTTTGACTCGGCACACTTACAACCGCTTTCACTCTGGTATTTTGAGTATAATTCTCAGATATGTAGAGATCATGAATTATGCATGGCCTCGTATGGCTCCATTAAGCTTTCTATATTCAACTTGAAGCCAGGCGGCATGAAATTGTACAGTTTAATGTGGCTTTAACAGAGTATTTATCACGTGCAAATCACAGATACAATTCACCTGGCAGTTATTGTTTTTCACAGCGAGATAAGAAGCGAGGAACGCATTTACACGAAATGGATCTGCAAAGGTCAACGTGTGTGCTAAACCCCAATTGCGATATTTTTTTTTTGATTTAAACAACCCAACACGAGCGTCAGCATTCTTGATTTCACATATTATTGATGATAAGCAGAAGCAAAGCACAAAAACAGACGGATGAATAATGGATGAATATATTCATTTCCCCCCATCTCAAAATTAACAGGTGTTTTTTCCTTTGAATTCCCCCTATTATGCTATTTTAAAGGTTCCTGTTTTGTTTCGGAGTCTCCTACGGTAGGTTCACATGCATCCAAAGTCAAAAAACACTTTAATGTTCTTGTCAGGAATATCAGCTGTAGTGCCCATGACAGCCTCTAGAGGGCACTCCATCTTGGACTTTCTCACACACACACATTCTCTCCTGGACTTCACTACATTTCCCAGAATCCCCTGTACCTGTCATTGATCACTGCACCAGCTGAGGCTCATTATACACACAGTATTTAAGCTCACACACACACACACACACACACACACACCCACACACCCTCACCCACCCACACCCCCCCCACACACCCACCCACCCACACCCACACACACACACACACACACCCTCACCCACCCACACACACACACACACCCTCACCCCCCCACACACCCCCCCCCCCCCATTCGAGGTCTTGTAATTCCTAGTGTTTACATTTCTGAGCGTTACTTTACTGTCTAGTCTGCCTGTTTACTTGATCCTGCCTGTTTTTCCCGTTGTCGACATTTATCTGCCCTCTGGACTTTTGCCCTCTGTGTTTTTGGACTCTGCTTGTTTGCTGCCTGCCTCGACATATCTGCCTGTTTACATTTATGATTCTGCCTAGCCTTGGACCTTCCTGTTTGCTGATATTTGACCATTACCTGTTTGACCACGTTTCTCAATAAAAGCCTGCAGTTGTCACGCACTCTTCATCACAGTTCTCATAATATACATTGCAGCATCAGCTCTTTTCTCAGTGTCTGAAACGGTTTGTTCAAAGATTCGGTCTCTCTAAGCCCCGCCTTTCTGAGAGCTGCTCCGCTCTGATTGGTCAGACGGCCCAGTCTGTTGTGATTGAATCGGTTCTTATGAGCTGCACTTTGATCTTTGAAACTTTTACATTCACAAACAGTTTTATTACACGCTAAAAGATAATTACACACTAATATATTACACACTATGAAAGATAATATCGGAAAAAGCATAATAGGGAGATTTTCAAGCTCGTTTGGAAGTCCTAATCGACTGAACCCTCCGTTGTTGTGTTTCTAACCGCTCTGACTCAGTGTCCACTGGAGTGTATTTGTTGATAACTTAATGCCAGAGGAACAACAGCACTTTCAGCTTTAGAGTAATTAATGATGATTACATGCTCATGTAGCTCCTGTTGTCGTGCCTCATGCCATTAATCATAATTGAGCTTCCAAAGAAACAAGGCGAACACACAATGACTCGTCACCTCTGCGTTTCCTGTCACTGACGAGATTGAAGTCGCATCAGAGCGGGATGAATGCACCTGCAGCGCATCTGAACAGAGACACATGTGAAAGCAGAGCGCTCACTGAAAGCTCGTCCTATTGCTTTATAAATTGAGTGACAGTTTTACATTTATTTCATTTGATACATTTATCAAATGAATCGCTGAAAAAATCTGCCAATTTAAAATGATTAAAATGATATGATTGTGGCAGAGGAGTCAATCAGTAGCTTTACATTTTAAAATTAAAAGGTCAGTTAAAATAAAAAGGTGATTTAAAATGGCAATTATATATATTTTTAATTAAGTTTTAATAGCCATTTTTTATTAAATGTTTAACTAATTTTAATTTAAAAAAAAATTAATTAAATTAATTTTATGATATGATGATAAATTGATCAAATTAAATGCCAAGAGTTCTGCCAAGAAAATCTGGCAAATTAAAATAGTTAAAATACATTATTGTAATAGATGTGCATGTCATTGACAAAAATGGGTAAAAAATTATTAACAATTGATTTAAAAAGTCAATTAATTGTCAATTAATTAATTTTTGTTGTTGTAATTTTTCAAGAAAAATTAAAAATATTTCTCATTTTAATTTCATGATATGATGATAAATTCATTAAATGAAATGCTGAAACGTTGCTGACAAAATCTGACAAGAGCCTTATTTTTGGGTAGTGCAGGTAAAAAATAAATAAATAAATAAATAAAAACATCAGCATTAAACCAAATAACTATTAATCAAAAAATCTGATTTAGTGCAGGAACTTCTGAGAATTGGGTGACAGGTAAAATGGTTCAGTGAATTTTTTTTTTTTTTTCAACAGGTTGAAATATTAAACCCGCAGTAATCTGAAAACAGCACTGTTACTGTCACGCTCCTGGAAAATGTAGTTTGGTTAATAGCGTCATTGCTGTTGCTCTCCAACTCTTACACACAGCAGGGTTTAATTAGTAATCAAAATGATTTTGTCTGTTTTATGGAAAGAAACACAGGACTAAAAATGCCATGAGGAGAGATGAAATGACTCCATGTGCACCATTGAACATGAAATGCCAGAGTCTACGACGCTTTTAATTCCTGAAACCTCTCCATATTCAAATATAATTCACGTCTAATTGAAATGTGAAGGTGTCAAAAGCTCTCTGAGTGAACGCTCTGCTCAAAAACGCACCAGCGCAGATGTGGAGAAAATCGAAGAGCTGATATCTCATTTAACAACACACACTTAAACTGCAGGATGGACTCGAGCCCTGATGAACAGATGAGGAGATTCACATCGATCTGCGCGGCTGCCGACTAAGTGTCATTAAATCAGCCATGCAAATGAGCGTTCCTGTCTGAGCCTCCCCGTCAAAACGTGGACCTCCTCGGACCTCTGAACGATTGCATTCGCTGAAAGAACTTTGAGGCCTGATTAGAAATCCTATAACTTGTTTTGTTAGAGTAATGCTCTCTGAATTAAATATCCCAGATCACATTATATAGCCAAAGTTGCAACTGGTCAAACAATATATTTCTTTTCTTTATGTTTCTTGAGCATCAAATCATCATATCAGAATGATTTCTGAAGGATCATGTGACACTGAAGACTGGAGCAATGATGCTGAAAATTCAGCTTTGATCACAGGAATAAATGATATTTCATAATATATTCAAAAAGAGAAAACAGTTCTTTTAACTGGTAATAATAGTTCACAATATTACAGGTGCATTTGTGATCAAATAAATGAAGCATCTCTCTAAAATATTTGTCAAAAAATCTTAATTATTAACATTTGAAAGTTGATCAGTTACTGTAAAAAAGTACTAAATAATAAGCTAATAATTACATTTTCAACAGTGTAATTACAGTATATTTACTATTATTTTCATTCGTTCAAATAAATTATATAAAATTGCATGAATTATTCTTGAACTGACCAAAGTATTTAAATGGAGAAGGTTATATTTTTACATAGACCTACATTAGAATGTAAATTTTGATGTTAAATCCACTATTTTATATAGAATTGTTCTTTAGGCAATAACATCAAGCCCTTTCTCAAGATGTAATATCAGTCTCTGGTCTCTCCAGTGAAGTTTCAGCTCAAAATCCCCCACAGATCATTTATTATAGCTTGTCAAATTTGAGCCTATTTGGGCAAAAACACACCGTTTTTGTGTGTGTGTCCCTTTAAATGCAAATTTCCAGAAGAGGGCAGAGCTTTAACAGCTCAACAACAACAAAGCTGGAGAATCTCACGCAGACAAAATGAGGAAAGTGTTCAAACTGATGGAGAGACTCAGGAAGACGTTTCTGAACGGTTAGTGGATAAATTGATGTAGTTGCTGTGGAGTTGATCGACTCGTCACTAGCATGTGTCGTCACGTTCATCTCGTATGGACGACCACTATACATAGCGCATCTGTTTGCTAATCAGAGCCATAAACACCAGGTTAACGTTAATGAATGGTCTAATATTTTTTCCAAAATATCACTCGGACAGAAATGCTCCTTTTTTTTAGCAATCGATCTTACCAGGATCAACTTGCAGACTATCTAAGCTCTAAACAGAGTTCAGTGTTCAGCTGTGCCGTCAACGACAGAACCGTTACCATGCTTTGCTCAAACTTTAGCCACGACGCTAGAACTTGTTGACCGGCTCTGTGGGTGGAAACGTGCACATTAAGGGGAGGTGATATTATAATAAGATCTTCTTCCCACGTCACAAGGGGAGCGAAATCTGAGCGGCTCGTTTCCCATGCTCGCCAAAAAGTTACTGGGTTGTCCTTTTGCACATTTTCTGCACCCAATTATAGCACTTAAACACAGAAAAAGTCAGATTTTCATTAAATGTCCCCTTTATTGTATTCAAATGGCATTTTCCAAATCAAATAAATAATTGAATAATGTATTGCTTTTTATATTCCAAAAATGTCATTGGGTTTGGGACGAAACCTGCATCTGTGGGTTGGGTCACACATCTCCTGAAGGAGGAGCAGGCAGCATCCATCACCCCCAAATCATCGCCGCGGACGCTCCATGATGTCATTATTGGCGGCATGACTCCTCCTTTATTGGCAATAGACGAAATATAGAGTCCCGGGCCGAGCGCAGGTCCGTATGAATCTCAGGGCCGTTTCGGCAGCTCCATTATTCAGATGCAGAGAGATTGTGTATCAGCAGCGCGAGCGTTTCTCCTGGACGGGAGCCGCATGCATGCGGCAGATTTCATTTTCAGGATTTATGACTTATTGTGTGCTGGCACGGGATCTTTTAAGGTTATAAACAGGAGGTTTGGTAACTGTTATTCTGCCTCTGAGAAATGTGGGGATTGCAAACGCATTCACTTGTTTGTCGAAAGCATCAGTCCTCTTATACATTGCAGTGGAATTGGCATTTAATGCATCATCCGGTACTGCGTGCAAATCCTCACGGGAGATCTGTGCACGTCCACATTTTCGAGAAGAAAAGCTTGGGTTTAGTTTACAGAGTTTGCAATATGTTATTGGAGTAATATCTTTACAGCACTGAAGCATCCTTCATTTCTTATTCCTATCCACAATGCACATCCTTGCGTACTGTATGTGTGTGTGTATATATATATATATATATATATACACATACACACACACACACACACACAGCATACATATTCAGATATTGTATTCACATTGTGTGTGAATTCTACAATGCATCCCAATGCATTTCCAATTCCAGTGTGACCAATACATCTCTTCAACTGACCAAGGTGACCTTCCACAAACTCCATATTCAACTCAATTCTCATATTTTCTGAAAAAGTAACGTGAGTTGTGCTTACCTGTGCCTTTTGTGGATGGTTGCCAGGGGGTAATGTGGTTGCTATGGTGGTCAAAAGAGTTTCTGCTCTGTAGATATAGCTCAGGTCCTTCCTTCGGTGAGCATCTGTGGGTTTTTCAACTGTTTTATCATCAAGCAGGTGAAAATGCAGTAACAGCACACTTTCCTCAACACCACAAATGATTAAAATCACTAAAACTAAGAACTAAAGGAACAATATAATAATTTAAAAAAAATCTGATTCAGTTTGCTGCTCAAACTCATCCTTAAAATGAGCAGATCTAATTAAGATTTGCTTTGCATATATAGATTTATCGTTTGTTTTCTGCATGTTTTATCGATATGCATATGACTTTAGTGTAATATTTACTTTAATTACTTTAAGGTGAATATTATGTTGAGATCACCTGATGCATGGAGCATATTTGACTTTTCA
>CM074289.1:3501179-3938679 GCA_037194245.1 Opsariichthys bidens
CCAGCTTAAATAAAATCAGTATTGATTCATTCCGTTGTAAAAATCAGTGGTTATTAATTTAGTTCATTTATCTGTATATCAGCACTGGAGAAAACAGCGATGTCATCGTCCAGCTCAGTTCAGTTCGCATACAAGGGTGTCAATGCAGCCAGATCAAAAACATTGTTGAAGATCAAGAGAGCCAAAAGCGACTGCGGCGAGGAGCCAAACTCCGTCAGGTGACAAAATCGAGGAAAAAAACCTTGGGAGAAACCAGGCTTAGTCAGGGGGCCAGGCAGAGTTACAGGTCATAAGTCCGATTTGGGATCGCAACAGTCAAAATATTTAATCCAGTTCCATCGGACGGTTTTTTGGGGATCTGTGTTGGTAAGGCCTTAACAAGGGATGAGCTTGACCGTCTCTGCTGAGACTTCAGGTGAGTAGGCCAGTTGTCTGTATGCAAGCAGTATTAAATGCCTCCATTTTTCGATATTGAACACATAATGTAAATGAAAAACAATATAAGGTTAAAACATATGATTTATTGTATTATATGATTATAACTTTGTCATTTCTTCTGTTTCCCTGTGTTGAAAGTAGAATTGAATTGTTTTAGTAATGATTACATCATTAATCAATGTCATCTGATGTTTTGAATAACAAAGAAAAAAAATCAAACTGGTTAAACATTTCAAAGGATTAAAGGATTTGTCTCGTGTTTCAAAGGATCTGTACACAAATCAGTTTGTAGAGCTTGTGTAGATTGCAAAACCAAAACATTTAGAGATGCCAAATAAAAGTATTATCATAAGCAGTTTGTTCAATAACAGGGGTTATGAGAAGCGCTCTTTCAATGCTACGGTTAATAACAACTCTTGAAAATTGAAAGTTGCTGACTTTCATACTCATTTGGGAACTCAAAATCCAAAAGTGCACATAGTAAATGTGTACGTCATTGCGGTTAGGAGCATGAGATATTGTAAACAATAGTGATAGCATGCAACTTCAACAATTGCTGAAAGAGCAATTAATTTAACCAAAGTCAATGGCCAAGTGCGCAACTAACAAACACCAATCGCCATAATGGTGATTTCAAACACACTTCAACAACTTTTGTACATGCAGCATATGAAAGAAATCAAGCTAAACTGGTTTGTGATCAGTGTTTATGTTTTTTGGGCATCATCTGGTGAGGTATTATTGATTTTAATCACAGTTGATTTAATCGAAGGCTGACGTCGCTTTTCCGGTTCTTGTTGTTACTCTTATCTTCAGTGATTCTGCTTGTTAACAGCAGGTGTTCATCACTAATTCTCAACCATCACTTATAAGAATGAATCTACTTCAGTGTTACTTTTACTCTCTATATATTGGGACCATATGAAATCTGAGCTGTGTTCGTTTTTGGCTGGCGATTTTTTCTGTGTGCCTGTAAACATGTAAACAGCAACATGCGTTTTTCTTTTTTAAATAATTTATTAAATTCATTTAAATTTAACTATGAACAAGCACTAAGGAATGTCATGTTTCCAAAAGACAACATAAGCCGTCTCTTGATGGTGGATCTGGTGAAGAAGCTGTCAGCGATCAAAATATTGATTTTGAAGATGAAAGTTTTGAGAATATGTTTGAAATCGTGGATATGAACCAGATGCTGAATGTACTGGGGAAATGAGCTCTGATGAGTATACAACATCTGCTCAAACAAACCCTTCCAGGCTCCAAAAGATAACAAAATCTGCTTTATTTTATTTTACTGTAATTGTTACTCTAATATC
This sequence comes from Opsariichthys bidens, assembly GCA_037194245.1. Lineage (NCBI taxonomy): Eukaryota > Metazoa > Chordata > Actinopteri > Cypriniformes > Xenocyprididae > Opsariichthys > Opsariichthys bidens. The sequence goes on from CM074289.1 coordinate 3,502,937, forward strand.
AGGAGAGTTTTATCTTATCGTGACGGGTAGAGATCCATCTGTGTTAGATCACTAAAGACCTGAATATGCAATAGCGATCGGCGACACATTCATGCATTTAGCCAGCTGGAGCAGAACTGGCTTGGTGGCGTTGTCCCAAAACACAAGACTCCTAGAAATGCGGTCCTGAAACGACACCCTCCGGTATTGCGGGAATATAGTATCGGGGAAAATGTCTTCCATGGCGAGGAAAGAGTTAAGTTAGCAGCATATATAATAAAATTGACCCGTGTCACCCGAGCATCATCACAGGTGTGATTGTTCAGATCTTTCACCTGCATTTCCTGTTGGAAGTCGGTCGGTGCTTTTTCTCCAATTTCCCTATTCCGAGAAACGCTTTCACACACCGGGGTAATGAATGAGAATCAGTGAACCGCTGAAGCTTGAAGGACCGAACCCAGATGCAGTCGACTGGCGTCTGTCCAGCTCTGTGAGCTCGTCACTGACAGCAGGAAATCCAATTAGAGAAGCAAAAGTCATCTCCGACCTGTGCCAGTTCTCCAGCCAGTCCTGCTTCCCCTGCAATGCATCAACACAAGGATAAAAAGAAGCCAAAGTCAGTTATTCTTGGGAAAAGAATGCTAATTGGCAGGGAAAGAACAAACAATTTCATGCAGAGTGTCGTCCAGTGGAGGCCTGATCCTGTTTGGACAGCTTTCTCCTCCCCTCCTGCCATATGTAAACTAATTATTAAATCAGATTTACAGTATTTGAAGAGCGGGAATGAAATCTGGAGAGCAGTAAGGGGGATTTAATAGACAAACTGGGCATGTCTGAAGCTCTGAGGATTGTTTCCCTCTGCAGTAACACTAATTCTCTTCGGTGATCTTCCGTCAGTCGCACGGCTTCTGTCGTCTTTTGTTAGCGATGCAAATTTGACCGCAGTAATTAGTTGCCTGGTGTCGCTATAACCGAGAATAAATGATTTCTGCATCAATAATTCATTCAGCACTGCCTGCGAGTGTTTGAATCCCATTAATTAGCTTGACTATACTTATATTCCAGGGTACGCAGGTTATCCGGGGCTTTCCTGTTCTGCAGAACCTTCTGTAACTTCAATGAATTTATTTGTGTTGTCACTTCATGTTTTTCTATGAGCAGATTTAGCAGTAATCAGGAACCTGTTCTAATAAAGATCAGACTGCTCTATTAATTAAAACAATTACTTACACAATGTCAATGCGCAGGACGGAAATAGAGAGCCAAAGGATGGAACACTAATCACCATAATGGCGATGCCAAACAGACTCCAACAACTTTTGTACATATGAAACAATTGAAGCCTAATGAAAGCCTAAAAAAAAAGCTGGGTTGTTTGACTCAAATTTGGAACAAATTGAAACAAAGCAGCATTTTTTAGCGTGTATATGGAACGGTGGTACAGACCGCACATTTTACAAGCTGATGATGTCCCGCACCAAATCATCCGCCATCGTCCAGTCAGTCATCTCATCTCATCTTACTCTGGTCATGTGATAAGTGAAATCTGACTCCTGCTGCATTGAGACTTGTGCTGTATATGGAGCAGAACAGATGCTTTCAGTTTATAATCGTCTGTTGTCCAGCTGAACTAAATGGCTTTTCATTTCTATAAAAAAGTAATATAATTGGCGTATGTGCAAGTGTGCTGCACAAGTCCTGAAAAGTCAAAGTCAAAGCAGTTTGATCGCCCCCTGCTGGCTGGCTGCAGTATAGGTCAGAAACCCCATCTCTCCATATAATCGAATGGGATGCGAACCAAACTAAAAAATCCAATTATGCTTCAAGTAGTTTTTTCCAAAGATGATAGGAAGATCCTATCACGCAGACGTACGTTCAAGTGTTCGTTTTTCCAATAAGTTTGATATTAGTTAGTTATTTGATGCTATAAAAGGGGTGTAACGTAATGATTGACAGCTGTGTTAGCGAATGAGTCTGCAGGAGCGGAAATGTGGGCGGGGCCTCAATACCGCGACTCCGAATAACGAACCGTTACTGGGATATGTTGGCTCCATTTTATTCAGTGGAAGGAAGCGGAGATCCGTCATCCATCTTTTTTTACAGTCTATGGGCCGAACACAGTGTAACACAACCGTTTCCTCCAGACATAAACGCTTGGAGGTTCATCAGACCGGAGAATCTTGTTCTCACAGTCCTTTAAGTGTCTTTTGAAGATTTCTAGTGAGATTTCCTGTGTTTTCACTGAGGAGAGGATTGAGTCTGGCCGTACACAGTATACATTTTTAACTACTTTCTCATAGATGTACTTCTCATGTATGACTTTTGTACCTTCAGTATTGGTAAGGACAAAAATATGAAATAGCTTTGATCTATAAAGGTCTTGTAGCTCTCATTTCACTCAATTTTTCTGAAGATCTGTTTTGTCCTGTTTGACATGACAGACACTCAGAGCAGGTTTCTGGTGTGAAAACGGAGACACGTTTGGCCAGTCCAGCTAGTCGCTATAAAGATAAGACTGGAGTAGGTGATTCAGAAAACTTCAAAATGAGAAATGATATCTGGATGCTCTACCACCAGATAAGCGCTTCATCGTTTGGGCATTTCATGCCTTTTCTCCCCGTCAGCCGTGATGGACAGGTGTGTCGCACCACCTGAGGGGATTATCCCATCCTGACCCCAAACACAAACCATCTTTAACATTCCGTTTTTCCAGCCTAATCCTGAATTTGAGATGAAATGGTATATATAGTGGATGGTAGATAGTGGGAATTTGTACCATCAAAGCTCCTGTAAGAGGAATGATTTGCAAGATGACATTAACTAGAAAATAAAATCGTCAATATTTTTGTCGTGTTTTCTAGTACAAATATCTTAGAATTCTTAAATGAAGCAAAATCACTTAAGATATTAAGGATCAAAACTAAAGGCATTTCGATTTACATTTCTATTTTTATTCTTTTATTTATTTAAGATTTTTTTATTAACAATTATCATAATTTCCAATCATTATTGGTGTACGATTATATATAAAACATCTACCTTAATTCAAAGGGAAAACAAATTTATTTTTATTACCCTGCATGCATTTTTTTAAGCATAAACTCACATTATTTTGATACATAAAATATCTTCTTCAAATTTGTTAGAGTTTTCAAAATAAAAAAATTTTATTTATCATTTTTGCTGTATGATTACATATGAAATGTGTGTGTGTGTGCGTATATATACAGTACTGTGCAAAAGTTTTAGGCAGGTGTGAAAAAATGCTGTAAAGTAAGAATGCTTTCAAAAATAGACATGTTAATAGTTTATATTTATCAATTAACAAAATGCAAAGTGAGTGAACAGAAGAAAAATCTACATCAAATCAATATTTGGTGTGACCACCCTTTGCCTTCAAAACAGCATCAATTCTTCTAGGTACACTTGCACACAGTTTTTGAAGGAACTCGGCAGGTAGGTTGGCCCAAACATCTTGGAGAACTAACCACAGTTCCTCTGTGGATTTAGGCAGCCTCAGTTGCTTCTCTCTCTTCATGTAATCCCAGACAGACTCGATGATGTTGAGATCAGGGCTCTGTGGGGGCCATACCATCACTTCCAGGACTCCTTGTTCTTCTTTACACTGAAGATAGTTCTTAATGACTTTCGCTGTATGTTTGGGGTCGTTGTCATGCTGCAGAATAAATTTGGGGCCAATCAGATGCCTCCCTGATGGTATTGCATGATGGATAAGTATCTGCCTGTACTTCTCAGCATTGAGGATACCATTAATTCTGACCAAATCCCCAACTCCATTTGCAGAAATGCAGCCCCAAACTTGCAAGGAACCTCCACCATGCTTCACTGTTGCCTGCAGACACTCATTCGTGTACCGCTCTCCAGCCCTTCGGCGAACAAACTGCCTTCTGCTACAGCCAAATATTTCAAATTTTGACTCATCAGTCCAGAGCACCTGCTGCCATTTTTCTGCACCCCAGTTCCTGTGTTTTCGTGCATAGTTGAGTCGCTTGGCCTTGTTTCCACGTCGGAGGTATGGCTTTTTGGCCGCAAGTCTTCCATGAAGGCCACTTCTGACCAGACTTCTCCGGACAGTAGATGGGTGTACCAGGGTCCCACTGTTTTCTGCCAATTGTGAGCTAATGGCACTGCTCGACATCTTCCGATTGCGAAGGGAAGTAAGCATGATGTGTCTTTCATCTGCTGCAGTAAGTTTCCTTGGCCGACCACTGCGTCTACGGTCCTCAACGTTGCCTGTTTCTTTGTGCTTGTTCAAAAGAGCTTGGACAGCACATCTGGAAACCCCTGTCTGCCTTGAAATTTCTGCCTGGGAGAGACCTTGCTGATGCAGTATAACTACCTTGTGTCTTGTTGCTGTGCTCAGTCTTGCCATGGTGTATGACTTTTGACAGTAAACTGTCTTCAGCAACCTCACCTTGTTAGCTGAGTTTGGCTGTTCCTCACCCAGTTTTATTCCTCCTACACAGCTGTTTCTGTTTCAGTTAATGATTGTGTTTCAACCTACATATTGAATTGATGATCATTAGCACCTGTTTGGTATAATTGTTTAATCATACACCTAACTATATGCCTACAAAATCCCTGACTTTGTGCAAGTGTACCTTGAAGAATTGATGCTGTTTTGAAGGTAAAGGGTGGTCACACCAAATATGGATTTGATTTAGATTTTTCTTCTGTTCACTCACTTTGCATTTTGTTAATTGATAAATATAATCTATTACCAAGTTTCTTTTTGAAAGCATTCTTACTTTACAGCATTTTTTCACACCTGCCTAAAACTTTTGCACAGTACTGTATATATATATATATATATATATATATACATACATACAAAATTTCTTGATTTCTGAAAAATATCTTATTCAAATTTGTTAGTCTTTTAAAGTTTAAAGTGACAAAACAATTTTATTTTTTTTATTCTTTTAATATATTTTATTTACATTTTTAATGATTATTTAAACCTCCAGCGCTCAAGAGGCAGTAAAAAACGTAAAATTTTTAAAACATTTTATTTCAATGAAATGAATATACTATATTTTACTCCAATAATGTTTTTTTATTTAATATTTTGTATTTTTAGGGGATTTTATGGTACTAAGTTACAAGTCAATTTATTCACTTTTTGACCTAAACATGAATTTTCCAGCTTAAACAATAAATAAAACTTAAAAAGAGAGAGAAAATCAAAGCCATGAATCTAAACAAGTTCTATTTCAAATTTGAGGTTGATATCTCAAAAAATGAGCTTTTAGTAAGATTGTGTTTGGCTGCAGTATCAAAAAGTGTGACTGTTGTTTTGAGGACTAGTTGACCTTTTCCAATCTTGTCTGTGATTCTTTTGTTTTTCATGTCAAGTGCCAAAATGTTTCGTACAAAAAATGTAAAAACCTTTAAAAATTATGTATCTTGATTTAAGAATGTTGAGATATTTGTACTGGTTAACAAGGCAAAAATACTGAATAAGAAAATCTTTTTTTTTGCAGTGTTGGTTTTGTGATTCCACCTTGGGAAATGTGAACTGCAATGAGATCGTAATCGACGGAAAGGCCAGGACGGAAAACAGCTTGGATACATACACACACACACACACACTCAACCAATGGTAAAATCTTACAATAGTTTGGAAAAATCCAATGAAGACAGCGAAGACCACCGGGACTCGCACACATACCGGCAGAAAGCCAAGACGTCCCCGTGGAACAAAGAAGAAAGAAAATAAAGCGGCTCTATCATTTCACCTTGAATGCATTTCATCAGGCTGCTCTTATCCACGCTCTTTCTCGCTCCGGGCGGCTCTGGACCCCGTCACTCCCGGGACAATGTTGGCTGTCACGGCGTGAACGCTGCCCACTGAAGCCTGACTGCCAGATTGTCAAAGCCTTTGGAAAACAAGGCCCTCCTTTTCCGTACACAAGCCTCGGAGATGTGCGCGGAGCGGAGCGTGTATCCGGACCGCTAGAAACACGGAACTAAACGAAGTCCTGACAGTTTGACCAATTGAACTGCTGGATTTAGAGATGAGGGGACAAGTGAGACAACCGAGCAAAAGAGCAGGAATGAACTGGTGAAAAGCGTTTAGCCGTATTGGAAATGTGTCAAAGTATTTCTGCGGATAAACAGGGGACACTTTGTTTACGTAAAAATCATTGTTTCTGTTGATTGACAGTTACTGTTCATTTTCAGGGTCTTTGGTTCTGGAAGTATTTTCCCTTTCATCTCATTTATTTCAAAACAATCGGCTTGAGATTAATCGAACTGCACTGAAAAAAACTGAAAAAATTCTCTCTCCGAAATTGCGAGCGAATTTCACAAGTAATTACAAAGAAATGACAAGTAACATTGAATTAATCATTGAATTTTGAATTGTAATTTCCTGTAAAACGTACCCCAATAATGTTTTATTTATAACTTTGAAAAAAAAACAACATTTTTTCTCTCAACAAATATTAAAACGGTTTTACTGGAGTATGTGCTACAAGAAAACACTTCGAAACTTCACGTTTAATTCAATGCGTTTCTTTGAAACTTTGTGAAATTTACTTTTGGGAGTGAAAAGCGTTTCCTACGACAATTTGCTGAATGTTTTTTATGACTAAACAAACTACTAAATGAATAACTTGAAAGAAACTGTTATTGGCTATTATTGTTAAAACTAAAACTATTAAAATCATTTTCATAATTGAAGCAGAAATTAAATAAAATATTATATATTGTATGAAAAAAATAAATGAAATTTGTTTCCTTGACAGCTAATGGAAATGAGCAAAAAAATGACTAAAACTGAAATAAAGTTAAAGAGAAATATATATAAACAAACAAAAAATGACAAAATATAATATATATATATATATATATATATATATATATATATAAATTAACATATTTCTAGTGTAAGTATATGGATAATACTACACTCTAAAAAATGCTGGGTTTAAAACAACCCAAGTAGGGTTAAAAATGGACAAACTCAGCGATTGGGTTGTTTTAACCCAGTGTAACGTGACGTGTAAAGAAGAAGGCTCGATGAGGAAGACAGAATATCATTAACTCTTTAATTGCACGAATGAGATACTGACAGGAACAGAGACATCAGCACATCCACGAAACTTCAACGATCGACAAAGACAGGACTGACACGGAGGGAATATATACCGATGGACACAAGAGGATAACGAGTAGGGCACAGGTGACTGACATGATTACAGACAAGACACAGCTGATGACAATGGACTAATAATGATACAATGACGAAGTGAAACTCAAAACAAAGACCATGTGACGAATGACAGGAATAAAACTCAAAGCAAGGAACACGTGACTGAAGACAGGACTGGGGAAACGGATGAACAGAACATGAAACTCTAACACCCAGCAGTTGGGATAAATGTTTGACCCAACATGCTGGGTAGTTTTATTTAACTCAACTATTGTTTAAAAATTGCATTTTTGCTTCCTTAAAATGAACCCAAAACAGGTTGGAAATCAACATTTAGTTTAATAGACGACAAGTTTAATTAATTAATTAATAAATGTTCACTTTTTTATTATTATTATTGCCTCTATTAATCATGTGTCTGATTTTTAATTTCCATCCTATTTTGGGTTCATTTTAATCCATGCATACAGTCATTTTTAAACAATAGTTGAGTTAAATAAAACGACCCAGCACGCTGGACAAACATTTAACCCAACCGCTGGGTTAAAACAACCCCGATTCCTGGGTTTGTCCATATTTAACCCAGCATTGTTTTCGAGTGTAACACAACACTGATGTACAGCACATATTTCAACACTGAGATTTGAAGAGCTAAAGTTTCTCTGTGATGGAAATGAACAGTCACTCTATTTTAACTAATAAAATAAACCAATTGACTTTAACTCCGAACGATTCTGTAACAACATTAATATGAGTTCACTCTGGGGACACAGGAACAGAAAAACAGCTTGAAATGACACAATTGAAATGACTCATTTCCAACCGATCGACCAGCAGCTGTGCGCAAACACACATGCGAATTATGTTTCTGCAACACACGGAGGCGTAAATGAATCCCTGAAGACGCATCGCAAAACCACCGCCGATGAACAAGCAGAGGACGGAGACACACGCGGAAGGAATCGGCAAACAAGCGCCTGAAACTGAGAGGCGCTGCGGATGGTGGCGGATCCGTCGGGGATCGGGGGCCGGAGCCCATGCGAGCGGTGATGGGCGTCCTGGTTTAAAGATCATTATGCAGATTGCTCCGTGTTCCAGCATCTCCATTCCCGAAAAGTAATTTCACGTTCTTCGGGATGGAACGATCGGAAGTCCATTACATGTTCGAGAAGACTAATGTTGTCAGAGCTGTCAGCCAGTCAATAAATCACTGCCTGTCTGCCGCGGCCGGCATATTTCAGCCTCCTCATTAAGTGTGTGTCACTGGATTAAGAGTGTGTTTTTAAAGCAGCATTAAAAATTGAAAGGTGTTTATTAACACAGGCATCAAATTCTGCTCCGATCGGCCACGCTAACTGCAAATGAAGACCCTGAGGAGGAGATCTTTGTAAAGCACTCGGTTAACAGCCAGTTTACCTGCTGATTTCTGTATCGATTGTTTTAGGGAGAGAATATCTGCTGAACTGACCACTGTAATTACAAACCCTGTCCGAGTCCGTCTCGACGCTGGGAAACGAGTGGCTTTAAGGAGCCATCGTCAGCAGATTCATCTGGGGAACCAAATAAAATGACAAAACGATCGCAAATGCAATGATTTGGAAAGTTTAGCAATCTTTTCTAATTAATTAGCGGTGTTTGATAAGTCAGCCGTCATGAGTATTGCTTGCACAGCTACATATGATCATCTAAAAATCATCATTTGTTGCTTTTGAGAATTTTTTTTACAGCATTATGTATACATACATACATACATACATACATACATAATGGTATAAAAAAACAAACACACTACATAAAAATAAATATGTAAAAAATGATTAAACATTCAACAAATAATGACAGTGACACAAAAATAACAAATAGTAAAAAGACTAATAATAAATAAATGAATAAGAATATAAATAAATAATTAAAAATAATAAATAATATAAAATGACAAAAGAATAAATAATAAAATTAATAATATACAGTCGTGGCCAAAAGTTTTGAGAATTCCATAAATATTAGTTTTCACAAAGTTTGCTGCTAAACTGCTTTTAGATCTTTGTTTCAGTTGTTTCTGTGATGTACTGAAATATAATTACAAGCACTTCATACGTTTCAAAGGCTTTTATCGACAATTACATGACATTTATGCAAAGAGTCAGTATTTGCAGTGTTGGCCGTCGTTCTTTTTCAGGACCTCTGCAATTCGACTGGGCATGCTCTCCATCAACTTCTGCGCCAAATCCTGACTGATAGCAACCCATTCTTTCATGATCACTTCTTGGAGTTTGTCAGAATTAATGGATTTTTGTTTGTCCACCTGCCTCTTGAGGATTGACCACAAGTTCTCAATGGGATGAAGATCTGGGGAGTTTCCAGGCCATGGACCCAAAATGTCAACGTTCTGGACCCCGAGTCACTTAGTGATCACTTTTGCCTTATGCCACGGTGCTCCATCGTGCTGGAAAATGCATTGTTCTTCACCAAACTGTTGTTGGATTGTTGGAGGGTGTTTTGGTCCCATTCTTTATTCATGGCTGTGTTTTTGGGCAGAACTGTTAGTGAGCCCACTCTCTTGGATGAGAAGCAACCCCACACATGAATGGTCTCAGGATGCTTTACTGTTGGCATGACACAGGACTGATGGTAGCGCTCACCTTCTCTTCTCCTGACAAGCCTTTTTCCAGATGCCCCAAACCATCGGAAAGGGGCTTCATTGGAGAATATGACTTTGCCCCAGTCCTCTGCAGTCCATTCACGATACTTTCTGCAGAAGATCAATCTGTCCCTGATGTTTTTTTGGAGAGAAGTGGCTCCTTTGCTGCCCTTCTTGACACCAGGCCATCTTCCAAAAGTCTTGGCCTCGCTGTGGGTGCAGATGCGCTCACACCTGCTGCCGTTCCTGAGCGAGCTCTGCACTGGAGGCACTCCGATCCCGCAGCTCAATCCTCTTTAGGAGATGATCCTGGCACTTGCTGGACTTTCTTGGACGCCCTGAAGCCTTCTTTACAAGAATTGAACCTCTTTCCTTGAAGTTCCTGATGATCCTATAAATTGTTGATTTAGGTGCAATCTTAGTAGCCACAATATCCTTGCCTGTGAAGCCATTTTTATGCGATGCAATGATGGCTGCACGCATTTCTTTGCATAGTTAACAATGGAAGAACAATGATTTCAAGCATCACCCTCCTTTTAACATGTCAAGTCTGCCATTCTAACCCAATCCGCCTGACATGATGATCTCCAGCCTTGTGCTCGTCAACATTCTCACCTGAGTTAACAAGACGATTACTGAAATGATCTCAGCAGGTCCTTTAATGACAGCAATGAAATACAGTGGAAAGGTTTTTTTGGGATCAAGTTCATTTTCATGGCAAAGAAGGACTATGCAATTCATCTGATCACTCTTCATAACATTCTGGAGTATATGCAAATTGTTATTATAAAAACTTAAGCAGCAACTTTTCCAATTTCCAATATTTATGTAATTCTCAAAACTTTTGGCCACGACTGTACATAAAATAATAAATTAATTATTAAAAATGTAATAAATATGCAATGTGCAATAAATAAATAATGAAAATGGCACAAAATAATAAATAAATAAAAATGACTAATAATAAATAAAAACTGTACAAAATAAACAAATAATTTAAAAAATATTACAAATGATTAATAATGAACCGATAAAAACTCGACATAAAAATATTAAGTGAATGATTAAAAATACAATCCATAAATACTGAAAATGACACATTAAGGAGCCACCGATAGCAGATTCATCAGCGCACGCAAATAAAGTGACAACCCGACTGCATTCGCATTGATCTGTCATTAATTAAAGGTGTTTAATAAGTCGGCCGTCACTAGTAATATTGTAAACACTTTAAATAAACCCCAAACACTGACCTTGATTCTTCAGATCACTGAGGAGATGTTGTTATCTGACACATGCAGCTGAAATCTCATGGATGGAGGGACGCCACACCGTCTTGATGTTTCAGTCTCTTCAGACAAACACATCTGCGGAGCAAATAATTGTAAATGACGTACATGTTTACAGTAAACACATTTTGATTTCATTTGTTAAGTGCCAAATATTACACTTTCAATATGCAAATGATAAACAAACAACAATTCCGGAAGTCCTCTTGGAAACGCCAGGTGTCGAGGAGACACAAAAGGGTTTGAAACGCTGACTGATACACCAACTGTGTCACAACAGCTGAACTGTGCTCATGTTTATTCATTAGTACACATTAGCATGTATTTGTATAAATATATTGTGCATACTGGCAGAGAAACTAAGCTCTCAATAATAAAAAAGCCGTGACATCCGGCAGATAAGTCTCAGGTTCATAGCGATGCCGATTCCCAAATCTTTCAAGTTGTTGGTAATGTCTGAGCAAATATTAGAGGTGATTATGTGCCATTTTTAATAAGATTATGCTCATCTTAAGGTATGACCTCATCTCATGCTTCAAGGTCCAATTAAACTGAAAATCTCTCAGCTCATTCATAATTCATTCATTGCTGCGTTAAAATAATGAATTTAGTGGCATGCCCTGCATCTTAACTTGCATCGGTAAAACGGCATGACCGAAACAACGACATATGAAGTCAATCATTACACGGTATTAAGGTTCATCTAAAAATCATCACTTATTGACCCTCATGCTGTTCCAAAACTCTTCCTGGAAAATTTCTGAAGAATGCTTACACCATGAATTTAAAATAAAATAAAATAAAATAAAATAATAAAATAATAAAATTAAATTAAATTAAATTAAATTAAATAATAAATAAAATAAAATAATGAAAATAAAATCATGAAATTAAATAAAATTAAATAAAATAAAATAAAAAAGTAAAATAAAATAAAATAAAAGTAAAATAACATTTAAACTGTTGCTATACAGAAAAAAGTATGAAGCTGAAATAAGTAAATAAATGAATATCACAGCATAAACATAAGTAAATTATAAAAATATAAATAAATAAATAATAAAATGCCATAAAAATAAATAAATAAATAGGTAAATATCACTACATAAAAATAAGATGTAAATGATTTATAAACTTATAAATAAATAAACAAATAACACAAATGTCGCAAAATAAATAAAAAGTAATATAAATGACTATAATTTATAAAAAAAAACTGATAGGAAAATGATTAAATAAATAAATAAGATTACAAATAAAACATAAATAACTACAAAAATATGTGAAAAAAAAAATAAAAATAAATAAATAAACAATAACGAAAATGCCAATAAATAATAAAAATGGTACGTAAAATGATGAATGCATGATTCAACATTATATATAAAAATAAATAAATGAATAAAAAATCGTACTGGAATGATACGAAGGTGATTTTCATTGTTGTGAACTTCTTCCTTCAACATTGATACTTCATATTAGTTTCATACGGAGCCTCTCCACGCCCTCGTCGAATTTACATTCACAGGAAGTTGTAAAACTCTCAACAGACCACAAAAAAAAAAAAAATCTCTCATTTTCCACCCTTTATGTTCAAAGCGTTTCGTTCTCTTCTAGTGGTCAAAGTCGTCTTTAATATCACCGTCCCTCTGCTGGCGCGATTCAAAGCCTCCTCCTCGCGTGGCTCTTTTAGAGATAAGTTAAATTGACTTTCATGGCCTAATTCAAAACGTACATGTCAGATAATTAGCATTAAGACAGTTATATTCATAGCCGAACTCTCAGAACTCTTTAAGCTCGGGCAAAGTGGCTCTTGATAAGTCTGTCTGCTTAACGGAGGAGTAATTACGGCATTAGCATTCTTCACGTGGCCCGACTGGAGGCCTTTAATGAGAATTCAATGAGGAGCGCCGCGGCCGGTCAACTCTGTATAATCACCGTGCGATCATGACACTGCTGTTTACATAGAGACACCAGTAAATTAGCCCTCGACCGATGGGACCGCGTCATGCCATCTGAGCCGTCACCGCAATGTCAAAAACAACACAGTACGTGCTCCTGACCGGCTGATCAAATAAAGCGCTCGCCATCAGAGGATGCATGGAACAGTGATTTCACCATGGTAAAGTCATTGTAACATAAACTCGACCTGGCTTATTACACTCGATAAAAAATGCTGGGTTAAAAACAACCCAAGTTGGGTTGAAAATGGGCAAATTTGGTTAAATGTTTGTCCATTATAATTATTGAGAGTAAATGTAATCGTTTAATAAATAGGTTGTCTTCATGATAATATGAAAAGTATGCCATTTTATAAAAGTATACACACAAAAAAAAACCTAGGTTAAAAACAGCCCAAATTGGGTTAAAATTGGACAAACCCAGTGATTGGGATTGTTTTAACCCAGCCGTTGGGTTAAATGTTTGACCAAACCGATCGGTAGTTTTATTTAACTCAACTATTGTTTAAAAATGACTGTATGGATGGATTAAAATGAACCCAATGCAGGTTGAAAAATTCAAAATCAGACACTTGATTACTAGAGCCAACATTAAAAATCAAAAGGTGAACACTTATAAATAAGCAATTTAATAAATATTTATTGTTGAATTATTTCATTTATTAAACATATTAATACATTTTAATTTCCAAAATACTTTGGGTTCATTTTAAGCAAGCAATATGCAAAAGTCATTTTTAAACAATAGTTGAGTTACATTTGTGTCAAACATTTAACCCAACCACTGGGTTAAAACAACCCAATCGCTTGATTTGTCCATTTTCAACCCAACTTGGTGTAAACTGACAAGGACTGGACAGACACAAAGGGAATATATACAGATGAACACAAGAGGATGATAGGCAGGGCACAGGTGACTGACATAATTGATAACGAAACACAGCTGATGAGGATGAACTAATAACGAGGCACATGGGGAACCAAAACAAAGATCACATGACAGGTGACAGGACTAGAATACATGTTGCACTTGGGATGTTTTTATCCCAGGTTTGTTTTTTGGAGTGTACTTTCATGAAATGGCAGAAACAATATCATCATAAAGACAACCTGTTTTTTAACTATTACATTTACTATCAATAATTTTTATAAATATGACTAAATAGACCAACTGAAGGCTGTTTGAAACGTCGAAATATGGTGGATTAATACTGAATTAGCAGGAGAGAAAAAGCGAAAAAAGAAATCCCTTCAATTTTCAAGAGCCATTTTTTAGTCTAGAACATGTATTAATAGTTTTTGAATACTTTGAATTAATTGTTATTTTTATATTTTCAGTTTTCATTTCTAATTTGACTTATTTTCTATCATTTTCATGAGCTTGTCATTTTTGTTACATTTTTTAAAATTTATCTTTAATTTGTTTTTATTTCTGTTTTAGTTTTAGTAATTTTTGCAGTTCAACTCAAACGTATTTATTTTACTTAATTGCCAATGCAACAGCTTTTAAAGTTTAAGTTTGCCATCTGATATTTACATATTATTTCATCTTCATTTCAATTAACAAAAACGATTTTTAATAGCTTTAGTTAGTAATAACTGAATGTGCATGGATATTAACCAGCTTGACTGATGTGAAATATATTAGAGAAACGTGCTGAAAAGAGTTTTAAGAGCAGATGTCTCTCTCTCTCTCTCTGTCTAATATATATATATATATATATATAAATAAAAAAAATACACTCTAAAAATGCTGGGATAAAGACGACCAAAGTTGGGTTAAAAATGGACAAACCCAGCGACTGGTGGTTGGGTTAAATGTTTGCCCAACCTGCAAGAATATCACAGTTTAATAGTTTTATTAATATAAATAGTTTTATTTAACCCAATTATTGTTTAAAAATGACTGTATCGCTTGCTTTAAATGAACCAAAAGTATGTTTGAAATGAACGTGTATTGACATGCTTAACAAATGAACATTTATAAATAAATTTAATGAATACTAATTAAACAATACACATTTATTAAATTGCTTATTAATAATTGTTCACCTCTTGATTATTATCGTTGTCTCCAGTAATCATGTGTCTGTCAACCTATATCAGGTTCATATTAATCCAGCCATACAATCATTTTTAAACAACAGTCGAGTTAAATAAAACCACCCAGAACGTCGGGCAAACATTTAACCCAACCGCTGGGTTTGTCCACTTTCAACCTGGCTTGATTTTAACCCAGCATTTTTTAGAGCCTTAAAGCTGAAGTGCACAACTAGTGGACTGAACATAACAACAATGACTCAGACAACTGTGAGCCCGAATATCCTTTTTATCCAACCAAGATGAGAAGTCATTATTTCTGCAATTTTGTTTGGTGATGTAAGAGGAGCAGAAATGACACACAATATAAGAGAATATTGAGTGGCTGTGGATGGTGTGCATAGACTTCACAGACAAAAAGAAGGTTTTACAGAAGAGGTCATTACAGGAGACGCTCATGCGTAACGGCTGTGTGCGGAGTGAAACGGCACTAGTCCACGAACACTTGCAAGGTTACCGGATCAAATATGTGGCTGATGGCACCAGGGGTGTTAAATTAACCCTAGAGCTGCTGGCTATAACAACCCTGCTGATCTTCTGCGCCCTTGAGCAAGATGCTTAACCTTCAAATGTATCAGGTGACCCTCGGCGGCCCGTGAGGATTGGCCGACTGACATAAAATGAGTCAATTAAAATCTGGGGAAAAAGCATAAATGATTAGAAAACGCTTTATTCAAGAACATCTCATTGCAATTCTTGCAAATTATTTATATTTATATCACGACCTGACAGCAAACCGTCAGCATTTTCTCCACCTGAAAGAAACAAACAAATTGTAAAGACTCTTTTCACCTAAAAACATGTTTTGCTCGAAACTTCTACATAATTAGAGTACAGAAAACCTGCCACTGCTCATTTGTAAAGTGTAAATGCATTCTTCTTCGTATGCGACGGGTGTGTTTGTCACTTTTTAAGCTCAATCTGTTGTCGCACAAGTTAGTTTGCACAGTACTTTTTAATTGGCTTGGCCTTGAACAGGCGACAAACGGTAAAACAAACACAGCCGCGGGCGCTAAACACACAATGTGCTGCTTCACTTCCAAATGAGACCCAGACAGTCATCATAAGATCAGGAGAGAGATGTCACCACTGATCGTACTTTTATAAAGCTGCTATTTTTCGAGATTGCACGTCTGATCGCTTAGTAAAATAACAGCGCACCTCAGGTCACGGTTATTTTAGTATTAGTTATGCTGTGATAATAAATAGAATTTATAGCACAAACGCTGTTGGACGACATTCAGTGGTAAAGGTTTAATCACATTATTAAAGGCACCAGAGCCGGTGACGATCGACTTGGTAAACGCCATTAACACATGAAAAGAGCATGTGAGAATTTCTCACCCTTTTCTTTTAGACTTATATGATTGTTCAAGGTATTCATTGTGGTTATTACACGGCTTTGTGGAATACTTGATTCTGATTGGTCGATCATTACCACACATAACACAAGCTCATCCGGGTTACTGAAGTCAGCAGCGCTATAATATATAATATTTTATATGAAATATTTTAAGTTTTGTGTTTGGTGAGCTAATAAAATATTGAAATTCAATATTATGTGTACAGATATTTAATTACCTGCCACCAGAGGTCGCCCGCTCATATCATGGACTCCATACTCCACACTACATTTCCCATAAGTCCCTTACCCTCATGTTAATCATTGCCCAGCTGTAGCCAATCAATGTCCCTATTTAAGTTAACCCTCACACGCTTGTCATTTGCAAAGTCTTGTTCCACTGTAACAGTTCTGAGCGTTATTCCTGTTTTTGCCGGTCTGATTTCTGATCCTGCCTGTTTTGTCGTTTTGCTGTTTATCCGCCTTTGAACTGTTTCGCCTGGATATTAACTACGAGTCCGCCTTTTCCCTGTTACTACTGTTTGACCATTGCCTGTCCGACTACGTATCGGAAATAAAGCTGCACTTGGATTTCAAACCGTTGACTGCCATTGCTGCCATTTTGCCAGTCTTGTTTTGAACACTGTTGGATTATAAGAATCAACATGTACGAAAAGAGTTTCATCTCAGATCAATATCTCTCCTCCCGATAATTATTTATGTGGCGAAAAGGCGTTTAATAAGTGGTGAAACTGTACCGCATCCCTGTCTAGTCAACTGCTCTCTCTTTACGTTAAAAGAGCTCATAAAATATTTAGACGTAGATCAATAACTTGTGTCTAATTATTTGCTTATGTGGCAAGCAGCCGTGTAATAAGTGGGATAATGTACATTCAGCCGGTTGTTATCGCAGAATAAACCCCTTCAGGCTGATGCAAGACCTGATCCATCAGCTGGATGTACATTACCTTTACTTACTTGAGACTTTTTTCACTTCAATAGATTTTAAGCTGATGTCTGTATGATGATGAATGATATTTGATTGCAATCACTCGTCTTTTTGTTCGTGAAGGGCATGAGCGGTGCGGTTTAAAAGAGCTCGTGCGCTTTGATAAAAGACAAGGGAAGCATGTCATAAACCTTGACATTTACTCAGCTGCCAACATTTACTTTCTGAGTGTAGTAAATACGAATGGCCTCTTTTTTGACATAAGATTAAGTGTGTAGAGACCCACCAGGGCGATGCGTTTAAATGTGCTTTAATGCTGTAAGGTCATGCAGAAACGCTCGAGCCAGAGACATTACTCATGTGGCATTAAACAGATTCTGACAACAAAACAGGCCGTTTCTTCATCTTGGAAACGCGGCATCTGTCTCATGTAGTCCAGAAGCCGGCAAAATACTAATCCATCAACAGTTTCTTTGTCTCGATGTAGAGCCATGACCTTGAGCTGTAAACAACAGCAGTGATGCATTACAGAGCAGAGGGTGAATAATTATACTGAGATACGGATGCCCTTAAACGCAGCGGACAGCAGATATGAATATGTAAAACAGATGGAAGATACAGTAGAGTAAATAATATAGGTGACATAAAGATGCATTAGCAGATGATTTGAATGTTTCATTTATTGTTATCTAGAACTTGGTTTCAAATTTTTAAATGTTGCAGAGTTCGTTTCTGGATTATTGTATCACAGAACAACAACTGCATAGCAGGGTGATAAAACACTCAAAACACCTTATTTACTGCAAAACAAAACTCCATTACAACTCCTTAATATGACGGAGGCATGTACTACAAAAAAAACCAAACGTTTATTTTATGAAGTAAATATCACGCAGCATTTGTTTTAGCCTCAAAACCAGTTTTTTTCAGTATCCGACAGACCTTTTCCTCAATTTCATGTATTCATTTTTTGCAATCGTGGGCGATTCTATGTCACGACAAAAACAAAGCAAAAACATTATTAACAGTTTTGACAATCCACATGATGAAGGTGGTCGGGGTGAAGTGATAAAACTAATTAACGTCCTTTCTATAAAACTAATGAGGATGTTTTGGGACAACAGTCAGCAAATGTAGTTTATTGTACAGCTCAGACAACAAGTTTCAACAGCAGAGGAGAAAACAAGGACAATAGCTGCTGCAGTCAAGATGCAAAGATGGCAAACAGACACTTTATTAATTTAACAGACACTGTTATCCCAAGCGAATTACTGTTGAGGAATAGAACAAGAGAGAAGGCAAAAAACACGAGAGGTGCCAGTAATGTTAAAGTTTCAGTCATCATTCCAGATTTTTTTTGCAAGATGCAGTTAAGTGCACATGGACGAGATGAAGGTCGAGTCAGATTTACTCACAAAGCTCTTACTAGCTGGCCTGAACATCACTCACCCCCCTGAACATCACTACCATCCGGGTCACGGCACCAAATGTAACCAGTCCTACTCGACCTGCTTCGAGTGGGATTTGTACCAGCGTCTCCAGCATGAGCGGTGCACCTCTTGAGATCAGTCAAGTGAGATTTACTCGCCCAGCTCTTACTAGCTGGCCTCCTTTTCACTCACCCCCCTCAACTTCACTACCATCCGGGTCATGGCACCAAATGTAACCAGTCCTACTCGACCTGCTTCGAATGGGATTCATACTGGCATCTCCAGCATGAGCGATGCACCTCTTGAGATCAGTCAAGTGAGATTTACTTGCACAGCTCTTACTAGCTGGCCTCCTTTTCACTCACCCCCCTGAACTTCACTACCATCCGGGTCATGGCACCAAATGTAACCAGTCCTACTCGACCTGCTTCGAGTGGGATTCATACCAGCGTCTCCAGCATGAGCGATGCACCTCTTGAGATCAGTCAAGTGAGATTTACTTGCACAGCTCTTACTAGCTGGCCTCCTTTACACTCACCCCCCTGAATATCACTACTATCCGGGTCACGGCACCAAATGTAACCAGTCCTACTCGACCTGCTTCGAATGGGATTCGTACTGGCATCTCCAGCATGAGCGGTGCACCTCTTGAGATCAGTCAAGTGAGATTTACTCGCCCAGCTCTTACTAGCTGGCCTCCTTTTCACTCACCCCCCTGAACATCATTACCATCCGGGTCACGGCACCAAATGTAACCAGTCCTACTCAACCTGCTTCGAATGGGATTTGTACTGGCATCTCCAGCATGAGCGATGCACCTCTTGAGATCAGTCAAGTGAGATTTACTTGCACAGCTCTTACTAGCTGGCCTCCTTTACACTCACCCCCCTGAACATCACTACTATCCGTGTCACGGCACCAAATGTAACCAGTCCTACTCGACCTGCTTCGAGCGGGATTCATACCGGCATCTCCAGTCAAGTGAGGTTTACTTGCACCCCCCCCAAACCTCACTCCCATCTGGATGATGGCACCAAATGTAACTGGTCCTACTCAACTGCTCCGAGGCGGATTCAAACTAGCATCTCCGGCATGAGAGCAGAGCATGCTAACAAGAATGCCAAAGACCACAGTCTGTAGCATCAGTTGCCAGTGTGTTTCTTGAGGCCAGGGGAGTGAGGTTTACTCACACAGTTCTTACTAGCTGGCCACTGTTACATATGCATTACATATGCATATTACATGAAGCCAGTGCAGAGAGATAATGTGAGGGGTGATATGGGCTCTTTTAGGCTCATTAATGAAATGATGCAGCATTTTGAATCATTTGCAGATGTTTGATTGCACATGATTGCACAAGACCACCCAGAAGTGCAATAGTTCAGCCTAGAAAAGACAAGGGCCTGGACGAGAAGCTGTGTTGAATGCTCTGATAGGAAGGGCCTGATCTTCCTAATGTTGTGCAATGCAAACATGCATGATCGTGCTGTTCCTGCAATATCACCTTTAAGGTCAGCTGATCATCAAGATCAAGATTCCTGGCCGAACACTATGAGATTATCATTGATGAACCTAGCTGGATGGTAAACTGATGCTGTAAAAATGATCCTAATCATTGTATTCATTACTTCCATGAGCTCATTGATTCTACCTTGAATTAATACATTGCTTAAATTAATACATTGTTAGCTAATTGCATGATTATATATGTACATTTCTGAAATTACATAATTTGGACTCTGATAACAGATTACTCTAAAATGTAATGTTGACTTGCATTCACTGTAAAGCTGCTTTGAAATGATATGTATTGTGAAAAGCGCTATACCAATGAATGTGAGTTCAACTGTAGTGACGGAGAGACTGGGAAAATGAGAAGCTCTGTCTTAGCTACGTGATGTTCTTTCATCCAGGCTGAGATGTCTGCCAGGCAGTCTGAGATCCGTGCAGCTACCATGGGATCATCTGGTTGAAATTAAAAATATAGCAGTGTGTCATCAGCATAGCAATGGTGGGAGAAACCATGTGCCTGTATAATGGGTCCCAGGTGATATATGGAAAAGAGGAGGGGTCCAAGGACTGATCCCTGAGGTACGCCAGTGACCAGATGATGTGATTTGGATAGCTCCCTGTCATCTATAGAAAAACATTTCTTCATTATCGCAGCAGAGAGCTTTAGATAGGCTAAAAACAAACAGGATGACAGGTGCTGAAATGCTGTAATCGATGAAAATACGAATGTGCTGAATTTCAAATGGCTTTTCACTGTCTTGTCTGTTCTCAGACTGTAATCAAAGACTGTTTCTCTTGCCGTAATGGGTTTGGTAGAAAGCTGACATTGCGATATAATCCACATCATGAGCACAATGATTGCCAGTCTTATTTTTTTAAATGTCAAACACATTTCTGTGTTAAGGTTTCATCAAAAAGAGTCTCAAATATAGGAATCTAGCATGCTTAGTCCACATGTAATATGATTGCAAATTCGAAATTATTATTTCAAAAACAAAGAATTGCAACTCTTCATCAACAAAAAAAGTGATTGACAGCAATGGTCTTTTGTAATTGGTTAATTTCACAATTATTCATTCCATACAGAGAAAGACAACAAGCCAGCTGGATTTCAACAGAAACATATCATATTTACAATAATATTTCACTGGCAGATTATAAAATAAACTGATTTACACTGAAGGACAGACAAAACACTCTGGCAACCTCATACCAATGCCTTTGCAACCACACAGAACACTCTAGCAACCTCATAACAACGTCCTGGTCAATATGAGGAACACCCTAGCAACCTCATAGCAATGCCTTGGCAACTTACTAGAACATCCTAGTAACCTCATAGCAATGCCCTGGTCAATATGCGGAACAGCCTAGCAACCTCATAGCAATGCCTTGGCAACTAACCAGAACATCCTAGTAACCTCATAGCAACGCCCTGGTCAATATGCGGAACAGCCTAGCAACCTCATAGCAATGCCTTCGCAACTTACCAGAACATCCTAGTAACCTCATAGCAACCCCCTGGTCAATATGCGGAACACCCTAGAAACCTCATAGCGATGCCTTGGCAACTAACCAGAACATCCTAGTAACCTCATAGCAATGCCTTCGCAACTTACCAGAACATCCTAGTAACCTCATAGCAACCCCCTGGTCAATATGCGGAACAGCCTAGCAACCTCATAGCAATGCCTTCGCAACTTACCAGAACATCCTAGTAACCTCATAGCAACCCCCTGGTCAATATGCGGAACAGCCTAGCAACCTCATAGCAATGCCTTCGCAACTTACCAGAACATCCTAGTAACCTCATAGCAACCCCCTGGTCAATATGCGGAACAGCCTAGCAACCTCATAGCAATGCCTTCGCAACTTACCAGAACATCCTAGTAACCTCATAGCAACCCCCTGGTCAATATGCGGAACAGCCTAGCAACCTCATAGCAATGCCTTCGCAACTTACCAGAACATCCTAGTAACCTCATAGCAACCCCCTGGTCAATATGCGGAACACCCTAGAAACCTCATAGCGATGCCTTGGCACCTAACCAGAACATCCTAGTAACCTCATAGCAACACCCTGGTCAATATGCGGAACAGCCTAGCAACCTCTTAGCAATGCCTTGGCACCTAACCAGAACATCCTAGCAACCTCATAGCAACGCCCTTGTCAATATGCGGAACAGCCTAGCAACCTCATAGCAACGCCCTGGAAACCACCCTTAACACTCCAGCATCAAGGCTGCAACTTTTGCATGGGCATAAAATATAGCTTTACATGTTATGCAACTATAAACAACATTGTGTAACCAACCAGTGAAAAACAACTTATCCATTTATGAAGCAGCATCAACAATATTACTTAAATTTCCCCAACATGTACTTCACAAACACAGGGACACGTCATAATTCACTTGACACTCTAAAGCAGGCAGTGCAGCTGTGAGTTTTGCACAAGTGCTTTGGGATTATCGAGCTACGCGCGGCTGGAAAGACTTATCGCTGGGCTGAAGGTAAGGCAGGCGACTATCAATAAAACATGAGCAGCAGGCTTCACATCTAACAGATCGCTCTTATTTATGTAGGCGCCTCAGATCCGTATCTGCTGCTCACAAAACCCTATGATCTATGTCTTTACGTTATCAGATCTCGCAGGGCTTTGGGAAGAAGCACTGAACGCAGCACAATTAATATCTCATGTACTTACAGATGTTGCGGCCCACAGCTGCACGCTGCTTTCGCTGGTTGCAGAGGTGATATCGAAAAGCATTTTCTGGAAATCAATTCATTACGGTGCAACTTGAGAATAAAACGCATTTTGTAAACTTCTTTCAGATGCCATAAAATATCACGTTTGTTTACTGCGCTAATATTGTATTTCACCCTCGTTTCAAATTGTTCATCGATGCCAAACGCTGCTTCGCATTTATTCCACGATTGAGACTGTACCACAAGAAAGCGCATGAGATGATTCCATGAATAATATCCGTCGGAACGAGCTCTCCATGAGCATTCACTCAGAGTTCTGTAGCAGTGACCTCGAATGCGACCCCGTCAGAATGTACAGCGTGTTTCCCGCGGCGGCTTGACACCACGGGGCACAACGCACAACCGGAGGACCCCGGCGCACCGCGGGTCTCCTTTGTATCAATAAATGTCACATTAATATTCTCGGCGAACTGCACATGATGATTATGATGGATACAAACCGACAAGAGGAGTGTGTAGTGTCATTTGTAATTGGCCGGTGCGTGGAGATGTTTTTCCGTGTAGCGTTCAGTCCCCCAGGATTGCTAATCAGATATAGACTGACTAATTATCTAGCGAACCTTCAGAACGAGCGCCGCAGAGGACAGACGGACTTCAAATGCGCTAATCAATGTTTTATCAGTGCATTTGACACCTCACTGAAAGTATTCACATTTAATTACTGTAAACACTGCAACTTATGATGACTTTAAATGAAGATTATGAATGATTAAACAGACAGCAGCAGAGTGTCATGACAGAAGCGTGATCATGTTTTGATTTCAATGGAAATTTGTGCCGGAACACGCTCTGGTGTGGCCATTTGTTAACCGATGAGAGCTTCAGACAGTTGTGATCTCAATCTAGTTTGTTTTGATTTCATATCCACCCTCAAAATGGATCTTACACATTCTGATTCAGAACTTTAGGATTTTTACCTGACGGACGAGGACAAAATAGATCAATAAAAAACTCCACTGACTGACAGACTTCAGTGTAAACTTTTGAAATGAACCCACAACCAATAAGAAACCACATAGAAACACTTTAGCAACCACCCAAAACACCTTAGCAACAGCAAAGCATATGATAACAATCTAGACCACTTTAACAACTACATAGCAATACCCTAACGACCACTCAGAACACCCAGCAACCGTACAACGAACACTTTAGTAACCGTCTAGAAACCATCTAGCAATTCCTTGGCAATGACCCACTAAACCATACCAACTGCATGGCAATACCAGAACAACACAGCAACCATATAACACTGCACTGAATATTTAGAACACTTTAGCAACCACCTAGCAACTCCCTGGCAATGATCCACAAACCATTAGTAACACGTTAGTAACAGCAAATTAATGCAATAACAACCTAGAACACATTAGTATCTGCATAGAAATACCCTAGTAACCACCCAGAACACATCAGTAACCATTTAACATCGCACTGAACATTTAGAACACTTTAGCAACTGCCTTGCAACTCCCTGGCAATGACCCACAAAACCATAGCAGCTGCATAGTACAGAAGGGCACCATAATAACCACAAAACAATGCCCTAGAAACCACCATGTAACACCCTAGCAACTCCCCAGCAACTATCTAGAAAACTCAAGCAACAGCAAAATAATGCAATAACAACCTAGAACACCTTAACAACAACATAACAATAACCTAGTAACAACCCAGAACACCTCAGCAACCATACAACACTGCACCAAACATTTAGAAAACTAGCAATCACCTAGCAACTCCCTGACAATGACCCACAAAACCATAGCATCTGCATAGCAACATGCAAAGCACCACACAGGGCACCTTATTAACCACAAAACAATGCCTTAGAAACCACCTAGCAACACTCTACCACCCACCTAGAACACCCTAGCAACAAAACATTAATGCAATAACAACCTAGAACACCTTAACAACAACATAACAATACCCTAGTAACAACCCAGAACACCTCAGCAACCATACAACACTGCACCAAACATTTAGAAAACTAGCAATCACCTAGCAACTCCCTGACAATGACCCACAAAACCATAGCATCTGCATAGCAACATGCAAAGCACCACACAGGGCACCTTAACAACCACCTAGAACATGTTAGTAAGAGCAAATGAATGCAATAACAACCTAGAACACATTAGCAACTACATAGCAATACCCTAGCAACCACCCAAAACACCTCAGCAACCATACAACCAACACTGCACCAAAAATTTAGAAAACTAGCAATACCCTAGCAACCACCCAAAACACCTCGGCAACCGTAAAGTTCTATGCCAAAAACACTAAAAACACTTTTGGACAGACAGAAATTGTAACCAGATTTTCATTCACGGATTGAATTGCACTAATGCTTGAGCCATACACCCATCTAATACTGGCATGTGATGGATTTTACCATTCAGTGAATATTACATTCCAGTTTTTACACATCTAAATGAGAGTTTGACCTTCATCTTTACGTTCTAGCACAGGTGATTGAAGCAGCTGAATAACTGCATGACGATTTGAAATCAGCATACACTACTTAACATAAACCCTACTGAAATGTCATTTACATCTCACTCTTTCACTGCCTCAGATGAGGGGCTCGACCCCGTCACCCACCCTGTAAATGGCATGACGTGAAACAGGCCATCAATAACTCTCATGATGAATCTGAGCGTGTTTTATAAGAATAATCTGAGCGAGGTCCTGCTCTGAAAGTCCCGCAGTAAAAAGCACTCATGCAAAAAATGGATATCCACAGAGAACGTGCAATAGATTACGGCCACCGCTGAGAGAGATGGGCTTCCTCGCACGCCGCGATCAATACACGCATCAGAATTCACAGCAGACGCTCCTCGCACTTTTCCTGCTTTGTTTCGGGTGTAATGAGAGGCCGCAGTGCACTATGGGTAACCATCACGCTTCAGACAAATGTTCAGGCTGGTGGTGTGAAAAGTTTGATCATTTAGAGAATAATCTTACTTTTTCATGGCGTATGTATGTAGAAATATATAAATTAAACATTTATCCATGTGAATTCCCTTTAAATAATTCCAACAGAGTTTCATTTGAGCCATCAGGAGAAAAACCTCACTTTAGAAGTGCTAATTTCACATGGTTTTATTGCTTTGGTAAACATCTACGCGCTCTACAGGGGAAACCCTGTGCGAAACTCGTCCAGGTCAAATTTCACTTTGAAATGAAAATGCATGAAGAATATTAAGCTGATTTTGATTTCATTTTTCCGTACTTTTGGGATGAAATATGACCCGAGTATGTTGTGTATGAGTGCTGCGAATGACAGCGAATTAGCGTGATAAGCGCACGCCATTAATCTTGATCGTCTGTCATGGCAGGTTTAATTGCGAGGGAGGGACGAGTCACTAAACAAGAGCATCATCCACTAAACATACAGTTTCCTTTTATTTCACCATGTGAAGTGCAGCAGTCAGTAACTCACGAGAAGATCAGCAGGTCTTACAGGGATCAAGCTATCGGGTTTCTGGGTTCATACACACGTCAGGCTGAGTCATTGTCTGAGTCATTGATCAGCTCCACGCTTCACTGCTATAGAGACATAAACGATAAACAAGTCATATAAATTAGCAGAATATGAAACACACTGAATAAATAAAGGTCTCGCATAGAGTTTGACGCACAGTGAGCATGTTTACTGTAATATTGGGCTGGGTATTGACACAGATTTAACGACTCGACTCGACATTTCTGACTTTTGTCCTCAGAATTGTGAGACGTGAACTCGCATTTCTGACTTTTGTCCTCAGAATTGTGAGACGTGAACTCGTATTTCTGACTTTTGTCCTCAGAATTGTGAGACGTGAACTCGCATTTCTGACTTTTGTCCTCAGAATTGTGAGACGTGAACTCGCATTTCTGACTTTTGTCCTCAGAATTGTGAGACGTGAACTCGCATTTCTGACTTTTGTCCTCAGAATTGTGAGACGTGAACTCGCATTTCTGACTTTTGTCCTCAGAATTGTGAGACGTGAACTCGCATTTCTGACTTTTGTCCTCAGAATTGTGAGACGTGAACTCGCATTTCTGACTTTTGTCCTCAGAATTGTGAGACGTGAACTCGCATTTCTGACTTTTGTCCTCAGAATTGTGAGACGTGAACTCGCATTTCTGACTTTTGTCCTCAGAATTGTGAGACGTGAACTCGCATTTCTGACTTTTGTCCTCAGAATTGTGAGACGTGAACTCGCATTTCTGACTTTTTTCCTCAGAATTGTGAGACGTGAACTCGCATTTCTGACTTTTGTCCTCAGAATTGTGAGACGTGAACTCGCATTTCTGACTTTTGTCCTCAGAATTGTGAGACGTGAACTCGTATTTCTGACTTTTGTCCTCAGAATTGTGAGACGTGAACTCGCATTTCTGACTTTTGTCCTCAGAATTGTGAGACGTGAACTCGCATTTCTGACTTTTGTCCTCAGAATTGTGAGACGTGAACTCGCATTTCTGACTTTTGTCCTCAGAATTGTGAGACGTGAACTCGCATTTCTGACTTTTGTCCTCAGAATTGTGAGACGTGAACTCGCATTTCTGACATTTGTCCGCAGAATTGTGAGACGTGAACTCGCATTTCTGACTTTTGTCCTCAGAATTGTGAGACGTGAACTCGCATTTCTGACTTTTGTCCTCAGAATTGTGAGGTGAGACGTGAACTCACATTTCTGACTTTTGTCCTCAGAATTGTGAGACGTGAACTCGCATTTCTGACTTTTGTCCTCAGAATTGTGAGACGTGAACTCGCATTTCTGACTTTTGTCCTCAGAATTGTGAGACGTGAACTCGCATTTCTGACTTTTGTCCTCAGAATTGTGAGACGTGAACTCGCATTTCTGACATTTGTCCTCAGAATTGTGAGACGTGAACTCGCATTTCTGACTTTTGTCCTCAGAATTGTGAGACGTGAACTCGCATTTCTGACTTTTGTCCTCAGAATTGTGAGACGTGAACTCGCATTTCTGACTTTTTTCTCAGAATTGTGAGACGTGAACTCGCATTTCTGACTTTTGTCCTCAGAATTGTGAGACGTGAACTCGCATTTCTGACTTTTGTCCTCAGAATTGTGAGACGTGAACTCGCATTTCTGACTTTTGTCCGCAGAATTGTGAGACGTGAACTCGCATTTCTGACTTTTGTCCTCAGAATTGTGAGACGTGAACTCGCATTTCTGACTTTTGTCCTCAGAATTGTGAGATATGAACTCGCAATTGCCAGATATAAAGTCCGAATTGTGAGATATAAAAAAAGGTCTGAATTCTGACTTTATAACTCACAATTGCGAGTTTACATCTCACAATTCTATGAAAAAAGTCAGAATTGTGGGATAAAAAGTCACAATGATCTTTTTATTTATTTTTTCCAGTGGCGGAAACAGGCTTTCATATATATCGGGTACAATACATGGCTAATTTTCTCAACAAAAAAAAAAATCTCTTGCTTTAAACTATACATGGAGTCAGTTGGTACTACATTATTATAATACTGAAGGTTAAAATCAACTGACTTGTGTGTGTATATATATATACACACACACACTTTTATTTTTTTATTTTTTTATAGTACTAACGTGACATTTTTATTGTAATATAGTACTTACTTTATAATTATGTTTTTGTAAACAAACATTTAAATAGTGGCTGTCATAAAAATTAGAATGAATTATAATGAATATCATGCACAAATGCAAAATGCTCCTCTCTAGATCGCATTTTCTAGCTAACTAACGAGTTTACGGTCACTGAATGTTTTTTTTCTAGGTAAATGTGACGTTAGGTGACATGTTAACACGTGTAATGAATCCGCTCTGTCTGTCTCCCACTTACCACCAGATGTCGCCCTCTCACTCTATGGACCCTGTCACACGGACTACATTTCCCATAAAGCCCCTCACCCAGTCACTAATCACCCTTCCAGCTGGACCATATCACACTCACTTCCCATCACTATATAAGCACCACCATCACTGACACTCACTGCGAAGTATTGCAACTCTGAGCGTTATTTCCTTGTTTTGTCTGCCAGTTTCCTTGTTTTTGATGACCATTTGCCTGGATACTCACTACGAGCCTGTCTGTTCTCTGCCACTACTGTTTGCTGTTGAGTTGACCTTTGCCTGTCTGACTACGCCTTGGATCTCATCCGCTGACTCGCCCCTCATTACATCACGAGACATGATAGGGATGTCGGTCAGTTGTACGGTATCTTTTAACATACCTTCTGATGTTCATTCAGGTTTATTTCACGCTGTAACCAGTCTTAAAGCGGAGGAGATCAGTTCACGTGAGCTTCAATCTGTCACATTAAACGGCGCCAAAATGGTGTATTTTTTGACTTTCGTCATAAAATGGACTGAATTTGTAACAAATCTTATTGGGATTTATTCGACAGGAAACGATAGACTAATCAACTATTGCATTAAGATATCAGTTCTCAATTAATAAAAATCGAAAAATCTATTTTTTTTTTTCCTGTAATATGCATAAAATGCATCAAACACAATTACCGGGACATTTTTAATTACATTTTTTAAAAAAAATCCATAATACTATTCAGTAGGCATATTGCACAAACATATTTATAATCAACATTTCCTTATTTATTGTTTTCAATGTATTCTGGGATCATCTTCTCCTTAGGAGGAAAAGTGCCGTAATTATGAGGCATAATTACATGTCCAGAGTGCAAATGTTCCCTACATAGGCAGCTCACTGAAACAGAACATATTTAAAGACGCTGTATGACAGGCTAGTTTTATATTCATAGTTAAATTCTGCACAAGATCGTTAATGGAATTCCATCATAATATGGAGCCATTACTAAAAGATCCTAAGGAGATCCAGAAAAACATCCTTTGAGAATAAATATAAGCATCTCTGCAAAGCTTAAAATGCATCGCACAAAATTAATTCCCGCTCCGTTTTTAATTTTTAATTGCACTCAACCATCCATACTATTCAGTATTGCGCAAAATATATTTCTAATCAGCATTTGATTTTTTTTTTTTCTCTGACCTTGTCACAATTCATTCGGGTATTGCTTTCTCACAAAGAATAAATGCATCTTATGAGGTTAGTATTAAAACGTTCCCTGCACTGGAACATATTTAAATGCACTGGATGACATCAGGTTAGTTTCGTAATCATAGTCAAAATCTGTACAAGGTCGCAAATGAAATTCCATCATAATTTGCAACTTCTCCTAATGGGATCCAATAAACATCCTCTGAGAGAGTCTGCCAAGAGTCAAATAAGATCCTGCTGGATGAACAAGGCTGGTGCCAAATTATGATATGCATCCCATTAGTAAATCCTTTGGGATTTTTGGACCATTAATTAATCAAGAGAACACGTTGAGAACAACAGATGAAGTTGTTTCTTCTATAAATTGTATTGTTATAAATTTATGCAGTGTGTTTTGATTCTGTTTGCGTTTGTTTCTCTCTAACCAGCCCAAGAAAAATCCTCTTTTATTCAGCGTGAGAAAGAAAAGATTCAGCAGAAGACAAGTGACCCAATTACCACGTAATGGACTCTGGGTGGTCTTTCGGCAGACATATAGAGGTCATTCCCGCAGACGGAGGGATAACGCTTCAAAGAAATCACCTGAATCACAGACACAGAGCTCATGATCACATCTGATATAATGACATTCTTCTCACTCATAGAAGACATCTGTCACACACGTCTAGTTCCATGTTGTTTAGTCCTTGTTTTCAGTCATTGTCATCACCTGGTTTAATGTAATTAGTTATTGTCATCACCTGTCTTACCCCCGTCATCAATGTATTTAAGTTCCTCCTCTGGTCTTTGTGTTGGTCGGTTATTGTTTATGCGTAGCGCACTCTGTCTTCTGTGTCCTCTTGTTATTAAACCTGCTTGTTATTCGTACCTTCGTCTCCTGTCTTCATCCCGGCGTTACAGAATAACCGACCCCAAAAAAGGAAAGAAAAGATGGACTCACCCGCTCTCCAGTTCCTGATGAGCCCGGAGGCTCGACCGCACCTGGGCTATTGGGCCTGGATGTGCCGGAGGGAAGAACGCTCCGCCTCAGCGTGGCAGCCCGGGGTGCGCTCCGAGATCGGAGCGGAGCTGGACGAATTCGGGACCCCTCTGACAACGCGAGCGAGTGAGCCCATCCTGGAGCGAGGAACAGCCCGCCGCCTCCTAGAGCTGTGGACCGCGGATCCTTTCCCCACCCAAATACCCACCCTTCAGCCGTCTTCTGCCCTTCCGGTCCCGTCCGGAAGCCCTCCGTCTGTTCCCCTGCCTGTCTCCCCGGTTCCGTCACTGGTTACGGCCAGTCCCCTGGATCCGTCGGTCCCCCTGCTGCCAGCAAGCTCCTCGGCTCTGCTCCCATCGCCCATTCCATACGGCTCCGCTCCAGCACCTCGGGCTTCCCTGTCATCAGCCCAGCTTGAGGCGGAGTCCCCGGCTCCCCTTCAGGCCTCCAGGCCCACGTCACCACCGCGTCCCGTCAGCCCGTCACCAGCGCCTGGTCCCACGCCTCCTTCACCAGCTCCTCGGCCCGGCTGTCCGGATGCTCAGCTGGGCTCCCTCGTCTCTCCTGGTCGGCCTTCGGGGGTCGTCGCCCAGCTGCCGCTCCGGACATCCGGGACTTCGGCTACGCCTCCACCCGTCACCCCTCTGGCGTCATCTGACTCCTCCCTCCTCAGTACCTCCCAGTCATCCTCGGTCCCACCATCTTCGCCCCGGCCAGCCAGCGCCTCATCACACCGGCTCAGTCCCGTGAGCCTGCGGCTCGGCGTCGAACTTCCGGTCCGGCGGTGTCGCCCAGGTCCGTCGGCCGGAAAGTTCCGTCGGGTCCCCCTACCTGCGCCACGGTTCTGCTGCCGGCGCTCGGCCCCGGGACGTCATCCCGCCCCGCAACCTGGACTCCTCCCTGGCTCCTCCCACCGTCAGCGCCACCATGGGGTCGGGACCCAGCCGCTCCAGGAGTACGCCCTCCTCCGAAGCCTCCGCCCTCTTCACCTCACCCATATAGACTTCGTCACGGCGCGAGGACGCGCCTTTTTCGGGGGGGGGGTGTAATGTCACACACGTCTAGTTCCATGTTGTTTAGTCCTTGTTTTCAGTCATTGTCATCACCTGGTTTAATGTAATTAGTTATTGTCATCACCTGTCTTACCCCCGTCATCAATGTATTTAAGTTCCTCCTCTGGTCTTTGTGTTGGTCGGTTATTGTTTATGCGTAGCGCACTCTGTCTTCTGTGTCCTCTTGTTATTAAACCTGCTTGTTATTCGTACCTTCGTCTCCTGTCTTCATCCCGGCGTTACAACATCATTAATGAACAATGTCTCGATATTATAATGATCTAAAGATCCGTTTGTGGTCACTAAAACTATGTGGTGCTCTCATGATTATAATATTCACAGTACATAATGCTTATGATACTCTAAAGATTACCGTGAAATATTATATCCTAAAACATAGTAAACATGAGGCCCAAAAAGAATTGTATGCAATGAGATTTCAATATTTACTACAGTACTGAACTATCAATATGATATGCAACATAATATCATGGTAAATGCAGAAAAGATGGTATATTTCATGGTACTGAACGATCACCAAGAATAGCATGGCATTACCATGGTAAATGCTTTACCGTAAGTGTTGTCGCCATATGATTTAAGACTCGACTTTGAGTTTATTTGTAATTCCGTTTTAAACGGTTTATCCTCAATAAACCCTGAGGATAGCTGATGAGTCACTGTCGTCCGAGTCGAGCGCTTGGTGATCGCTTCTATTGACTCCAGAGCTCAGCTGAGCTTGATTCATGACGGGGCCACGACAATAAAACTCTTTTGTTTTTCCTATATGACATCGAGGACATCAGCATTTTTTTCCCCATATGTATATAAATGAATACATACAATTATTTCATTCAGTACTGAACAGTAGTGAACTAATTGCTTAATATGAAATAAATAAGGACAATCTCGCCCAATATTTCTGTGCAATACAGTTTTTATGTCGTTCTACACTCAAAAACCCAAGTTGGTTGTTGGGTTAGATGTTTGCCCAACATGCTGGGTTCACAGTAAAAACCCCAGAGTTAAATCAGCTCTGCTCAGATAACATTTGGTCCCTCTCTAAATAGTGTTAAAGTCACACTGAAGCAGAGTTGAAGTTAATGAGATAAATTAAGTGATTACTGAACATTAATGATGAACACCTGCTGTTAACAAGCAGAATCAGAGAAACACAAGAACTAGAACTGACTTCAGCCACAGTCTTAGATGAAATCAACTGAAGATAAAAGACATTCAATCTCTGAAGAGGGTTACTTTAACACTAGTTTTTACTGGGTAGTTTTATTAAACCCAACTGTTGTTTAAAAATGACTATTTAGCTTAAAATGAACACAAAATATGCTGGAAATGAAAAATTAGACACTCTTGAGGCAACAGTAGTAATCAAAAGCAATTAGCAATTTAATAAATGATTATTATTGAATTATTATTCATTAAACTTGGCCATGTATTAAACATATTAATAAATGAAGAGTTCATTTTCAAAAACACAAACCATGTTTTTTTTATTGTGCATTCCAAGTATGAATCAAACTGCAATTGAGTTGTTTTGATTAAATAATTTTAGTCAGTTTTGGCACATCTTTTTGAAGTGACTCGCAACCTTGTCACCTGACCTGAATACTGCGCGCTGATTCGCTAGAACGGACTTATCTGTTATCTGTTATCTTATCGGTTTCTGCTGTAAAACGTGAATTCGCGATGACAAAACCAGCTTTTCTGACGGATTTAGGGTTCAGAGCGTGCTGTATGTGGAAAATAACGCACAGCAGTCGGTTTTTACAAAATAATTCTTCAAATGTTATTTTCCAACATACTTTGGGTTCATTTTAAGCAAGCAATACAGTCATTTTTAATCAATAGTTGGGTTAAATAAAACGACCTAGCAGGATAGGCAAACATTTAAAACAACCCAATCACTTGATTTGTCCATTTTCAACCCAACTTGGGTTGTTTTTAACCCATCATTTTGGGTGTAAGGTCAAATGACATCAAAAAAATGGGTTACACTTTATTTTAAGGTGTCTTCGTTACATTGTAATTATACATTTAAGTATCAAGTATTATTAAGTAACTACATGTACTTACTATAGGGTTTGGTTTAGGGTTAGTTGCATGTAATTATGCATAATTTATAGTTATTCCTATAGTAACAACATGCAACATTATGAAATTGTAAAATAAAGTGCTACCAAAAAATGTATTATGCATAATTAACATACACAAGTTGTATGTTAATTACATGCGGTGTTTGGATGACCTTTGGATCTTCTGCAGGACCAACTTCCATAAATGCTTTTGTGTCGGTGTTGCAGTGAAACCGTCTTCATTTCGGCCGAGCATCATTATCGTCATCATCAGAGCAAATTAAGTGTAGAGCAACACATCAGTGGGAAATTTGAATAAAACATGCAGCCTGATTAGTTGCCTTAAAACCTGTGACAAGCAGGGTAATGGAGACGCCCGCGCGCGTAATCAGGCCTCGGTCACTGCGATGAAATAAACCTGCGGCTTCATATCCTTCCGATCTGCGCGTCTTATCATCCGCCATGCCAAGGTCATGATAATGTGTGCATTTAATTGCTGATACACTTGATTATGAGCAAAATATTGAGGAGGTAAATTGAAGTGCGCTGCTTTGCATTTTAAAAGGTTCCTCCTGCTGTTCATGAGCCTATTAAAGTTTGTCATATTGATTCGAGCGGGATCATAATTTAGTGCAGAAACATTTTCCCTCTCCCTCGAGGACTGAAAGATTCAAACCATTGCT
The DNA here is from genome assembly GCA_037194245.1 of Opsariichthys bidens. NCBI lineage: Eukaryota > Metazoa > Chordata > Actinopteri > Cypriniformes > Xenocyprididae > Opsariichthys > Opsariichthys bidens. Next base: position 3,537,933 of record CM074289.1, read on the forward strand.
AACTTAAATTAGCCACTTTCTTTAACTGATCCTGAAAAGTTGTACTTTTTAAAGAAGACAATGGGTATGTAAAAACAAACAAAAGCTTAATTGACAGTACTGATTTACAGTGGAAGTGTATGACGGAAGGGGTTTCATGGGGATAAACATATTAGTGACAGACCAGGATATCGCATGATTAATCCATCGTCAGGGCTGGGTGGGTTACTTTTAAAATGTATTTCACTACAGATTACAAAATACATGCTTTAAAAAGTCATTTGTAACGCATTTCGTTACATTACTCAAGTTTAGTCACTTAATCGAAATACTTTAGAATACTTTGGAATACTAATAAGTGTGGAACAAACACAAAAAAGGTCATTGCGAGTTTTTATCTCACAGTTCTGACTTTTTCCCTCAGAATTGTGTGATATAAAGTTGCAATTGTGAGTTATAAAGTCAGAATTATGAGATATAAACTCAGAATATTGAGAAAAGTCAGAATTATGAGATATAAACTCACAATATTGAGAAAATTCAGAATTATGAGATATAAACTCAGAATATTGAGAAAAGTCAGAATTATGAGATATAAACTCACAATATTGAGAAAAGTCAGAATTATGAGATATAAACTCACAATATTGAGAAAAGTCAAAATTATGAGATATAAACTCACAATATTGAGAAAAGTCAGAATTATGAGATATAAACTCAGAATATTGAGAAAAGTCAGAATTATGAGATATAAACTCACAATATTGAGAAAAGTCAGAATTATGAGATATAAACTCAGAATATTGAGAAAAGTCAGAATTATGAGATATAAACTCAGAATATTGAGAAAAGTCAGAATTATGAGATATAAACTCACAATATTGAGAAAAGTCGGAATTATGAGATATAAACTCACAATATTGAGAAAAGTCAGAATTATGAGATATAAACTCACAATATTGAGAAAAGTCAGAATTATGAGATATAAACTCACAATATTGAGAAAAGTCAGAATTATGAGATATAAACTGACAATATTGAGAAAAGTCAGAATTATGAGATATAAACTCAGAATATTGAGAAAAGTCAGAATTATGAGATATAAACTCACAATATTGAGAAAAGTCGGAATTATGAGATATAAACTCACAATATTGAGAAAAGTCAGAATTATGAGATATAAACTCACGATATTGAGAAAAGTCAGAATTATGAGATATAAACTCAGAATATTGAGAAAAGTCAGAATTATGAGATTTAAACTCACAATATTGAGAAAAGTCAGAATTATGAGATTTAAACTCACAATATTGAGAAAAGTCGGAATTATGAGATATAAACTCAGAATATTGAGAAAAGTCAGAATTATGAGATATAAACTCACAATATTGAGAAAAGTCAGAATTATGAGATATAAACTCAGAATATTGAGAAAAGTCAGAATTATGAGATATAAACTCAGAATATTGAGAAAAGTCAGAATTATGAGATATAAACTCACAATATTGAGAAAAGTCAGAATTATGAGATATAAACTCAGAATATTGAGAAAAGTCAGAATTATGAGATATAAACTCGCAATATTGAGAAAAGTCAGAATTATGAGATATAAACTCAGAATATTGAGAAAAGTCAGAATTATGAGATATAAACTCGCAATATTGAGAAAAGTCAAAATTATGAGATATAAACTCACAATATTGAGAAAAGTCAAAATTATGAGATATAAACTCACAATATTGAGAAAAGTCAAAATTATGAGATATAAACTCACAATATTGAGAAAAGTCAAAATTATGAGATATAAACTCACAATATTGAGAAAAGTCAGAATTATGAGATATAAACTCACAATATTGAGAAAAGTCAGAATTATGAGATATAAACTCACAATATTGAGAAAAGTCAGAATTATGAGATATAAACTCACAATATTGAGAAAAGTCAGAATTATGAGATATAAACTCACAATATTGAGAAAAGTCAGAATTATGAGATATAAACTCACAATATTGAGAAAAGTCAGAATTATGAGATATAAACTCACAATATTGAGAAAAGTCAGAATTATGAGATTTAAACTGACAATATTGAGAAAAGTCAGAATTATGAGATATAAACTCAGAATATTGAGAAAAGTCAGAATTATGAGATATAAACTCAGAATATTGAGAAAAGTCAAAATTATGAGATATAAACTCACAATATTGAGAAAAGTCAGAATTATGAGATTTAAACTCAGAATATTGAGAAAAGTCAGAATTATGAGATATAAACTCACAATATTGAGAAAAGTCAGAATTATGAGATATAAACTGACAATATTGAGAAAAGTCAGAATTATGAGATATAAACTCACAATATTAAGAAAAGTCAGAATTATGAGATATAAACTCAGAATATTGAGAAAAGTCAGAATTATGAGATATAAACTCACAATATTGAGAAAAGTCAGAATTATGAGATATAAACTCACAATATTGAGAAAAGTCAGAATTATGAGATATAAACTCAGAATATTGAGAAAAGTCAGAATTATGAGATATAAACTCACAATATTGAGAAAAGTCAGAATTATGAGATATAAACTCAGAATATTGAGAAAAAGTCAGAATTATGAGATATAAACTCACAATATTGAGAAAAGTCAGAATTATGAGATATAAACTGACAATATTGAGAAAAGTCAGAATTATGAGATATAAACTGACAATATTAAGAAAAGTCAGAATTATGAGATATAAACTCAGAATATTGAGAAAAGTCAGAATTATGAGATATAAACTCACAATATTGAGAAAAGTCAGAATTATGAGATATAAACTCACAATATTGAGAAAAGTCAGAATTATGAGATATAAACTCACAATATTGAGAAAAGTCAGAATTATGAGATATAAACTCACAATATTGAGAAAAGTCAGAATTATGAGATATAAACTCAGAATATTGAGAAAAAGTCAGAATTATGAGATATAAACTCACAATATTGAGAAAAGTCAGAATTATGAGATATAAACTCACAATATTGAGAAAAGTCAGAATTATGAGATATAAACTCACAATATTGAGAAAAGTCAGAATTATGAGATATAAACTCACAATATTGAGAAAAGTCAGAATTATGAGATATAAACTCAGAATATTGAGAAAAGTCAGAATTATGAGATATAAACTCACAATATTGAGAAAAGTCAGAATTATGAGATATAAACTCAGAATATTGAGAAAAAGTCAGAATTATGAGATATAAACTCACAATATTGAGAAAAGTCAGAATTATGAGATATAAACTCACAATATTGAGAAAAGTCAGAATTATGAGATATAAACTCACAATATTAAGAAAAGTCAGAATTATGAGATATAAACTCAGAATATTGAGAAAAGTCAGAATTATGAGATATAAACTCAGAATATTGAGAAAAGTCAAAAATATGAGATATAAACTCACAATATTGAGAAAAGCCAGAATTATGAGATATAAACTCACAATATTGAGAAAAGTCAGAATTATGAGATTTAAACTGACAATATTGAGAAAAGTCAGAATTATGAGATATAAACTCACAATATTGAGAAAAGTCAGAATTATGAGATATAAACTCAGAATATTGAGAAAAGTCAGAATTATGAGATATAAACTCAGAATATTGAGAAAAGTCAAAATTATGAGATATAAACTCACAATATTGAGAAAAGTCAGAATTATGAGATTTAAACTCAGAATATTGAGAAAAGTCAGAATTATGAGATATAAACTCACAATATTGAGAAAAGTCAGAATTATGAGATATAAACTGACAATATTGAGAAAAGTCAGAATTATGAGATATAAACTCACAATATTAAGAAAAGTCAGAATTATGAGATATAAACTCAGAATATTGAGAAAAGTCAGAATTATGAGATATAAACTCACAATATTGAGAAAAGTCAGAATTATGAGATATAAACTCACAATATTGAGAAAAGTCAGAATTATGAGATATAAACTCAGAATATTGAGAAAAGTCAGAATTATGAGATATAAACTCACAATATTGAGAAAAGTCAGAATTATGAGATATAAACTCAGAATATTGAGAAAAAGTCAGAATTATGAGATATAAACTCACAATATTGAGAAAAGTCAGAATTATGAGATATAAACTGACAATATTGAGAAAAGTCAGAATTATGAGATATAAACTCACAATATTAAGAAAAGTCAGAATTATGAGATATAAACTCAGAATATTGAGAAAAGTCAGAATTATGAGATATAAACTCACAATATTGAGAAAAGTCAGAATTATGAGATATAAACTCACAATATTGAGAAAAGTCAGAATTATGAGATATAAACTCACAATATTGAGAAAAGTCAGAATTATGAGATATAAACTCACAATATTGAGAAAAGTCAGAATTATGAGATATAAACTCAGAATATTGAGAAAAAGTCAGAATTATGAGATATAAACTCACAATATTGAGAAAAGTCAGAATTATGAGATATAAACTCACAATATTGAGAAAAGTCAGAATTATGAGATATAAACTCACAATATTGAGAAAAGTCAGAATTATGAGATATAAACTCACAATATTGAGAAAAGTCAGAATTATGAGATATAAACTCACAATATTGAGAAAAGTCAGAATTATGAGATATAAACTCACAATATTGAGAAAAGTCAGAATTATGAGATATAAACTCAGAATATTGAGAAAAAGTCAGAATTATGAGATATAAACTCACAATATTGAGAAAAGTCAGAATTATGAGATATAAACTCACAATATTGAGAAAAGTCAGAATTATGAGATATAAACTCACAATATTAAGAAAAGTCAGAATTATGAGATATAAACTCAGAATATTGAGAAAAGTCAGAATTATGAGATATAAACTCGCAATATTGAGAAAAGTCAGAATTATGAGATATAAACTGACAATATTGAGAAAAGTCAGAATTATGAGATATAAACTCAGAATATTGAGAAAAGTCAGAATTATGAGATATAAACTGACAATATTGAGAAAAGTCAGAATTATGAGATATAAACTCACAATATTGAGAAAAGTCAGAATTATGAGATATAAACTCGCAATATTGAGAAAAGTCAGAATTATGAGATATAAACTGACAATATTGAGAAAAGTCAGAATTATGAGATATAAACTCGCAATATTGAGAAAAGTCAGAATTATGAGATATAAACTGACAATATTGAGAAAAGTCAGAATTATGAGATATAAACTCACAATATTGAGAAAAGTCAGAATTATGAGATATAAACTCACAATATTGAGAAAAGTCAGAATTATGAGATATAAACTCGCAATATTGAGAAAAGTCAGAATTATGAGATATAAACTCACAATATTGAGAAAAGTCAGAATTATGAGATATAAACTCACAATATTGAGAAAAGTCAGAATTATGAGATATAAACTCAGAATATTGAGAAAAAGTCAGAATTATGAGATATAAACTCACAATATTGAGAAAAGTCAGAATTATGAGATATAAACTCACAATATTGAGAAAAGTCAGAATTATGAGATATAAACTCACAATATTAAGAAAAGTCAGAATTATGAGATATAAACTCAGAATATTGAGAAAAGTCAGAATTATGAGATATAAACTCGCAATATTGAGAAAAGTCAGAATTATGAGATATAAACTGACAATATTGAGAAAAGTCAGAATTATGAGATATAAACTCGCAATATTGAGAAAAGTCAGAATTATGAGATATAAACTCACAATATTGAGAAAAGTCAGAATTATGAGATTTAAACTCACATACTAAATTCACAATTTCAAGAAAAAAAGCCAGTATTGCAAGTTTATATCTCCCAATTCTGACTTTATAACTTGCAATTGTGAGTTTAAATCTCGCCATTCTGAGAAAAAGAAGTCAGAATTGTGAAATACAAACTCAGAATTGTGAGGGAAAAAACAAATTGTGAGAAAAAGTCACAGTGACGAGTGAATTATAAAATGACTCACAAAACATGAAAACAGTCGTGGATCATCAGGTCATGACAGGACAGTTCAGTTGACATTTGGACAAGTTTTTTTTATAAATTCAGTCATTTTGTCTTGTTCAGGACAGAACTAAATAAAAATAACAACATTTTTATGATCCTCTTAAAAGTATTAAAATGTCGATGAAACTGAACTCCGCTTTTTCAGACGGTCAGAGTCAGAGAATCACCAATCGCTGTTTAAATGACATTAAAACTCAAAGTAATCACTTTGGTAATCTAAAACACTTTTCAGATGGAACTGTAATCTGATTACCACCCATTTCAAATGTAACTGTAACGAAATACAGTTACTCTGTCACGCAAGATACAAAAGGATCCAAAAGCAAAGGTAATTTGACGAAAACGAAAACTGCATATAGCACAGAACTGGAACTCAAAAGATGCTCTCCAGGCAGACAGCTTCACATTGGATAAATAGTTGGGAGAGTTCATGAAGGAACGGAAAATACTTTCAGCGAAAAGGTCCTTGAAGCAGGCCGCTGAGCAGAGCGATCAACGGATGAGGCTCACCACTGCAGGTAACGGGAAACAGGGAACGACACGGCGAGTGCTGCCACACAAGACGAGACAAGGGTGAGTAGATATCCGCCGACAACGTGAGAGAACCTTACACGCACAATAATCTGACACAGACCAGAGAGAACAAACGCCAGAAATAGACAGAGACATTAGACAAGACGAGACACAGGTGTGGGCGCAAATCAGCGCGAGCGCTGATTGTGATGATCAACAGGTGAAGATAGGGTAGAACTGGCAGAATGTGTGTGCGCTGGAGAGTGAGAGAGAACAGAGAAGTCACCGAGATCCTGACTTACTCAAATTTTGTATTTTAAATACGTAACTAAGTTACTTGTATTTCGTTACTCCCCAACATTATCAACCATTTGTGATCAGATATCAGCATTACTTTCAAAACATTGTGTTTGTTAATATGAGAACACTGTGATTAAATCCCGTATCGGCCTGAACTCACGATCATGATCACCAGTGACGTTTGGATGAGAGAGATGGACAGTACACACTGAACTCCATGTCAAAACCAAACGTTCATCCACCTATAAAAGAACACCCATCTTGAAAATGATGATTAAGACACTTTACAGCTCAAACTACACGTATTTGTACACAGAAGGATCAATATGAGTGCTTTAACACAAACCCTGCAGAACGCCTCTCAGACTGAAGATGCATTAATGCGAGCCCATTCCCGTTCCCAAGCCGAGAGATGTTAGTTAATTTGCACAGTGATCGACAGCATATCACAGAGTTCAACTTTTGAATGTGGAACCTTCCTCGAAGCCCATTTAAATGTGTTTTTGAGCACTGCGAAGCAACACTCAAAATCTGTCAAAAAATATGATTTTATATTTGCCTGGGCGACTACATGCGGACACCTGACACAGCTGTACTCGCGCGGGGTGTTTCGGGAGTGAGTGTAAACAGTCTGAAAACACACTGAGTGTGGCATCATACAATCCTGATTCTTTTTCCATATGGTGCACCTCTGAAACACACTCTGAAATATATGGTAATTGTCTGAAGAATCAGGCGTGAGCTTGATTAAAATACGTGATGTGGATTTGAGTTCTACTGTACAGCCTCTGTATTTGCATACAGTTTTCCCGGGAGTTTGAGTTTGAATTTTAATTAATCGACCCAGAACCAAACTTAAAGTGTTCGTTCACCTTCAAATGAAAATTAGCCCAAGCTTTACTCCCCCTCAAGCCATCCTAGGTGACTTTCTTATTTCTGATGAACACAATATGAGGAATATTAATAAATATCCTGACGCATCCGAGCTTTATAATGGCAGTGAGCGGGATCAACTGTGTCTCCATCCACTTCCTTCCATCATAAACATATCCCACACGGCTCCAGGGGGTTAATAAAGGCCTCATGAAACGATGCGTTTGTGTAAAAAAAATATCCATATTTAACAAGTTATGAAGTACAATATCTAGCTTCCACCGGCCTTCTCGAAGAAAGTGAAAAACTCTCGCAGTTCAAAAAACTTACGCTACGTCCTACGCCTTCCCTATTCAACGTACGGAAAAAGTGTTTCAACCTTAAGTGACGAGAATACTTTTGTGCGCCAAAAAAACTAAATAATGACTTTTTAATAATATCTAGCGATGGATGATTTCAAAACACTGATTCATGAAGCTTTATGAATCTTTTGTTTCGAATCAGTGATTCGGTTCGCGTATAAAACTGCCAAAGTCACATGAACTATTGAAATTTTGAATCACTCATGATGTAACGAAGCCTCGTTTACTGAAATCACGTGACTTTGGTGCTCAGAACCACTGATTCGACTCAAAAGATTCTTAAAGCTTCATGAATCAGTGTTTTGAAATCGTCCATCACTAGATATTGTTGAAAAGTCGTTCTTTAGTTTTTTTGGCGCACAAAAGTATTCTCGACGCTTTATAATATTAATGTTGAACCACTGTACTCACATGAACTGTTTTAGTACCTTTCTGGGCGTCTGAAAGTGTTAATGTCAATAAAGACTCACTGAGTAATCGGATTTCATCAAAAATATCTTCATTTGTGTTCTGAAGATGAATTTTCATTTTTGGGTGAACTAACATTTTGAATGGATAGACAGATGGACAGACAGACAGACAGACAGACAGATAGATAGATAGATAGATAGATAGATAGATAGATAGATAGATAGATAGATAGATAGATAGATAGATAGATAGATAGATAGATAGACAGACGGATAGACGGATGGACAGACAGACAGACAGATAGATAGATAGATAGATAAACAGATAGATAGATAGATAGATAGATAGATAGATAGATAGATAGATAGATAGATAGATAGATAGATAGATAGACAGACGGATAGATGGATGGACAGACAGAGAGACAGACAGACAGACAGATAGATAGATAGATAGATAGATAGATAGATAGATAGATAGATAGATAGATAGTCGGATGGTCGGACGGACAGATAGATAGATGGATAGTCGGACGGACAGACAGATAGATAGATAGATAGATGATTTCAGTGTTCTGCAGTGACCCTCATTTGAGTGTTTTAGTCAGTCAGTGTTTCTGCTCACCTCTCATCATCTGTTCTGCAGGTGAAGCTCGTCTTCATGAAGTTCTCTCGTTCTCACACGCTCTTCCCCCGGGTCTTGCCGCCACGTTAGACCTGCGTGATGATGGAGTCAGAGCGTTTAGCCATCTGCTCTGAGGAGAAAAGCATATAGAGCAGACACACACACACACACACACACACACACACACACGAGTCTCTCAGGAAAGGTGACCCTCAGCTCACAGCTGAAATATGACATCTGAAAATAAAATATCTGATCAGTATTAGTATCATAAAAGTAAACATAACCAGCTCAGCAGATGTGTGTTCCTACAACATGTCTGTAGTAACTAACAAGAAAAGCTGTGACTGTGTTAATGGGTTTGATTATGTTTTATTAATAATCTTTTGTACAGAGAAAGACATTTAGAATATTCTTTTGTTTGGCTAGAAAAAGTTTTATCCTTTTACTAATATTTAGATTTTCAAATCAATATACAAATGTGAGTCCCTCAGTTGAGATCTATCTATCTATCTATCTATCTATCTATCTATCTATCTATCTATCTATCTATCTGTCTGTCTGTCTGTCTGTCTGACTATCTATCTGTCTGACTATCTATCTATCTATCTATCTATCTATCTATCTATCTATCTATCTATCTATCTATCTGTCTATCTTTCTTTCTGTCTTTCTATCTGTCTGTCTATCTATCTATCTGTCTGTCTGTCTATCTATCTATCAGTCTGTCTTTCTGTCTGACTATCTATCTATCTATCTATCTATCTATCTATCTATCTATCTATCTGTCTGTCTATCTATCTATCTATCTATCTATCTATCTATCTATCTATCTATCTATCTATCTGTCTGTCTGTCTGTCTGTCTGACTATCTATCTGTCTGACTATCTATCTATCTATCTATCTATCTATCTATCTATCTATCTATCTATCTATCTATCTATCTATCTGTCTATCTTTCTTTCTGTCTTTCTATCTGTCTGTCTATCTATCTATCTATCTATCTATCTATCTGTCTGACTATCTGTCTGTCTGTCTGTCTATTTGTCTGTCTCTCTCTCTCATATGTTTTGAAGTATCCAGTCATGTCAGTGATCTGCTTTATTTAACATTTTCTGGCTCACAATGAAGCAAACAATATATATCTTTCATTATTATTGTTCGTTGTTAGTTCATGTTAGTTAATGCATTAACTGATGTTATCAAATGAGACCTTATTGTAATTCACAATGGTTTACAGGCCTTGACCACATAAGATGACTTTGAGATTTAAGATTTCTCTTGAATGTGATTTTTTTTTCAAATCATATGACAACAGTAACTTAGTCATAATCTGTGTTTTTCTCTGTCAGCGTCACACAGTTTCACAGCTTGCTATTATATTTCTTTCAAATCACATCAAAGGCATTAGAATTTCAAAATCCAGCAGCGTCGAGTGCAAGTCAGAAAGCGTGCGGGAATGTTTCAGTGTTTTGTGTTTCACATGAGGCTGTCAAGAGACCCTTTGTTCACATATGATCCTGTGGCTCGTGTGCTGCTCATGTGTTTGACATCATGATTTAACGTCACTTACTTTTGATCTAAAAACCTCACAGAAGGAACAAAAACCCTGGAGATGTCGTTTTGGTCTTTTGAAGATGCTTAGTAAACATGAAATCAAAATGCACTGTTTACTTTCTTTATACTGTCCTGTCTTAAAGGGGTCCTATTATGCCCTTTTTCAAAGTCTTGATGTTGTTTTTGGGCTCTACTAGAACAGGTTTTCATGCGTGAATGTTTATTATTCTCCATTGTTGCAGCTCCTCTCTTCCCAGTCTGTCAGTAACGCTCTGTTTAGTTTCACACCATGTCATAATTATCATAATTATGATATTCCAACTTGTAAAAAGCGTTCACATCCTCATAGAACTCATAATTACAACTTGTAAACTTGTAATTTTCGGAGAGCTCCGACTTGTACCACATGACCGCTGTACCACCCGACTGCTGCAGATTATTTTAGGTGTTGATAGTGTTGCCAAAGAAATGCATAATTTTCTGAGAGCTCCGAGTAGAACGTCACGCGTTATCATATAATTGACCCTTCCCCGGCAGTTTGATTGACAGGCGATCTGACCAATCATAACCCCGAATTGTCTCATTAACTAACATAACTATGTCATTGTGAGTCAGAAGATGTAAAATAAAGATCGCCTGTCAATCAAACTGCCGGCGAAGGGTCAATTGTGTCTCATAGAAAATGTAATGTGAATAGAATTACAAAGCGTTCACCAAAAACCATGTGTTTAGTTTTGATTTACTGTCTAATGAAGTTATCATATTTAGTTAAATGAAGTCGGTGTGCCACCTACAGGCCAAGCACAGCGAAATGGCCATTACCCTTTTTGATAGAATAGTCGTGATTAAGATTGTGAGCAAAATAATCGTGATGATCAATCGTGCAGCCCTACTACTAACTAACTCAACCAGGCCCCGCCCCTTCATTTAGCATATGCCTTGGGCGGGATTTATTTAAATGAGGAATTTTGTGATGTGTTTGTTCCCGGACGAAAACTCAAGACTACAATCAGTTTCAGGGAGTTCAGAAACACTGATATAGAGAAGAACTCCCACTGGAGGGACTTTGCGGAGCTTTTTCACGCTCAGACAGCAACATTACACGCTAAAGAAAGGTAATAGGACCCATTTACATTTTTTTCTTGTTGCATAAAATTCAATAGAAATAAATGTGCAGCTTATCAGGAGACAAAAAGACCAGAGACACAAGTTGACCACAATAAACAACTGTCATAGGATGTATTTTTTTTTGTTCCAAACGGCAAATCATTGAGAAAAAGCACGGGAAAACGGCAAGAGTGATAAATACGGAGTTGTGCATTTCCACAAAATTCATGTATTCACAACAACATCACACTCGCCAACTCACATTTATTTCGATTTAGTTATACAATGATCGCTTCTTTGACTCCGTCAAACGTAATACTGAGCACTGATTCGTTCAAAGGCAGAAGGAGAAGGTGACGTTACAAAGTTTCATTTCAAAAGAATATTTACAACCAATGAATGTCATTATGCACACCTTAGAAACCGCACTATTGTGCCAAATCTCTGGACAATAAATGTTTTATGTACAAAAAGGGCATAAACGGAGGGACAGGTCGCTCCTTTTCAGCTGCCCCGTCGGCTGACAGTCTCTCGGACGGTTTCCCATAATGCACCGTGAATGTTAATGTCCCTAGACTCGACAAGGCATTTCAGTCCGTTGGTTTAACTGGATTAGTCCGATACGAGGTGAAAGAGCGTCATATGAAATATTCTTTTTGGTTGTCACTGATAATGCTCTGTGAGTTTGGATCCGTGTTAAAGGGCGTTTCGGGACTGTCGTCTGTTTTTTTTCCCGCTTTGGGCTCTTGGGTCTGAAACGTTTCTTTCCGCCGGTACAGGAATCGCGCCATCACAGCCAGCGCGGCGAGACTCACGAATATCACGACGGCAATGACACCTGAAAAACAGCACAGTGACACGCAGAACAGTGAGGAACCTCTGGACACGACATCTGGACTTCATTTCTACATCTGTGCGTGATGAAAACATGCCGAATGTGTGATGTCACACTGTTTTGACAAAAATAAAAATAGTGCAAATAAAAATAAATATATGAATGCTAATACATTTAATTAATATGAATTCAATACAATTATATTTCATAATGACAACCGAAGGAACTCCATATCTATGATGATAATTCAACGTTGGATGGAAGCACTGCATAAAAGAAAACAATTTGGGAAAATTAATATAAATAATATTAAATACAAATTAATTTATATATAATATAAATATATGACGAAGTAATTAAATGACTTAATATATATATAAGTATCTTGTATTAATATAACATAATATTATAATTCATAAAGGAAACTGAAAGAATATCGATGGTTTTGGTGATAAATCAAAATGGGATGAGATTACGGCAATTTAGGGAAATGTATACAGGGAGTGCAGAATTATTAGGCAAGTTGTATTTTTGGGAATTAATTTTATTATTGAACAACAACCATGTTCTCAATGAACACAAAAAACTCATTAATATCAAAGCTGAATATTTTTGGAAGTTTTAGTTTTTAGTTTTAGCTATTTTAGGGGGATATCTGTGTGTGCAGGTGACTATTACTGTGCATAATTATTAGGCACCTTAACAAAAAACAAATTTATACCCATTTCAATTATTTATTTTTACCAGTGAAACCAATATAACATCTCAACATTCACAAATATACATTTCTGACATTCAAAAACCAAACAAAAACAAATCAGTGACCAATATAGCCACCTTTCTTTGCAAGGACACTCAAAAGCCTGCCATCCATGGATTCTGTCAGTGTTTTGATCTGTTCACCATCAACCACAGCCTCCCAGACACTGTTCAGAGAGGTGTACTGTTTTCCCTCCTTGTAAATCGCACATTTGATGATGGACCACAGGTTCTCAATGGGGTTCAGATCAGGTGAACAAGGAGGCCATATCATTAGATTTTCTTCTTTTATACCCTTTCTTGCCAGCCACGCTGTGGAGTACTTGGACGCGTGTGATGGAGCATTGTCCTGCATGAAAATCATGTTTTTCTTGAAGGATGTAGACTTCTTCCTGTACCACTGCTTGAAGAAGGTGTCTTCCAGAAACTGGCAGTACGACTGGGAGTTGAGCTTGACTCCATCCTCAACCCGAAAAGGCCCCACAAGCTCATCTTTGATGATACCAGCCCAAACCAGTACTCCACCTCCACCTTGCTGGCGTCTGAGTCGGACTGGAGCTCTCTGCCCTTTACCAATCCAGCCACGGGCCCATCCATCTGGCCCATCAAGACTCACTCTCATTTCATCAGTCCATAAAACCTTAGAAAAATCAGTCTTGAGATATTTCTTGGCCCAGTCTTGACGTTTCAGCTTGTGTGTCTTGTTCAGTGGTGGTCGACTTTCTGCCTTTCTTACCTTGGCCATGTCTCTGAGTATTGCACACCTTGTGCTTTTGGGCACTCCAGTGATGTTGCAGCTCTGAAATATGGCCAAACTGGTGGCAAGTGGCATCTTGGCAGCTGCACGCTTGACTTTTCTCAGTTCACGGGCAGTTATTTTGCGCCTTGGTTTTTCCACACGCTTCTTGCGACCCTGTTGACTATTTTGAATGAAACGCTTGATTGTTCGATGATCACGCTTCAGAAGCTTGGCTATTTTAAGACTTCTGCATCCCTCTGCAATATATCTCACTATTTTTGACTTTTCTGAGCCTGTCAAGTCCTTCTTTTGACCCATTTTGCCAAAGGAAAGGAAGTTGCCTAATAATTATGCACACCTGATATAGGGTGTTGATGTCATTAGACCACGCCCCTTCTCATTACAGAGATGCACATCACCTAATATGCTTAATTGGTAGTAGGCTTTCCAGCCTATACAGCTTGGAGTAAGACAACATGCATAACGAGGATGATGTGGTCAAAATACTCATTTGCCTAATAATTCTGCACTCCCTGTATAAATAATATAATAATATGAATTAATTAATATTAATACATTATTTAATATTAATATTGTTTTTACAATCAAAATATTATAAATTAATATAAACGTAATGAATATAAAATGGTGATAACTCAACTTTGAATTAAAAATTCAACACTGGATTACATGCACTACAAAAAATAATATACCAAAAAATTGTGAAAATTAATGTAAATAATGCAAAAAATACAAATTAATTTATAAACAATGTGAATGTATTCTAAATAAATATACATTTAATTATTATAAATATAAATGTAACTATACACGTGAATTAACCAATAAAAATGATAATTCATAATGAATTGTGAATGAATTACATATACATGGTGATAAATCAAAATTGCAAAAAAGATGTAAGTATGTAAATAATATCAAAATATGAATTCATGTTCATATCAGTTAATATTAATATCGATTATATTAATTCATATTATATATAAAAAACAAAAAAATATTATAAATGAATAAAATATATATAATTTGTAATGAAAACTGAAGGAATTCCATATATTTGCTTTATAGTGATAATTCAATTTTCCGATAACTACTGCAAATAAAAAAAAAGATACAAAAAAAAAAAATTAATGAGGTTTAATTCAATAAACACCATAAAGCATTCAGAAGTAATCCGATACATTGGTCATTTAGTGGCTTTTAGTGCCACAAACAGTTTAAAGTGCAGCTGCCGGACAGTCGGAGGCGCTTCTGAATCCTCGCGCCGCTATCATGTCACAATCAATCGTAATTTAGACGCCATTAGAGATGTTTCTGGAGCTGTTAAATACAGACTAAAAAAAACTCTTGTGACCGGCGCTCTGATGGTCTCGTTACACCACGAGACGTGTTGTGAATGCTTCTTCTTCTCAATTCTACTCGCTGTCAGAGCGAAACGCCTCTAAAATGTTTCTCTCCTTTGTGGCCGGTTAAGCATGGCGCATTTAATTATAAAGGGTAAAAGAAATGTCTAATTGAGGCACCAAAATAAATCTCAACTCAATTTAATGCCACATTACGGTGGCTGAGAAAAGGACAAAGTGTATTCTGGGTTGTAGCAGAAGCCCCTTAATCAGCAAATAATTTCTTTAAATGTTTAATTAGTTTTGGGGGCCTTTGTTAATTTCATTCTATTTACCGATAACTTTGGAGAAGTCTTTATATTCAGTCAATGTGAACGCAGCTGTTAATCAGTCATTACCGAGGGCCGTTGCCGGGTTAGAGGTTTTCTGATTAGTTTTATAGAGTCTTTTAAATGCACATGGAGGCTGAGCTTCAACTTCTCTCTGCGTGACAAATTATCCAAAGTCATTGTCTTCCAGTGCAAATTTGAGCTCATTTACTCAGACGTCATTCCAAAACTATACTTTATGACTTCCCGTTGAGTGCAAAAGGAGATGTTTAGCACAATGTTGGTGCTGCTCTTTTCCATACAGTGACTGCGAATGGTGCAACTTGAGTCGGTTCTTCACAGAAAGCTTTATATGACTCCAGAAGAAGAAAAAAATGAGTAACAGACTGTGAAAATGCTGTGGTAAAAAACCTGATAATGGGTTAACAACAGTTCTTCTTTCTGTATCAGTGAAAACTAATACAATGCAATTCTGACTTTATAACTCGCAATTCTGACTAATTCTGACTTTATAACTCGCAATTCTGACTAATTCTGACTTTATAACTCGCAATTCTGACTTATATCTCGCAATTCTGACTAATTCTGACTTTATAACTCGCAATTCTGACTTATATCTCGCAATTCTGACTAATTCTGACTTTATAACTCGCAATTCTGACTTTATAACTCGCAATTCTGACTAATTCTGACTTTATAACTCGCAATTCTGACTTTATAACTCGCAATTCTGACTAATTCTGACTTTATAACTCGCAATTCTGACTAATTATGACTTTATAAGTCGCAATTCTGACTTTATAACTCGCAATTCTGACTAATTCTGACTTTATAACTCGCAATTCTGACTAATTATGACTTTATAAGTCGCAATTCTGACTTTATAACTCGCAATTCCAACTTTATAACCCGCAATTCTTACTAATTCTGACTTTATACAATGCATTTCTGACTAATTCTGACTTTATAACTCGCAATTCTGACTAATATCTCGCAATTCTGACTAATTCTGACTTTATAACTCGCAATTCTGACTTATATCTCGCAATTCTGACTAATTCTGACTTTATAACTCGCAATTCTGACTTTATAACTCGCAATTCTGACTAATTCTGACTTTATAACTCGCAATTCTGACTTTATAACTCGCAATTCTGACTAATTCTGACTTTATAACTCGCAATTCTGACTAATTATGACTTTATAAGTCGCAATTCTGACTTTATAACTCGCAATTCTGACTAATTCTGACTTTATAACTCGCAATTCTGACTAATTATGACTTTATAAGTCGCAATTCTGACTTTATAACTCGCAATTCCAACTTTATAACCCGCAATTCTTACTAATTCTGACTTTATACAATGCAATTCTGACTAATTCTGACTTTATAACTCGCAATTCTGACTAATTCTGACTTTATAACTCGCAATTCTGACTTTATAAACTCGCAATTCCAACTTTATAACCCCAATTCTTACTAATTCTGACTTTATACGATGCAATTCTGACTAATTCTGACTTTATAACTCGCAATTCTGACTAATTCTGACTTTATAACTCGCAATTCTGACTAATTCTGACTTTATAACTCGCAATTCTGACTAATTCTGACTTTATAACTCGCAATTCTGACTTTATAACTCGCAATTCCGACTTTATAACCCGCAATTCGTACTAATTCTGACTTTATACGATGCAATTCTGACTAATTCTGACTTTATAACTCGCAATTCTGACTAATTCTGACTTTATAACTCGCAATTCTGACTTTATAACTCGCAATTCTGACTAATTCTGACTTTATAACTCGCAATTCTGACTAATTCTGACTTTATAACTCGCAATTCTGACTAATTCTGACTTTATAACTCGCAATTCTGACTAATTCTGACTTTATAACTCGCAATTCTGACTAATTCTGACTTTATAACTCGCAATTCTGACTTTATAACTCGCAATTCCAACTTTATAACCCGCAATTCTTACTAATTCTGACTTTATACGATGCAATTCTGACTAATTCTGACTTTATAACTCGCAATTCTGACTAATTCTGACTTTATAACTCGCAATTCTGACTAATTCTGACTTTATAACTCGCAATTCTGACTTTATAACTCGCAATTCCGACTTTATAACCCGCAATTCTTACTAATTCTGACTTTATACGATGCAATTCTGACTAATTCTGACTTTATAACTCGCAATTCTGACTAATTCTGACTTTATAACTCGCAATTCTGACTTTATAACTCGCAATTCTGACTAATTCTGACTTTATAACTCGCAATTCTGACTAATTCTGACTTTATAACTCGCAATTCTGACTAATTCTGACTTTATAACTCGCAATTCTGACTAATTCTGACTTTATAACTCGCAATTCTGACTAATTCTGACTTTATAACTCGCAATTCTGACTTTATAACTCGCAATTCTTACTAATTCTGACTTTATACGATGCAATTCTGACTAATTCTGACTTTATAACTCGCAATTCTGACTAATTCTGACTTTATAACTCGCAATTCTGACTAATTCTGACTTTATAACTCGCAATTCTGACTTTATAACTCGCAATTCCGACTTTATAACCCGCAATTCTTACTAATTCTGACTTTATACGATGCAATTCTGACTAATTCTGACTTTATAACTCGCAATTCTGACTAATTCTGACTTTATAACTCGCAATTCTGACTTTATAACTCGCAATTCTGACTAATTCTGACTTTATAACTCGCAATTCTGACTAATTCTGACTTTATAACTCGCAATTCTGACTAATTCTGACTTTATAACTCGCAATTCTGACTAATTCTGACTTTATAACTCGCAATTCTGACTAATTCTGACTTTATAACTCGCAATTCTGACTAATTCTGACTTTATAACTCACAATTCTGACTTTATAACTCGCAATTCTGACTAATTCTGACTTTATAACTCGCAATTCTGACTTTATAACTCGCAATTCCAACTTTATAACCCACAATTCTTACTAATTCTGACTTTATACAATGCAATTCTGACTAATTTTGACTTTATAACTCGCAATTCTGACTAATTCTGACTTTATAACTCGCAATTCTGACGAATTCTGACTTTATAACTCGCAATTCTGACCATAACTCGAAATTCAGACTCTCACAACAAAGGGATGTTGTGAGAAGATATTTGTTTTTAATGACCCTACAAGTTCAATTAAAAGAAATTCTGAGGAATATATAATATATTGTCGGCACAATTTCATTGTGTTATCACAGATAAAACAATCGACTCCAACCGCAACTACACAAAATGCTTACAAAAACTTTAATTTTTAGTAACATTTGAACAAAGGGTGAAGATATCAATTTTCCTTTAGACGGGACATCACTTTTGCGCACTACTGTACTTTTATGTTGCATTTTCGGAGCTCAACAGTCTCACTGAACAGAAAAGAGCAGGTAAACATCTCCCTTCCTCTTCCACTAAGTAAATAAAGTCGAAGGGGTTTGGAGCGAGTGAATGATGATTTGGGTGAATTGTTCCTAGAGCAAGACAAAGTGAGTATGTGCAAAAAGCAGCAAAATAATAAGGAATGAAATGAGAAAAGATGAGGAATGGAGTATTTCTCTACAGCATAGCATCCATTTACCTCCGATCAAAGCCGAGTCGCTGTTGATAGCATTGACTATCGGCTCACCCGCACCTACTGTACCCACATGATCTACAGCAGAGGAAGAGAGACAGACAGAGAGACAGACAGACAGATCATCAGCGGGATTGAAGCGCTTATCGCTCGCAGGTCGCGGCTCATTGAATACGCCGCTGCTCGTGATGCAGCACCAACGCAGAGGCAATCGAGAAATGATTATGCAAATGAAGGTCTTTCTCACGCAGATTAATACAGTGATCAGCCATTACGATCATTATTGCTCTAATTTAATTAGCACTGCGGATAGATTCAGTGAGCCAGCGACCAAAGTTTGCTGAAATTCGACATTCAGGAGGAATCTGAGCAGAAAGACTGAAGAAACCGAGGAGAAGTTTGGAAAACAAAGTCTGCGGAAGATATAGATGGCAGAGAGTCGGTGTTTTATTCAAGCAGCTCGATAAAAACCAAGAGTCAAACTGTTGCTCTGCTAGTGTAAGAGCTGAAAGACAAAACTGACAGAGGTTCATACTAAAGTTTGACAGATTTTTTTATTGACCTTTCAGCATTCTTAAAGCTCCATTTCAGTCATTAAAAACACGGAATTATTTCACATCAGTGCAAAATAGATCAATTTAAAACAGACAAAATTTTGAAATGGACTACAAATTAAATATACAATATACAAATTATATTTAAATATACAAATCTAAAATGCAATATGTCATATTGAAAAACTAAATTCTACATTCTGAAACATGCTGGATTGTTTCGACCCATGTTTGAGTAAAATATGGACAAACCCAACCGTTGGGTTTAAAAATTTTATTTGAAAATTTGAACCACTGGTTGGGTTTGTGCATAATTGACCCAAACATGGGTTGAAACAACCCATAGTTTTTTGTATTTAGTTATTAGTATTTGTATAGTGTTTCAGGCCTCGATAGTTTAACTGTTGGGTTGATTTTTACTCTAAATTCACTGAAACATAAACTGTTTATCCATTGGCAAAGACTCTTGGGACTGACACAAGGATTATCGGTCGATGTTGATCTAAAAAGGCCAAATGGCAGGCAATTAATTGGCTTGACCCATAAAACAACTGAATGTGCAGAATTATGGGTAATGTAGGTTTTCATCGGGAATTCTGCTGTTGAACATGATTGTTTAAAAAATATGTTGAAATAAATGCTTCAACTAAAGCTTTGTTGTTAAAAATCAGTTCCCCTACTGAGAAAATGGGATTTCTAACTACAGAGCAAAGAGAGCTGTTTTCAAACTAGTGAAGGAAGTGGATGGCTTTACCTGTGAGAGAATGAGTCGTCTCGGCTGAGTAAGGGTTTGACGGTAAAGACGAGCCACAGCTGGATTCGGTCAGCGGTCCCGGTGACTATGACAGGACTCGTGTCTGGATACAGCAGGGCCGCTTTCAGCGGAAAAATGGAGTTAAACTGAACCACAGACAGACAGCCAGTGAAGCCCAGAGCGTTCAGACGGCCGATCTCCGGATCCACTTCACCAGATTCTGCAAAGAAGGAAGCACACATCTGAGCATTCAATGAGATCTCAATGAGAAATGGAAGCTTTTGACCCCAATGATCTCACACGTGTCTCCTCTAAAGTTTCAGAAGAGATCTAAATATCTCAGATTTACCAAGATACTATAATATACAGTAAAAGATCTCAAAAAATATCCAATAGTGTCTCTCAGATAGCAATGATTACCCAGCTAACGAAAATGTTACGTTGTGAGTATGTTATTTCTGAATGTCCTCTGAACGTTCAATATATATATATATATATATATATATATTTTTTTTTTAAACGTTTCAAAAACGTTCTATTCTCGATTATTGTTAAGGAAACATTCCATTTTATCATTCTGCGAACACTTTGGAAATGTTACTTCTGAATGTTCTCTGAAACAAGTTGTAACATTTAAACGTTCAAATACACTAAAATTGCTGGGTTGTTCCAACCCATGTTTGGGTCAAATATGGACAAACCCAAACTTTGGGTTTAAAAATGAGAAATTAGTGAATTTTTTGGTCACACCTTAGATTAGATTCCACAATAAACTTACTATTAACTACAACTTTTGCCTCAATAAACTCCTTCTTACTGCTTATTAATAGTTAGTAAGGTAGTTGTTAAGTTCAGGTATCGGGGAGGATTAACGGATGTAGAATATGATCATGCAGAACATGGCAATAATATCTGCTTTATTAGTACTAATAAACTGCCAATAAGTGTTACCAAAATTAAATGTAAAAATGTACATATATTTGACCCAAACATGGGTTGAAACAAATATGACAATAACATTCATGAACAACATGTACATGTTTTTGTGCTACAGTTTTGAGAACATTATTAAACACTTTTAGGCATTTAAATGATTGATTTTACTGGAAGAATGTGTGTTCTGAACAAAAGCCAAAGTTCTGTGAACGTTCCCCGTTTCCAAGGTAAATGGAGATCTCATGGAAATGTTGGGGTAGTTTTCGGCTTCTCAGGTATTTCTACAGAGAACAAGCTCCCACTGATCTCACATGTGTCTCCTCTAGAGCTCCAGATGAGATCTGAAATCAAAAGTCAGACATCTCATTATGAATCATTTCTCCTTAAACTCCCCCAAGACCAAATGATCTGAGCTGCCGCCACGTATAATTTATAGACGACATGTCAACTATCAGTTCATTTCTATTTTATTTCTTCTAAGGAGAAACAAACTAAATCAATACATAACTTGTGAACTCCATTAAGCTTAGAAAGAGCAACCACTGAGCAACAATATTCTTCACAGCATGTTTTCTCACACCCTCGTCAACTAGATACGAGTCTCACTTCAAGCGTACACTAGCAACATGAAGAGCAACAGCTCAACACAAAACCACGCGATTTAGCTTTTGTGCAGAACATCTCGAGCGAAAACTGCATGTTGCATTCCATTCCGCAGCAACGGCAGAGAACTGAACACATCAAGCCTGATGAAAGTCCTTTTATTCAGATATTGAGCCAGAGGCGACTCAAAGGTCCATGGGAAGAAAAAAAACACATGACGTATTTGACCGATAAACACGTCCGTGATCCTTTTCATCCAAGATTTTATGTCTGCTGCTTGCTTGCTTTTCTAATTCTACACGACATTTTTCATTACAAATGATATTATCAGCATTGCAAATTAAGTGAAAAGTTAACCCTATAAAGCCTGTATGAAAGTGAAAGTGAAAGTCGTGACGTGTTGTCAAGTATGGTGACCCATACTCGAAATTGGTGCTCTGCATTTAACCCATCCCAAGTGCACACACACTGCAGTGAGTAGTGAACACACACCCAGAGCAGTGGGCAGCTATTGCGACAGCGCCCGGGAGCAATTGGGGGTTAGGTGTCTTGCTCAAGGGCACTTTAGTCGTGGTATCGAAGGTGGAGAGAGTGCTGTTCATTCACAATCCCCACCTTCAATTCCTGCCAGAGTGGGAATCGAACCCACAACCTTCTGATTACAAGCCCAACTCCCTCACCATTAGGCCACGACTACCCCTAATCAAGCCTTTCAATCAAGTATCAAGCCTTTTAGTATAATTGTACAAATATTGTACCTTCATGTGTGTTTTTCCTGTGAATTGAGTAGTGATTTTTTCTGAATTAATAGCAATAACTTCCATATTTTTTGTAATATTTCAAGATGAAGATGTTGACTTGATTATCCGTTAGGGGTGTGACGAGACCACTATCCCACGAGACGAGACGAGACACGAGATTGGGTTCACGAGACGAGATTTTTATAGTATTTTTAAGAAATCCTCAATAATGAAACGTATGAAGGGAAAATAGTCTTTTATTCAACTGAAAATCATAAAATGCAAAAATGTTGGTGCATTTGGAAATCAACTTGTAATGCATGTCATTTTACTTCTATTTTAATGATTTATTTGCAGTAAAACAACATTCAAACACAGCTAAATGTTTTGCCACAAAATGAACCAGTTGTTTTCTGCCCTGTATAATTTCACATGAGAAATCTCTCTGAACTTCTTTCTATAGATTGAACATAAAATAAACAATATAAATAAAAAAAACATAAAAATAAAAAATTCAAATTACACTTTAAGTGTCACTTTAACTGCAGTACAAAGTTGACCATTTCCCAGTCACTATTGATTGTGTGGCTGTAACTGTTATATAGTTAGTATGTACACCGAGAAGTCCAACCGTCAGCAGTGATAGCGACGCTTTCTGCCTCTTTAGGGGTCGTTCACATGTCGGGCCTAAAAAAGCGTGTAAAGCGCGGCCGCGTCGCTTCCTCCTTCTTTTAAAAGCGTTCGAGAGCTCGCGCTTCTGTAGCGTCTGTCGTTGCTATGCAACCATGAACTGTGCTCTCCACGACCATCGTTCTTGTCACATGACAGACAAGACATTCTGAAATGTTGAGATGTTTTCATCTCGCCGCGGCACAGGCGCCAGGAAAAAAACGAGCGCGCCGTACCATATGCGCGTCGCGACCTCCCGCGTCGCTCCCATTTTGCGAATTAAAATACGCGCGATATGTGAACGGCCCCTAAGAGTTTGTACAACCTTGGCCGAGGTGTACGGCATAGTTTTCTTACAATGTTTACACATTGTTTGTGTCTTGTGTGTTATTCTTGCGCCAAAAACCAAAATGTTTCCACACAAACGATTTGAAAGTGGCAAGGGCATCTTGAATAATAATTTCACACTCACACTGATAGCACGACGAGACAACTTTTCAACTCGACGAGAAATCTCGTCACGTTTTAGTCTCGCGAGATCTCGTCACACCCCTATTATCCGTACATCAATTTTTTTAAATGTGAGTTTCAAATACGATCCATCAGACTTTTGAGGAACGTTTATTTATTCATCTCTCAATCATCATTGTATTGCGTTGCGTTATATGTTTGAAACTTTGATTGTAAAATTAAGCATTACTAAGCAGTCCCTCCAGAAAAACGCGATTATGCGTTATTTCATGCATAATCAGCCAAAGTCCGCATATTTATGCAAAGGGTTGCATTTTTTTTAAATATGCCGCACTTTCGCCGCATAAATTGCCGATTTCAGCAAGAAAAATATTTCATAATCCCTGTATTTTCGTTGCAAAAAAGTCTCATATATCTTAGCAGAAAGTTGAAAAATGTTGCGTTTACTTCACACAAGTAAAGCGCCATTATTTTCCCGCTATTGCCATGGGAACCTTATGAAGTGACGTAATGACGCGACGTGAACGTCATCTGTAAACCTCGCGGTGAAACCATGATGAAGCACGCCAATAATTCTCATTTGCCAACAAAAATAAGCTCAAAAGACCGCGCGAAGCAGTTTCCCGCTCTTTTCCATGATAGTGGGGGCAAATTATTTTGCACACCATGCAACTGTGTGTTGGAAAACCACTTTGCAGTTTCAAGTATATTAGAAGTATGTAAAATAATTTATGTTGCAGTAAGATTGCACTTTGTGCACTGGAAGCAGTTTGTTTTGTACAGCTACCTCTGTTAAACTGGAAGCACACGTTTTATTTTTTTATATTTTATTTATTCATTTTTACAGAAGTTGAATATTCCTTTTGTAAAGCGACAGAACTTATTTGACTCAATGTTTTGAAATTTTGAGCCGTGTGTTAATGAAGGTCTGAAATAAAACAGAATGAGAACTTCAATATTCTGTGATTTAGTAAGCCTGCCTCTTTAGATGAAGGCAGTATCTAGTGAGAACAGGGTGTTGGGGGGGAATCTCCTTTTTTTCCTCTTTTGCATCAAAAACCGCAGTTTTTGCAAGTTCCCGCAATTTCGTCGCATAAAATTGCAAAAATATCCCGCATATTTCATCGCATTTTTTAAGAAAACGTGCCGCCTAATCAAGGATTTTTGCCCGCAACAATCACAAAAAAATCCCGTGTTTTTCTGGAGGGACTGACTAAGACTAATATTGTGAGATATAGAGTGACAAATGATATTTATATCCATTTTAGTACTATCTTACAAAGATCTAATTGACTCACATATTCAGAATTTTATTTTTTGGCCATGTGGCCTAATGGTGAGGGAGTCGGGCTTGTAACGTGAAGGTTGCTGGTTCGATTCCCATGCCGGCAGGAATTGAAGGTGGGGATCGTGAATAAACAACACTCTCTCCACCTTCGATACCATGACTAAAGTGCCCTTGAGCAAGACACCTGACCCCTAATTGCTCCCCGGGCGCTGTCGCAATAGCTGCCCACTGCTCCGGGTGTGTGTTCACTGTGTGTGTGTGTGTGCGTTCACTACTCACTGCAGTGTGTGTGCACTTGGGATGGGTTAAATGCAAAGCACCAATTTCGAGTATGGGTCACCATACTTGACAATACGTCACGACTTTCACTAAATTGTCAGTGTTCTGTCACTTCGGTCTAGTTTATTTGATTGGTTTTGTGACAGAGCTCTGACACTCCCACTCGTCCGGTCTTTGTGTGTCTGCGTGTCTTGTTTCATGCGGGGCGCGTGGTGTTCGGATCCCGGCATTCATGTCTGGTTCTGTTTCAGGTCGGGACATTCACGCTCCCTGTCCTGTCTTGATAGTGAGCGCACGGTCTGTGTATTCCACTCGCCGTGCGTTCTTGTGTTTTGTGAGCGTTGTCGTGTTCTGTGTTGCACGCGGTTTGTTTACACCTTTCATGTCTGGTTTTGTGAGCACGTGGCTGGTGATTGTTTTCATTAGCCATGTGCTCGTGTTTTTGTCATGTTTGGTGTGAGTGAAACCCCTCCACCCGGGCCTTTACCTCCCGGATATGGGAGTCGGACACTCTACCAAGGAGGCTAAAGGCTGCAACCTCTAGCGTCTGTCACTACCCTTACAAAAAATTACTGCAGTTTTTTAGAAGTAATACTGCAGTTTTTGTTACATATAGAAAAATGCAGTTTTTTGGACACGAAAAAACTGCAGTATTGCAGTATAACCTCAAATTTCTGTAGTTTTACTGAAGTACAACTACTGCAATACATCTAAAGTACTAGTAAAATAAAACTGCAATACAACTGCAGTTATACTGTGTTTATACTTCATGCAACTTTCAATTGTACTCCATTTTACTGCAGCTGTACTTATACTACAGTTTTACTGCAGTTGTATTGTGACTATACTTCATTATACTGCAAATCTATGGTTGTGCTTAGTTAAACTGCAGTGATACTACATGGTACTGCAGTTTTAATGCAGTTCAACTTCAATATACTGCAGTTCTTTTTGTAAGGGAATTTAATATGATTTGTTTAATTAACCCTATAGTTAATGCTTCTTGTTTTGTTCTGTATAACTTTTGTGATGCTCTTTGTTCATGGTCCAGAAGTCATACTGGTCTCATTCAGAACACTTCCACAGGGATCACTCAATTATTAGGGTGATTAGAACAGCATCTGGCATGCCCTCAACCTAAGCACAAGCTCAACACTTCACCACAATGGTAACCCCAAAACTATTAACATAACAGAAACTTTTAAATATCAACATAATAGAACAGTAAACATTAAAAACATCTCTCAATTTTCTCATCTGGCTAAAAACGGTTTAAAATAACACTTTATTTCAACATTTACTCTCCCAGTTCAGCCGCTTTGCAAAGCATGATGGGAAGTGAAAGTCCTGTTTGATTGAGTCCTGGTTGAGTTTACTTGAGTGAAACATGTTATTTTAAAATGAAAACATTACGTTAAGTCAAAAAGTAATCATTTCAAGTCAATTTAACATGAAGCAATCACGTTTGAACCTAAAACCAATATAATGGTGTTGAATCAAAATAAGTTGTTTAAATAAAGTGAACAGCATCGAAAAATCTTTTTTTTGAGTGTGCAATACAACTGCAGTTATACTGCTTTTATACTTCATGCAACTTTCAGTTGTACTTCATTTTACCGCAGCTGTACTTATACTACAGTTTTACCGCTGTTGAACTTCAATGTACTGCAGTTGAACTGTGACTATACTTCATTATACTGCAAATCTGAATTAAACTGCAGTTAAACTACTTGGTACTGCAGTTTTATTGCAGTTCTACTTCAATATACTGCAGTTCTTTTTTGTAAGGGTAGAGCGTCTCTTGAGGTCAGAGGAGTGAGGTTTACTCGCACAGCAACTACTAGCTGGCCTCCGTTACATGAGCACATGGCTTGTCGTGTTTCCTTGTGCCATGTGCTCTCTTGACCCCGCCTATCTTGTTTCCTGATTGTTGGTTTATTTGCCCCACCTGTCCGTCTCTCATTTCCTGTCTTGTTTGTTACCCTTTTTATTCTCCTTAGCTGTGTCCGAAACTGCTCCCTATCTACTATATAGTGCACTATATCGGGTGTCGGTCATTTTGTAGTGCTGTCCGACTTGTGACAACTTTTACCCACAATCCTCTCAGATTTTGAGCGTACATTCGATGTACACTCGTTAAAGCGCCGTTACCCAAAATCCAACGCGATGAGACGATCGAGCGTGAAAGGAAAATAAACATGGCGGACGGCAATACGGGAAGCGGCAACTTCTACAATTGTAAGTGTCATTTTTTATTAATTAGAACATCTTTGTAAAGATATTTTGAAGCGAAATGATACAGGTTTATATCGTAATATATATACTTATTATCATATGATAATTTGGTCAATTTTTCTCATATGTTAGTGAACTGTTGTACATTGTACACTGTTGTTTATATTGTATTTATTACATTTATAAACCGAGGTGACAGTGTAGTGTTTTTGTTCTGTTATTTTTAAATATAAATTTACTAAATAGCATGACACAGGTGTTTTTATTCTCTCTTTATTCTCAATAAACATGACAAATAAACAATTCATGAAGCTAAACAGGACATATTACAGACGGGTATAGGAAATTTTAATGACGAAATTGTCTGGCGCATGCTATTAACGTCAGCGTCTGAATTCGCTCACTCGTTTTCGTTCACTCTTGGCTGATATAGTGCACTCAACTGCCATGCACTATATAGGGGTTAGTGAACGAGTGAACGAGAGGGCGGTTTCAGACACAGCTCTTGTGTTTGCAGTCCTGTGCTGGATCGTTGTTATTGAATGTGGATTGTTGTGTATGTCGTAAGTCAAGTTGGGGTAGTTTTTGTTCTTTGTTTTATTTTTTATAAAAATAAAGACCCATTTTCTCATGCGATTGAGTCCTCGCCCTTTCTCTCTACACCTCAAACCTGACATAAATTGCAATTTTTTGCTCAGTTTGGGCCTCTGAATAAATAATATTTCCTATTATTTCTTATATAATATTATAATATGTCCTCTATATTCTCAGTATATCATATTATGCGAGTCGTAAAAGCCTGATGCATCAAATATGATACTTAACAAAAAACACTTTTTTCATATTTAAAGGTCTATTAAACTTAATTCAATTCAAATGAATTCACATTTATTTGTATAGCACTTTTCACGAAACAAGTTTCAAAGCAGCTTTACAGAAAATGTATGTCTATATTACGTTTTAGATCGATCTTACACACACACACACACACAAAGATTTTCTGACTATTAATTCATATGAACATAAACTCGAGGTATTTGTTGCGTCTCTCTTTTGACCGGACCTGATGATCATGTTCTCTAGCACGATTTGAGCATCTCAAGAACATCTGCTGCTTTGAGCGGGCCTGTACTAGTCTAATATTAATCTTCAGCAGCTCAGTGCAGGTTTCACATTTGATTTAGTATTCATTACAAGTCGATTTCTGGCCGTGATCTAAAGTGTTTACTGGAAATGACACACAGCCCACTGTCAGTGACACACTATCTGAAGGGTTACAGCAAATGCATTTCGTGCCACATGTTCGTATGAAAGGTCGTATGAATGCACAGGCTGAGAACGTTTCCCGCCATAAAGCGCATCCAACCTCGACCTGAATGAGATCGAACCACCTAATTTGGCTCATGAACATCTCTAGGTAACTAGAAATTACTGTTGGGGAGATACAATATAAAACAATCATAAAAAGCTCTTATTTTCTTCATATCTGTAAACCCTGCCAGTAAATGTTACCAAAAGATCATTGCAAAAAGTCCATAAAATAAGTAAAATAAAAAAGAACATGCGGATATAATAATCATCCTGAACAAAATGTTTTCCTAAAGTCAGCAAAAAATAAAGGCAGTATAACAAATAATAAAATGCGGTTGATTTAATGATTTAAATCAAGTCATTTTCATATTACAGTTCTTCGAATAAAAATATAATGTGTCATGAAAATAATTTTTTTAAATGCAAAATGTCTTTATGAGATTCAGCCAGCAAGCTTCATATTTTTAAAACTGCTGTATTATTTATTAACTGAATGTTTTATTCATCTATTTGGGTTTTATGACTAGAAAGTTGTGTGCTTCAGGTCCTATTTATAGACATGAAAAATCAAACTGACCTATTTCATGTCCCCCACAGACGACAATAATAACATGTAAAGTCAATATTAGTCTTATCTGAAGTAAATAGGACAAACTGCACTCTCTTCACACTCGCCTGACTGAACAAACAAACTCCCGATGCTTCCGCTTCCTCCCGATATTTCAGCATCCGTGATGGCTAGAAAACCTTTAAAAGGAATAATGGCCACTTAACTGACCATCTGCATGTTGTAGAGGTCAGCACTCGATTGTAATTCAGAGACATTTCCTCCTTAAACACAGAGATGATGTTCAAAATACAATATTACTGTTTACTGAATAGGATATGGGGAAGACCTGTGGTTTTTGCTCACTTATTACCCAAGCACGATTTATAACAGTCCCTTACGATTGTTAATCGTCAGACTGCGTGAACATGATCCCCTCTGTCAGACACGTCACACTGTAGGATCTCAGTTATCATTAATGTCAGACTGTGTGGCAGTCAAGATTCGTTTAAAACGGACACGGGCAAGAAGACTCGTCTGGGGTTTTACATCAACAATCTGAGACACGTTCAGTGACTGTGAGCTGCGTTACATGCGGGCTAGCAAACAAAAAACTATTTCTAGCATTAATGGTCTTGTCTTGAAAAGAAAACGAGATGATGTGTGTGGAGCAAGTGGTGGTTTGTTGTTATTGCACTACTTGTGTCATCAGGTTCTGTGCTCCTATTGGCTTTTGATTTCATGGTTGTCGTAGGAGAAGCCTTTGGAAGCATGTTTCCACTGAATAAAAAATAAAAAAGGTAGTTGCGACTTTTTATTCCACAATTCTTTTTTCCTTGCAATTGCAAGTTTCCATCCAGTTTGGATGGGATATAAACTCACATCCCAATTGTGGGATATAAACTCAGAATTATGGGATATATTGTGTTATAAATTTAGAATTGTGTGATATTTTGTGCTATAAAGTCAGAATTGTGGGATAGATGCTCGTAATCGCGTGTTATAAAGTCAAAATTGTGGGATGTATTGTGTTATAATTTCATAATTGTGGGATATATTGTGTTATAAAGTCAGAATTGTGGGATATATTGTGTTATAAAGTCAGAATTGTGGAATATAAACTTGCAATCACTTTATAACGTCAAAATTGTGGGATATATTGTGTTATAATGTCAGAATTGTGGGATATATTGTGTTATAAAGTCAGAATTGTGGGATATGTTGTGTTATAATGTCAGAATTGTGGGATATAAACTTGCAATTGCGTGTTATAATGTCAGAATTGTGGGATATTTTGTGTTATAATGTCAGAATTGTGGGATATATTGTGTTATAATGTCAAAATTGTGGGATATAAACTTGCAATTGCGTGTTATAAAGTCAGAATTGTGGGATATAAGCTCGTAATCGGATGTTATAAAGTCAAAATTGTGGGATGTATTGTATTATAAAATCAGAATTGTGGGATATAAACTTGCAATCACTTTATAACGTCAAAATTGTGGGATATATTGGGTTATAATGTCAAAATTGTGGGATATACTGTGTTATAAAGTCAGAATTGTGGGATATATTGTGTTATAAAATCAGAATTGTGGGATATAAACTTGCGATTGTGTGTTATAATGTCAGAATTGTGGGATATATTGTGTTATAATGTCAGAATTGTGGGATATATTGTGTTATAAAATCAGAATTGTGGGATATTTTGTGTTATAATGTCAGAATTGTGGGATATAAACTTGCACAAGTGTGTTATAATGTCAGAATTGTGGGATATAAACTTGCGATTGTGTGTTATAATGTCAGAATTGTGGGATATATTGTGTTATAATGTCAGAATTGTGGGATATTTTGTGTTATAATGTCAGAATTGTGGGATATATTGTGTTATAATGTCAAAATTGTGGGATATAAACTTGCAATTGCGTGTTATAAAGTCAGAATTGTGGGATATAAGCTCGTAATCGGATGTTATAAAGTCAAAATTGTGGGATGTATTGTATTATAAAATCAGAATTGTGGGATATAAACTTGCAATCACTTTATAACGTCAAAATTGTGGGATATATTGGGTTATAATGTCAAAATTGTGGGATATACTGTGTTATAAAGTCAGAATTGTGGGATATATTGTGTTATAAAATCAGAATTGTGGGATATAAACTTGCGATTGTGTGTTATAATGTCAGAATTGTGGGATATATTGTGTTATAATGTCAGAATTGTGGGATATATTGTGTTATAAAATCAGAATTGTGGGATATTTTGTGTTATAATGTCAGAATTGTGGGATATAAACTTGCACAAGTGTGTTATAATGTCAGAATTGTGGGATATAAACTTGCGATTGTGTGTTATAATGTCAGAATTGTGGGATATATTGTGTTATAATGTCAGAATTGTGGGATATTTTGTGTTATAATGTCAGAATTGTGGGATATATTGTGTTATAATGTCAAAATTGTGGGATATAAACTTGCAATTGCGTGTTATAAAGTCAGAATTGTGGGATATAAGCTCGTAATCGGATGTTATAAAGTCAAAATTGTGGGATGTATTGTATTATAAAATCAGAATTGTGGGATATAAACTTGCAATCACTTTATAAACGTCAAAATTGTGGGATATATTGGGTTATAATGTCAAAATTGTGGGATATACTGTGTTATAAAGTCAGAATTGTGGGATATATTGTGTTATAAAATCAGAATTGTGGGATATAAACTTGCGATTGTGTGTTATAATGTCAGAATTGTGGGATATATTGTGTTATAATGTCAGAATTGTGGGATATATTGTGTTATAAAATCAGAATTGTGGGATATTTTGTGTTATAATGTCAGAATTGTGGGATATAAACTTGCACAAGTGTGTTATAATGTCAGAATTGTGGGATATAAACTTGCGATTGTGTGTTATAATGTCAGAATTGTGGGATATATTGTGTTATAATGTCAGAATTGTGGGATATTTTGTGTTATAATGTCAGAATTGTGGGATATATTGTGTTATAATGTCAAAATTGTGGGATATAAACTTGCAATTGCGTGTTATAAAGTCAGAATTGTGGGATATAAGCTCGTATTCGGATGTTATAAAGTCAAAATTGTGGGATGTATTGTATTATAAAATCAGAATTGTGGGATATAAACTTGCAATCACTTTATAACGTCAAAATTGTGGGATATATTGGGTTATAATGTCAAAATTGTGGGATATATTGTGTTATAAAGTCAGAATTGTGGGATATATTGTGTTATAAAATCAGAATTGTGGGATATTTTGTGTTATAATGTCAGAATTGTGGGATATAAACTTGCAATTGTGTGTTATAATGTCAGAATTGTGGGATATAAACTTGCGATTGTGTGTTATAATGTCAGAATTGTGGGATATATTGTGTTATAATGTCAGAATTGTGGGATATATTGTGTTATAAAATCAGAATTGTGGGATATTTTGTGTTATAATGTCAGAATTGTGGGATATAAACTTGCACAAGTGTGTTATAATGTCAGAATTGTGGGATATAAACTTGTGATTGTGTGTTATAATGTCAGAATTGTGGGATATATTGTGTTATAATGTCAGAATTGTGGGATATTTTGTGTTATAATGTCAGAATTGTGGGATATATTGTGTTATAATGTCAAAATTGTGGGATATAAACTTGCAATTGCGTGTTATAAAGTCAGAATTGTGGGATATAAGCTCGTAATCGGATGTAATAAAGTCAAAATTGTGGGATGTATTGTATTATAAAATCAGAATTGTGGGATATAAACTTGCAATCACTTTATAACGTCAAAATTGTGGGATATATTGTGTTATAAAGTCAGAATTGTGGAATATATTGTGTTATAAAGTCAGAATTGTGGGATATAAACTTGCAATTGTGTGTTATAATGTCAGAATTGTGGGATATAAACTCGCAATCGAAAATTTATATTCACTATAAACTTTTCTGGTCCTAAAAATCCTGTTTTTAAATTTCCCCCAATGTTCCAGGTTTCCCGCGGCCGTGGGAATCTCCGGATGACTGTTGATTTTACTCACCGAGCACTTTTCCGATGACAATAGACTTGATGGCATTGAATTCAGTGTCTGACGTTATATTGAAATCTTCTTTTGCATGCTGATCGACCTACAAAACATGCAAAAAGCCACAGTTAGAGTTGTTTGTGTCTGCTCATTTTCATCTGCAATCCATTTGATTAAAACTGCTCTTCAAAGCAACCGTAAAACAAGTTCCTGCACGCTGTCAAACCGTGGACGCTGGCTGGTTCAAAACCAGAGGATGTGCTCCAGCCCGGCCGTGTGTTTGCATTCAAAGTGTGATTATTGCAAAGGTTCAGACTAACTGGCGAGGTCATCGACAGAGCAGCGCTCCCGCGGCACATTGACCGTTATTGAACAGCGCGTGTCATGAATCAGAGCTGCAGTGCTTTACTGGACACTCAAAATCTAATCCTCCATGTGATCAAATACTCCATTTCAAATTCATGAATATATGCATTACCTTTTTTTTATATGCCAAGGATGTTCCGTTCAATATTTTGATGTCTTTTATAGCTTTTAGAAAGAGATTAAAGGAATATTCTGGGATATTATCAACTTTTTATAGACATTTCTTTGCTACAACCGTATAAGGCACTACATGTGAAGAGAGGAAAAATATTCAATTCTCACTATTAACTACGACTTTTGCCTCAATAAACTAATTACTGTTTATTAATAGTTAGTAAGGAAGTTGTTAAGTTTAGGTATTGGGTAGGATTAAGGCATGTAGAATATGGTATTACCAAGAAAGGCATTAATATGTGCTTTATAAGTACTAATAAACAGGCAAAATCTTAGTAATATGAATCCTAATACGCAACTAGATAATAGTGAGAATTGGACCCTAAACTTTTAAATAATAAACATCACCATACTTTCCCCATCTGATTAATCGCAGAACATTAAGACAATTGTTTTTATTACAAGTTTTCTGAAATGTTATGTTTAAATGATGCATTATATATGGACTAATTTGCATAAATGTCCAGAACAGAAATCTGAACACTGAATAAAGCCAGGTTTAAAATTCTTATTTGATTTTGTTAACATATTGTTAAAGGTTTTTACAGAGAATTCTCTTTATCACTATAAATCAGAAAATACTGTCAACAACCCAAACCCCCCGAAAAATTCACCACATTACGAGAAATATCAGGTGAATGACACGTGAACAAACCCCTCATTAAAAATCTTTCAAATAGGAATCAAACTTCGATGCATGTAAATGCAATTAACTTCTGACTCATTTTGAGAAAATCGCCTGTAATTGAAATCTACAGATGCAAATGACATAAATGTTTTCTGTCCACTAGTCTGAAAAATGCCATGTTATGGAAGCAAAATTGACCAGTGCCTGAAAAAAATGGGTCTCATTCACTTAGCATACTTACAAATTTATGCGTGAAATGTGCAAATGAACGTTTTCACGAACAAATCGTGATTCATCAATAACTTTCATTCTAAAATGTATTCTAAATTACAAAAAAAATAACTGTAGCCACTCGTACGCAAAAATCACACACTCTTGGTGGCCTTATAAACATGCTACGAGTTGCTCGGTAGAATCATTCAGAATACGAGTTTAAGAACAAATTCATGTGTTGCACGTGTTGTGAAAACACTGGTTGAAATCGCTGGTGTTTCTGACATCACAAACTACCTTGTAACCAATCACGTCAATCACGTCAGCATATCATTAACGTTTACGTATTCAAGAGAAGCCAGGTTATCCTGCCATATTTTTCTGCTGATGTGAAAAATTAGCTAGATTTAGCAATATACATGTATATTATAATGTTATGATGAAATATATGTCTTTCTCCACATTTTTAGAAGACAGCTGTCTGACTTGCGAACGGGAACATGGTTTGTGTAACATTAACAACACAATATTAGTTGTTTGATAACATAGTCAAGCAAAAGGCTAATCATATTAACTACAATTATGTGTCCGATGTTGTAAAAAAATGATACCATTGCGCAGCATTTACCTCAGTAAGTTGACCGAGTGGATCTCTGAGCTGGTGTGAGTGAATGAGCTAATTAGCATATTCATAGATTCACATATACTAAATGAGGCAAGGGTGTCGACTTGCTTGCAAGCTATTTTTCACAGGAAAAAAAAAAAAAAAAAAAAAAAAAAAAAAAAATATATATATATATATATATATATATATATATATATAAAATTTATTATATAGAACAAATTATATATATATATATATATATAATATATATATATATATATATATACAGGGTTGGGGAGTAACGAAATACAAGTAACTTAGTTACGTATTTAAAATACAAAATTTGAGTAACTGTGTTTCATTACAGTTACATTTTAAATTGGTGGTAATCAGATTACAGTTCCATCTGAAAAGTGTTTTAGATTACCAAAGTGATTACTTTGAATTTTAATGTCATTTAAACAGCGATTGGTGAAAAAGCAGAGTTAAGTTTCATGTTTTCGACTGTTTTCATGTTTTGTGATAGTTGTTTGTGAGTCATTTTATAATTGTAAAAAAGGGTCACTGCATCTTTTTCTCACAATTTGTTTTTTCCCCTCACAGTTGTGAGTTTGCATTTCACAACTCTGAGTTCTTTGCCTCAGAATTGCGAGATTTAAAATATAAAGTCAGAATTAGGAGATATGAACTTCCAATACTGACCTTTTTCTTGCAATTCTGAATTTAATATGTGAGTTAAATGTCATAATTCTGACTTTTCTCAATATTGTGAGTTTATATCTCATAATTGGGACTTTATAACTCGCAATTGCAACTTTATATCATACAATTCTGAGGGAAAAAGTCATTTTTTTGTGTTTGTTTCACACTTATTAGTATTCCAAAGTATTCTAAAGTATTTAGATGAAGTGACTAAACTTGAGTAATGTAACGAAATACGTTAGAAATGACTTTTTAAAGCATGTATTTTGTAATCTGTAGTGAAATACATTTTAAAAGTAACCCACCCAGCCCTGTATATATATAATTTATTTATAAATAAAAGTATAAATGACATATTAAATATGTAATTTTATTGATCAAAGACGAGTTTTAAGGGATAAAAGTATTGACTTAAGTTTTGGTGATCATTTCCCATTGAAGTCAACATCACGCCACAGATGCTGTTTAAAATAACCAGAATATCCTTTTGGTGCATTTAACGCCATCCCCAAATTTGATGCAAAACACAGAGAGACGGACTTTCACTGTTGTCCTTCAAACCCGTCACAGTACCTGAATGCTGAGCGTCTCGGCGAGTCTCTGGACGCTCACTCTGTGGAGCTGCCCGTTGGCCAGATTCCTCGCGCTGGCTCGGAAAACCTCCGCGTCTCTGTTGTGCTGCAGTTTGTACTTGATGTCCAAATGTCCTTTAGAACAAAGAGCATTTGATTTCTCAACAGGCTTTTATATGGTAAAAAACACCGTTTAACCACAGTCAATATCTGAGACAAACAGAAACGTCAACGTGCGACAGAAGCGAACGCGCTTCTGCAGCTACAAAGCTTCATGTTAAGAGGATTAATATTTTATCCTGTGTGAAACAAAAGTGATGCTGAAATAAATTAAAAAACTAACATTTCATCAGTTCCGGAAGGAATTAACCACGTGTATACAAACAGAACGTTTTTAAGCTGAAAATCTCACCGTTATTAAGCTAAAACTGTAGATTTTTGCAGGTGATATGTCTCTGTGGTGCTCTGGGTGCTCATTTCCAGTTGGCTTTTGCTTACAATTTTTGGTGTTAATTAATGTGTATATGGACCCACAGAAATCGCATGCAACAGGAAGAGGAAGCTGTCAGACCGAGCACCAGGGTTCTGGAGGCTGTTATCTCGACTTCTGGACCTTCTGCATAATTGGACTAGCAGGTATTATTGGCACACGCTGTCTGGTGCTTCCTCTCTGTGGTAAACCCAGTGTGCACGATGAGCCAGATCCAGAGCCATTCCTACTGAATTCTGCTTCGGAGGCGCGGGACGCCACAATAATTGGCATCAAACATGGTAAATAACACGAGACTATTTTGGGTAACTCACTTTGATGTTTGGTTAATTAATACAGCATTTATTAAAATGAAATCTACTCACTGTCATACAAACATTGATCCCAAATTCAAAGAGTAATTTGTTACACCGTATTCTAACCGGTGTATTTATAAACACTATTAATAGTTTGACTTGGCTTTCGTTTTGACATTTTAATTAATCTTTATAGATTGCATTTGAATTTTGTCATGGGCTTTTATTAGTTTTTGTTTTTCTTGGAAATATTTATATTTAGCTTTATGCAACAGTTCTTTCCGGTTCTCGAATCTGATTGGCTGAGAGCCGTGCGATATTCTAGTGATTTTAGCACTTTTAACCGTTTATATCACTCCGCTTGAAGCGACTGTCATGCTGGCTGAGCAAATCCACCGTATTTTTAAAAATTTTTTTTTACAAATACTACACTTCATGTACCGCGAACTGTAAGTTTGGCGAGAATTCAGTTGTTTAGACCTGAAATATGTGACTCATATTTAATCATAGCCCATATTTTACAATTTGTTTACATGTTTTCGGAGATGCGAGCTCCAGGCCTGCAGTGGCCGTTCAGCTCGTGTACCCGCCGAGAACAGCTTCAGCTCGGACGGTGCTTCGGGGATTTGCCGCTGTCTCTTATAGTGGTTAAACATGAGATATAATTCATTTTGGGTGAAAGTCTCATTAATCTTTTACTTGTTGCTGAGCAAATCGAATTGACCCTTCGCAAACAGTTTGATTGACAGGCGATCTAACCAATCATAACCCCAAATCCGCCATTTTGTCTGACAAAGCAGTCAGGGGAGTTAGTAGATTAACGTTGGTGAACCTGAATACAACTTTTACAATATTTTACTGTTTCATACGTTGTCAGTGTCCTCTTTGCTCCAAGATGTATTTTTCACTCCGTGAGAACATGATGTGTGGCGTGAGAGCGCATGGCTTGTCTGGCATAGCAACAGTAACTAAAGGGGGCGGGTCTTTGCGGAAGGTCAATTGAACTATGTTAAATTTAATAATTTAATATTAAGGTAATATTTAACTTAAATCCTGAATTGTACAATTGTGTTTTTTTTCCTGTTGTCATTTATAATTGCTATTGTTGTTCATTTCAATAAATATAATTTATATAAATAATATGTTGTATTTGGTATTGAGAAATGGTCCATTAGTGTGTAATATGGATTGAGTGAAAGTTACATTAATACTAATAATTAATAATAGATGGCGGAGTCAGCGGCAAGAGACTTTTAAATTGAAAGGGACTTTTGTAAACAAAGGATGTTTAAGCGCTGTTATGGAAAATTCCCTTCACTGTGAAAAGGACAAATGCAAAGATCGCATTCCTCAGCGGACATTCAAACCGATTTTTATAATGGATATAATATTATGTGCCTCGACCTGAAGAATGAATGTTGTATCAGACACAGGTAACGCTCGCTCTCTCTCTCTATAATACTGTACAAAATACAACGAGTTTTAATTGAGGGACTCTTCGTTACTAGTTCTAAAATGACGTTTCAAGATTTAATGGTCAAACTGTCAACCTGATCAAACATAGATTTTATTAAATGAAACGGTAAATTGTTGTTATTGTTAACTAAAGCTACAACTATTAAAAATCACACCTTCCTGCGCTTCAATGGACAAATTCACTCAAAATGATGTCAAAAAACGAGTAACCTAGTAAACATAGTGAACGCAAACACAAAACACATGATCCGTGTGTGCATTCGGTCTTAAAGGGACAGCATCCTATTAATCCTGCGACTGTCTTAGTGTTTAACGTTAAACAAACAACAAAGGACAATCTAAAATTTTGGTGTCATGGCTGGTAAAAAATATTTTTGGCCCTGTGTGCATTACTTCACTGCATTACTGTCTCTGATGTCCAGGTGGCGTTTTTGGATGAACGTCTGGGAAGCTTT
This sequence comes from Opsariichthys bidens, assembly GCA_037194245.1. Classification (NCBI taxonomy): domain Eukaryota; kingdom Metazoa; phylum Chordata; class Actinopteri; order Cypriniformes; family Xenocyprididae; genus Opsariichthys; species Opsariichthys bidens. The sequence continues at coordinate 3,577,776 of CM074289.1, forward strand.
TACATGATTTTGAGAAAATTCCCTCTGAGAGCCAGACACAGAGAGCCTGCAAGCAGCTTTTCTCACAGACGCATGTTTACACGCAGCCATGAATGCACGGCAGTCTCAGGAGGGAATATATCCCCCGCCGGCACGTAACATGCCATTTCTTTTATGGTGGATTTCAGACAATATACAAAGTAATTTACTGCGGCTGACATCCCGGTGTCTTCAGAGATTCCCCAGACTCGAGCTAATCCAAATGAATGTGCTTAGGGTGCATAGAAGCAAACCAGAGAGGAAGATTAGAGAGTTTCAGACCGTTTCTGTTGAGCAGGACGGCGAGGTATTCTCTGTAGTACGAGTTGACGTAAAGCAGCAGAGCCGGCGCTTGGCTCGTCCTGAAGCTCAGCGAGATATTCTCTCCTCTCAGCGTTAAATCAGAGTAGATGGAGGACGACAGCGCGCTGATGTTCCTGTTCAGCTCGTACGGCTCTTTAAACGTGTACGTGACTGATGTTCCGGGTTTGAAGAAGGCAGAAACTTCTAGAAGTGAGATTAAACGCACATGGATTAGGATTATACTTATGCACAATTATCATATGCTGGTGTGAGATCACTGTGCTGTATTTGCATTTTTTTCCAAATCATATTTATATGTACATAACTTTAACTTAAATTTAACACATAATAAGTAACTTTTTAGGCTTTTATTTTTACAATATTGTTTATAAAATTCTGTGTTTTCAATTTTTTTTTTTTTTCTGGATTGTGTGTTTTATGATTTAATACAAGGTTTCATCACAAATGATGCCTAATAAAGCAAATTCATTAAATTTCAGCAATTCAATCAATCTTTTAAAATGTAATCAAATCAAAATATTGTTATTGATTTTCAACAAAACCTTTTTATTTAATATTTTTACATAAATAATTTTTTTTTTGTCAAGTAAAGTGCGGCACAACACAATTTGTATACTGTATTTGTATTTAAAACGGATGAAATATGTCAGTTGTATGACATTCCTTAAAATAATAATAATATTTTTTAAATAAATCTTTATAACATATTATTTTACTATACATTAGTAAGTTATTTTACTGTATCATAATTTACTATGTCATAATTCCATAAAGTTAAACCAAATTTTTTATTTTGCATTTTATGATAGTTTTTATTAATTGAAACGATGAATAGTTGATATTGTTAACTATTAAAAATCATTTTTGGTAATAAAATATAAATATTTTGTGAAAAAATTTGACATTTCTGAAATAAAGTTGAAGTACTAAAATGACTAATAAGTAATTATTTAAAAAATAAAACTAAGAAAATATCAAAGCACATAACAAAATTATTAAAATTAAAAAATAAAAAAACCTAAAAATTATTAAAAATAAAATCTAAAAATGAACTGAAAATATAAAATAAAAGCTAATTAAAATATTAATAAATGTTATAATAGTATTTAAATAATATTAAAATAAATATATAAAATATTTGTGAACTATTTATGTAATAAATGTATTTTAAAACTGAAAAAAATGAAATTATAAGTAAATATTTAAAAAAGTAAAAACGATGATAAAGCACTTAAACTTACTAAAACTAAAAATTAACTGAAAATATAAAAATAAAAAATATGAATAAATGCTATAATAGTATTTAAATAATATTAAAATAAATATATAAAATATTTGTGCAATAAATGTATTTTAAAACTGAAAAAAAAATGAAATTATAAGTAAATATTTTAAAAAGTAAAAACGACGATAAAGCACTTAAACTTACTAAAACTAAAAATTAACTGAAAATATAAAAATAAAAAATATTAATAAATGCTATAATAGTTTATAAATAACAGTAAAATAACTCTCAAATAGAAATATTAAAAATATTTGTAAAATATTAGCATAATCAATGTATTTTCCAATAGCTTTCATCAGTTGAAATGCTCGTGAAGTGCAGCTCTGGATGATGGAGTTCATTATCGCTACTGAAGAAGTATTTATTTTTGACAAATATTGATATGCATACTTTGCCCAGCCATACTATTATGGTCAAAAAAACCACAATGAAGCGCATTTGTTTCCGTACCTTTATGACAGAAGGTCCCGGTGAACGGCGAGAGGCTGCAGTCGCAGCTGAAGCCGTTGTAGTTCTCCACACAGGTGCCGTGATTCTGGCACAGGCCGCCGTAGCTGCTGCAGTGTCCGGGACAGCCGGGCGTCACTCCGGGCGTGATCTCAGCCCTCCCCTCCAAATCCAGAGTCTTCCCGTTGAGCTTCAGCGAACGAATGCAGCCCAGAAATCCTTTCTGCCTGGAAGCGGTTCCTCCTGAAACACACAACCGGGAACAAGCAAGGAATGAAGATGATTGCTGACCCTTTTCTCCCACTGTTGTGTTGAATCTTCTGTCAGAATTTCCGTGATGTGGTAATTGCTTTAGGAAGACTATTGCATTTTGCATTCTGTTCCTGCTGACGAAAAGCTATAAATACAGAAATAAAGCGCTCTGCATACATTAGTGCTTGGCGTTTTAGTGCTAATTTGTCTGAGCGAACACCTCGCTGTGCCAGCTGTGCCATATAATCATCTGTGAAATGTTCGATTGGAAAGTTGGAAAAGCCTTTAAAACTAAGTTTTGACATGCCGGCGCTGAAATGTGCTACAAACCCACAAGAAACACAAATCACTATTAAGTCCCTTTAAGATCGCAATGTTCCTAGATAGAAATCACAGTAAACGCAGAGCAATTGGAAGGTTTTGCTTAAGTCTCACACATTAAAAGTGTTTTGATGCTTTTTTAACTTTCTTGAGTGTGTGATGTTGCTGTTTACGATTCAAAGCACAAAGTTTTTCTCTGTTTCTGAACTCGCTGAAACGCCTCCATTGTAGTCTTGAGTTTTTTTTTTCCGGTCACAATATTCCTCATTTAAATAATTCATGCGCAGAATAAAGGGGCGGGGCCTGGTTGAGTTAGTTAGTAGTGTTTTGAAACTCGCAGTTATGGTAAGGGGCGGGGCGTTTCCCAAACACGCTTGAAACACTTGACCAATCACAACACACTGCTCAAGCCGACCAATCAGAACACGCCGTTTTCAGAGGGAGGGGCCTTCATAGTGAATTTATTTAAAAAATTTAGTATAACAAATACTACAATGATGTGTGAATACACTAAAATGCTAAAGGGTTAAAAACAACCCAAGTTGGGTTGAAGGTGGACAAACCCAGCGGTTGGGTTAAATCTTTTATTTAACTCAACTATTGTTTAAAAATGACTGTATGGCTGGATTAACATGAACCCAAAATCGGTTGAAAATTAAAAATCAGACACTTGATTAATAGAGGCAACAATAATAATCAAGAGGTCATCAATTATTAATAAGCAATTTAATAAATGTTTACTGTTTAATTATTATTCATTAAACTTATTAATAAATGTTCATTGTACTTACTTTGGGTTCATTTTAAACAAGCAATACAGTCATTTTTAAACAATAGTTGAGTTACATAAAACTACCCAGGACATCGGGTAAACATTTAACCCAACCGCTGGGTTAAAACAACCCAATCTCTGAGTTTTAACCCAACTTAGGTTGTTTTTAACCAAACATTTTTTAGTGAAAATTTTTTAATTTTTTTAGAGTGTACCATTAAATAATATATTTTATTTGAATGGGGTTTATTTTATATTACAGCAATGAATATATATTGTGGTTAATTTTACTTAAAATAATATCAAAATGCAAAAAAAAGAGAGAATCTGTTCCTAAAATATGCAAAAAATAATATACAATAGAACCGTGTTGCTACTGTTGACTAAAACTAAAACGATTAAAAATCCTTTTCAGTCATTTAAAAAAGCTGGAATACAAACGGTCGATGTCTGAGATCTCAAAATACAGTAAACTCAAAGATTTGAGCTGTTATTATACTCGACTTTATTTGTATTTCTCCTATTGGAGATCTCCTTAAGTTTCCCGAACGCTGAAAGAGCAGCCCATGTGTGTCTGTGGCAGCCTATGGAAGTTGATATCGTGATAAAAATCGCTTTCTTTCCCATGTTATGTCCTGAAAATAACATACACAATACTAAAAACATCTCCTCGAGTACAACGACGGATACGTTTTACCCAGAAGACCTGAGATCTGCATTATAAACTGCTTGAAATGGAGTTCTTCATACCTTCATGTGCAGACGGAGCATTTGAACAGTCACGGGAACCTCCGAATCCAATTGCAGTTGAGCGCGGCACGATGGAGCTATAAAGATTGGTCTATAATGACACTACTTTCTCAACCCTCACTGGAAAACTTCAATTCATTCCTCCAACAGAGAGACACCTTTCAAATTTGCCAGGAACTCGGTCAAGGTCAACAAATCTTTAGCTTCTCAGAAACTATTCGCATTGAGAGTCACCATCACAGCCCGTTTCATCCCTGAAGATTCCCATGAGGACGTTTTACAGGAGTGAATCTCATGAAAGCTCATACTTCAGGTCTCATATTTCACACCAAAGACCAAAAAAAAAAAAAAAAAATAGGAAATTGTAGTTTATATAAAGAAAATCGAAGTTTTTTTTTTCTAACCAATATTTTACATTATTTTTTTATTAACAATTATTATTTTTAAAATGATTTAAATTATTATTTTTTTTATTTTATCATTATTTTTTAATTAACAATATTTTCAGGTCATTCTTCTTATTATGATGCATCCAGGTGTTTTATATTTGTTATAATTCGAATAATTTTTAATTACTCTTAATACTGTAAGTGAAAAATACTATAATAGCTTCATTATAAATGCAATCAAAAGATAATTAATTTTTGATTACTTTGATACTATTTTGATGACATTTTAAAACAGCCTTACCTCCTAAATGTAAATGTATCGATTTTGGTTTATTTTTCAGATAGTTGAAATAAACATAAAATTAACATTAAATATTTAAAAACTAAAAAAAATTACTAAATTACTAAAACTTTAAAATAAAAATGAAAACTGAACATTTAAAAATGAAAGCTAATTCAAAATATTAATAAATAGTATAATAGTAAATAAATAATAATAAATAATAAAAATATAACATATTTGTAAGCAAAATGTCCTCTTTTTTTATTTTGATTTTGGAGTGATTTATGACCTTAACGTGAGACCGACACAAAAGGGACAAATTATATCCGTCCAAAACATGACAACAGTGATCTCAATTTCTGAACAGAGTCAAGAGACAGCGTTTATCTGATAAATGTTCTTCCTACCTACAAATAATTGGCTGTTGAGCTGCAGATGAATGTGGCCATCAGCGGGAGCTTTCTGAACGGCAGCGGGATGGTGGTCCACATGCAGCGACGCCTCTTTCACGTTGCGCTCGGCTCGCACGTGATGCCAGCGGTTGTCGTTCAGAGAGGCGGGCGTCTCAACTCTCACCTCGAAGGGACCGTTTCCCACGTCGAATGAGAAGACGACTTGATTCGGCGCTGGAAAGGGAAACACATTTGATTGATGCTCATCATCACACCGGCAGATTGATATTTCGTTCCAGTTAATAAGACACAACTGTTCAAAAGAAATGAGACACGAGGACCGTTCCAGAAGGAATCATGATGATGTTTAAGGGTTTGAGAAAAATGGCAAAACAACACGCTGTTCTCTAAAAGTCTAAAACAACTTCCGATGATGATGAAACGAATGATGTAACATGTAATCAGCGGCGCTGGATGTGAGGTGAGCACCACCATCGCATTAGAGCTAAAAACCCACAGGAGAGGGTTCTCAAATCAAATCTCTTTAAAGGATTAGTTGACTGCAGAATTAAAATGTCCTGATAATTTATTCTCCTCCATGTCATTCAGGATGCTTATGTCTTTCTTTCTTCAGTTGAAAAGAAATGAAGGTTTTTGAGGAAAACATTCCAGGACTTACGGTTACCAACGGGTCGAAGGTTCAAAAGAGCTTCGATATAGTGGACTTTAATGGGGTTTAACGCGTTGAAGGTCCAAAAGAGCTTCAATATAGTGGACTTTAATGGGGTTCAACGCGTTGAAGGTCCAAAAGAGCTTCAATATAGTGGACTTTAATGGGGTTCAACACGTTGAAGGTCCAAAAGAGATTCAATATGGTTCAACGGGTTGAAGGTCCAAAAGAGCTTCAATATAGTGGACTTCAATGGGGTTCAACGGGTTGAAGGTCCAAAAGAGCTTCAATATAGTGGACTTCACTGGGGTTCAACGGGTTGAAGGTCCAAAAGAGCTTCAATATAGTGGACTTCACTGGGGTTCAACGGGTTGAAGGTCCAAAAGAGCTTCAATATAGTGGACTTCACTGGGGTTCAATGGGTTGAAGGTCCAAAAGAGCTTCAATATAGTGGACTTTAATGGGGTTCAACACGTTGAAGGTCCAAAAGAGCTTCAATATGGTGGACTTCAATGGGGTTCAACGGGTTGAAGGTCCAAAAGAGCTTCAATATAGTGGACTTCAATGGGGTTCAACGGGTTGAAGGTCCAAAAAAGCTTCAATATAGTGGACTTCAATGGGGTTCAACGGGTTGAAGGTCCAAAAGAGCTTCAATATAGTGGACTTCAATGGGGTTCAACGGGTTGAAGGTCCAAAAGAGCTTCAATATAGTGGACTTCAATGGGGTTCAACAGGTTGAAGGTCCAAAAGAGCTTCAATATAGTGGACTTCACTGGGGTTCAACGGGTTGAAGGTCCAAAAGAGCTTCAATATAGTGGACTTCACTGGGGTTCAACGGGTTGAAGGTCCAAAAGAGCTTCAATATAGTGGACTTCAATGGGGTTCAACAGGTTGAAGGTCCAAATGTCAGTTTCAGTGCAGCTTCAAAGACTCTACATGATCCCAGACGAAAAATAAGAGTCTGATCTAGAGAAATGATCAGCCAGTTTCTAAAAACAAAATAAAATGATATATTTTTTAATCACAAATGCTCGTCTGTGATTCCCACGCATTACGTAATCACATGGAAATGGTCACGTGTGACGTAGGTGGAAGTACCGCGATAGGGCGAAAACTTCAAAATCGTCCAACATCGTTGTTTTACCTTTTTTGTCTAAGTCTTCACTTTATAAACACTTTCTCGGTACTTCCGCCTATATCACATATGACCTTTCCATCGTGATTATGTAATGCGTGGCACATCACAGAGCAGTGCAAGACGAATATTTGTCGTTAAAAAGTATATAATTTTTTTTATTTTTTTTTTTAGAAAATGACCAATTGTTTTGCTAGACACAACCCATATTTCTCGTCTGGGATCATGTAGAGTCTTTGAAGCTGCACTGAAACTGACATTTGGACCTTCAACCTGTTGAACCCCATTGAAGTCCACTATATGGAGAAAAATCCTGGAATGTTTTCTTCAAAAACTTTAATTTTTTTTTCGACTGAAGAAAGAAAGACATAAACATCTTGGATGACATGGGGGTGAGAAAATGATCAGGAAACTTTAATTCTGAACTGAACTAATCCTTTAACATCCCAACTGCTTCTCTCATAAACCAATGAGATTAAAAGAAGAGTCTTTTGCAGAAGTCAAGGTGAAGTCTAGTCTCAGATGCCATCGCAGATGTCTGACTGGCATGTAAAGCATCCAACCAGCATCATGTTTAGAGGCATTTAAATGTAAAGTGGACTGCCATGCAATTCATTCAAGAACGCCATACAAGATCATTTGTGCTCTGCAGAAGAAAGAAACAAACTCATACAGGTTTAGAACAACTCGAGGATGAGCATATGATGATAAATTTTCTTTTTTTGGTGACCTGTCGCTTTAAATCTACTTCCCACATCTTAAGTTTCTTACTCAGTCTTCACATATGTTGAAGGATCGGCGCAACTTCAGGCTCCCGCCGCTCCATCTGCAGGATTTCACGACATCTGAATGAAGACGTCTTGCGGCTGAGAGAGATCAGCACCTTCTGTCATGAAGCACTTCTCTAATGGCAAAAAAACTCCACAAAAGCACTGATGATGTGCTACGACCTCTTTATTATTCACTGCACGCACGGCACAGCTGACGCTCAGGGTGAGCTACAGCGAAACGCACCGCTGGAGCGTCTGTGTGGGAAATATGACACGAAAGTGAGTTGCTTTTGGAAATGAAGATGCGAGCGCATGTGGGTCGTCATCATCTCGGTCGTCATCAAATGGATATTTCTGCCAGAAATGAAGATACTGTCATCATTTACTCCAATTCAGATCATTCCAAACACTGTATTTCTTCTGTGGAACACGAGTGGAGACGTTTAGATGAATGTTCATGCTGCTCTTTTTCATATATGACACACTGCATTCAAAGACTTATAATAGTGACACTTTCATTGTATTGAACAAGTTTGAGCAACATTCAGAATGGAAGAATCCGCTCCCTTTATTTAATTCACGAAGTGAGACATAATGAAATGCAGTTGAAAAGAACTCAACACAGGTGATGCATTCTGGGAAATATCAATAATCCACTCTGATCCACAAATGTTCATTTATTATACTACGGTTCAAAGTTTGGGGTCTGTAAGATTTTTTTTTTTTAAAGAAATTAACACTTTTGTTCATCAAGGATGCATTAAATTCAATCAAAAGTGATATTTATAATGTTACAAACGATTTCTGTTCTTTTGGACTTTCGGTTCATGAGAGAATCCTGAAATAAAGTATCACGGTTTCCAAAAAAATGATATAAAGAAAATCGAGGTTTTTTTTTTCTAACCAATATGACCTTTTACATTATTTTTTTTATTAAAAATTATTATTTTTAAAATTCTTAAAATTATTATTTTTTTTTTTATTTTATCATTATTTTTTAATTAACAATATTTTCAGGACATTCTTATTATTATGATGCATCCAGGTGTTTTATATTTGTTATAATTCGAATAATTTTGAATTACTCTTAATACTGTAAGTGAAAAATACTATAATAACATTATAATATAAAAAAAATAATAATAATAATAACAATAAATGTTTCTTGAGAAGCAAATCAGCACATTAGAATGATTTCTGAAGGATCATGTGACACTGAAGACTGGAGGAATGATGCTGAAAATTCACAGGAATAAATTACATTTTACAATATATTACAATAGGAAACTAAATTTTACAATATTTCTGGTTTTACTGTATTTTTAAACACATAAATGCAGCCTTGGTGAGCAGAAGAAGCTTATTTCAAATAATAATTAAAAAAAATCTTCCTGACCGCCTAACTTTTATAAAGCTTTTTAAACTTTTTTCAAATCTTTGTCAAAAAACAAAGGCTTTGTCAAGTCAACATACAAAGTCAGTGTTGATTTGCTTTTCTAGTTGATATGAACTTCTTTATGGAATTCAACTTCCTTATATTCAAATTCAAACTGCAATCGACCGTTCGCAAAGACCCGCCCCCCTTAGTTACTGTTGCTATACGACAAGTGCTCTCACGCTCTTCATGCAGTGAAAAATACGTCACGGAGCGTCGACAGACAAGACAGAGCAGATTACTATTGATATGAAACAGTTTCATATTTAACAATTGCAATTTTTTAAAGAAGTTTAATCAATAAACAGCGTCTAGTGTGTGTTTAATGTGTGGTGACAGATCGCTGGAGCTCCTCGTGAAGCGATCATCTCTTCAGTTCATTTATAGCATCAAATAAACATGAATGAACAGCAGAAGGAATGTTGTTTCGAGTGCGGAAAGACGTGAGGACCCACAATTGATCAAGTTCAAGTTCACCTACGTTAATCTACTAACTCCCCTGACCGCTTTGTCGGACAAAATAGCAGATTCGGGGTTATAATTGGTCAGATCGCCTGTCAATCAAACTGTTTTCGAAGGGTCAATTGTAATTTAAAAGGCATTCTCAATCCATCTCTGAATGGTGCACAATCTTGATATGGAAAATAAATCACAATTTTGGCTTGATTTATTTCAGTGCGCCCCACCGCTCAGATCTCAGATGCCACTGTTGTTTCTCGTCCGCTTCTTTGAAACAAACTTCCTGCGAGTTCACGTCCTACATGAGCGGCCTCAACAGGCGCCAAACTCAGTCAGAATATAATGAGAGGTTAATTGAGCTCTTCCAGCCAGAGGATTTGTCATTATAAAGGAACAAGCGTCCGGGTGCTGTAAGGTCTTCACATACTCTATTCTCATCCATCACACGAGCCCATTACGTCCAGGAATTTAACAGCTCTTTTATGCAGTTAAAGAGTCGCGTAATAGACAGGGACCATGTGGTGGAGGGGTATAATAAAAATCTAGTCACACACCCAGAGGACGTGGATTTTATAGGGTTCGAATGAACACCAGACAGATAGCGCTCATCTAGCAGCAGTCAACGTAGATTTTACAGTTTCAGAGGGAAATGGAAGCAGTGTTTGTGCATGTTTGAATTTTTTCATCTTCTGGTTTGTTCATCTGTATGATTTTTTAAAAGCTGCTTTATGGTCCAGTAGGCAAAAAGAATTTTTATTATACTAAAACTCCATATATATTATATTATAATAACTAATAGTTTTATAACTCCAATTACACAATAACGCTATTTCTGAAATGTATATATTACAATTGAATTTATTTTTTAAGATAAATTTATCAGTTCTTGCTGCTTTATGGTCCAGTGGGCAAAAAGAATATTTATTATACTAAAACTCTATATATATTATACTATAATAAGTAATAGTTGTATAACTCCAATTAAACAATAACACTATTTCTGAAATGTGTATAGATATATATATATATATATATATATATATATATATATATATATATATATATATATATATATATATATATATATATATATATAACAATTTAATTTATTTTATCTGATAAATTTATCAGTTCTTGCTGCTTTATGGTCCAGTGGGCAAAAAGAATATTTATTATATTAAAACTCCATATATATTATATTATAATAAGTAATAGTTGTATAACTCCAATTAAACAATAACACTATTTCTGATATATATATATATATATATATATATATATATATATATATATATATATATATATATATATATATATATATATATATATATATATATTACAATTGAATTTATTTTATAAGATAAATTTATCAGTTCTTGCTGCTTTATGGTCCAGTGGGCAAAAAGAATATTTATTATATTAAAACTCCATATATATTATATTATAATAAGTAACAGTTGTATAACTCCAATTAAACAATAACACTATTTTTGAAATGTGTATATATATATATATATATATATATATATATATATATATATATATATATATACAGTACTGTGCAAAAGTTTTAGGCAGGTGTGAAAAAATGCTGTAAAGTAAGAATGCTTTCAAAAATAGACATGTTAATAGTTTATATTTATCAATTAACAAAATGCAAAGTGAGTGAACAGAAGAAAAATCTACATCAAATCAATATTTGGTGTGACCACCCTTTGCCTTCAAAACAGCATCAATTCTTCTAGGTACACTTGCACACAGTTTTTGAAGGAACTCGGCAGGTAGGTTGGCCCAAACATCTTGGAGAACTAACCACAGTTCCTCTGTGGATTTAGGCAGCCTCAGTTGCTTCTCTCTCTTCATGTAATCCCAGACAGACTCGATGATGTTGAGATCAGGGCTCTGTGGGGGCCATACCATCACTTCCAGGACTCCTTGTTCTTCTTTACACTGAAGATAGTTCTTAATGACTTTCGCTGTATGTTTGGGGTCGTTGTCATGCTGCAGAATAAATTTGGGGCCAATCAGATGCCTCCCTGATGGTATTGCATGATGGATAAGTATCTGCCTGTACTTCTCAGCATTGAGGATACCATTAATTCTGACCAAATCCCCAACTCCATTTGCAGAAATGCAGCCCCAAACTTGCAAGGAACCTCCACCATGCTTCACTGTTGCCTGCAGACACTCATTCGTGTACTGCTCTCCAGCCCTTCGGCGAACAAACTGCCTTCTGCTACAGCCAAATATTTCAAATTTTGACTCATCAGTCCAGAGCACCTGCTGCCATTTTTCTGCACCCCAGTTCCTGTGTTTTCGTGCATAGTTGAGTCGCTTGGCCTTGTTTCCACGTCGGAGGTATGGCTTTTTGGCCGCAAGTCTTCCATGAAGGCCACTTCTGACGAGACTTCTCCGGACAGTAGATGGGTGTACCAGGGTCCCACTGTTTTCTGCCAATTGTGAGCTAATGGCACTGCTCGACATCTTCCGATTGCGAAGGGAAGTAAGCATGATGTGTCTTTCATCTGCTGCAGTAAGTTTCCTTGGCCGACCACTGCGTCTACGGTCCTCAACGTTGCCTGTTTCTTTGTGCTTCTTCAAAAGAGCTTGGACAGCACATCTGGAAACCCCTGTCTGCCTTGAAATTTCTGCCTGGGAGAGACCTTGCTGATGCAGTATAACTACCTTGTGTCTTGTTGCTGTGCTCAGTCTTGCCATGGTGTATGACTTTTGACAGTAAACTGTCTTCAGCAACCTCACCTTGTTAGCTGAGTTTGGCTGTTCCTCACCCAGTTTTATTCCTCCTACACAGCTGTTTCTGTTTCAGTTAATGATTGTGTTTCAACCTACATATTGAATTGATGATCATTAGCACCTGTTTGGTATAATTGTTTAATCATACACCTAACTATATGCCTACAAAATCCCTGACTTTGTGCAAGTGTACCTTGAAGAATTGATGCTGTTTTGAAGGTAAAGGGTGGTCACACCAAATATGGATTTGATTTAGATTTTTCTTCTGTTCACTCACTTTGCATTTTGTTAATTGATAAATATAATCTATTACCAAGTTTATTTTTGAAAGCATTCTTACTTTACAGCATTTTTTCACACCTGCCTAAAACTTTTGCACAGTACTGTATATACACATACACACATTTACATATACAAGAACTGATAAAAAAAAATTCAATTGTAATATATATATATATATATATATACTACAATTGAATTTTTTTTAACAGTTCTTGCTATCCGCTGGGAATTGAACCCATGACCCTGGGATTAGCAGCGTCATGCACAACTGTTAGAGCTACAGGAAATGATTTGGGGAATCATTCATGTCTGGAGCACAAAAACAAACTCTGAACTTCGGTTTAGGCCTCCAGATGACTATGAGTAACAGTAATCGAGATGCTTGACTTAGCAAACACTGCTAATAAAATGGCCAAAGGTCTTAAATTGATCATGAACAGAGGGTTTCACTCTGAGCACATTGCAAACCAGCGGAGCACGTCTCTCTATTGGTTCAGCAGCTATTCTGTGGTAATTTCCCTGGAGAAAACCGTTTTGTGATGTCTATATTTTCAGGCGACAGCGTCTCTGGATTATTTCTCCCTTTGGTGGATAAACAAATACTCAGCAACGTCGACACTCGACACACGTACGTAACCCCATGCAAACACGAGCAAACACACACACAGGTTTGCTTTGTGAGGACATTCCATAGGCGTAATGCTTGTTATGCAGTACATTACGGCCCCCTACACTTCTCCTACTACCAATCCTACCCATCACGGAAAACATTCTGCATTTTTACATTTTTTTTACACTGTTTAGTATGTTTTTAAAGCTATTTGAAGTATGAGGACTAATGAAATGTCCTCATAAAACACGTTTACGCCATAATACCAGTGTAATGACCATGTTATTATACAAATGTGTGTCCGTATAAATCATGAAAACAAGCACACACAGACTTCATCTGCTTGACTCAATCACTACATCAGGGGTTCTCAATGTCCAGACTCCGGTCCGGATCCGCCTCCATTTCGTATTTAAAGAGCACTAATTGTGTGTATTAAAAGTGTGGATTTCCGAAACGCATGTTAAACCTGTAAATCATTTGTTTAGTTTTTTTTATATCTTTTTGGAGATGGTCCGAAATTAAAGCGAAGGCGAGATATAAGTCTTCTGAGTGGCATTGTTGTCATGGCATCCAGTAATCGGCGACACTTGAGCGTTGGGATGAGTGAGGATGTCAGTTTCCAGGAAAAGAAAAGTTGACGAAGAAAATACGAGTTTTCAAAGATGATTGGACAGAGAGGTAAGCGTTCATTTTGCCCCAATCCAGCATGAAGCCGTTCTGTTTTATTTATAACGAGACAGCTGGAGTTGTGAAAGTGGAAATGTCAAACACCTCAATGAAACAAAACTGGCATACCCTAGTGTGGTTAAGTGTGAAAAATTTCATTCTGGCTCATATATTAACAACATTAATAACAAGAACTCACGCAGGGTATGTTTCTGTATCGAAGAGAGTTTGAGTCTTAAACCGATCTCTATGTACAGTTTGTAACAAGCGCCAAATTCCCACTTTTTTCCCCAAAAGGTACATTATCGAGAAGCGCAGTAATGTAGAGCGATTTGCTAAGGCAGCACACCCTGCAGGAACCGATCATATGCACTGCTTGTGTGGATGCAGTCAGTTTAGACCGCAAAAGATGAGGTAATTTGATTAGATGTCATGTATTTGACCTTTTATGGCATTTTGCCTGTTAGAATTACAAGCTCGGTTTTAATGTTTTTTTAACCCTTGTGCATTGTTCAAATTCACGACCCTTTCGTTATGTTTGTGGCTGAAAACAGCCACGATTTTCACTGCTTTAAAAATGCATCAGATAAATATTTTTTTTTTTTCAAATTTCTTTGCTTAAATCTATTAATCAACCTCAGTCCTGATCAAAACTACTAAATAAAAAAAAAAAAAAAAAATTCAGAATCAAAATTCAAAATCTGATGCTGCACAAAAACTAACAACGCATCAAAGCCAATGTTGTTTCTAATCTTTGACACGTTTTTTTTCCCAAATCAGTGACATCATTTATGAATTTGGCAATTAGAAAGTTAAAATCCTGAACATATTTTTTTTTTAAATTTAGTAGTTTTGATCAGGACTGAGGTTGATTAATAGATTTAAGCAAAAAAAATGTGAAAAATTTTTTATCTGATACATTTTTAAAGCAGTTAAAATCATAACGAAAGGGTCGTGAATTTGCCCACAGAGTCCTGTTGAGTTTTTGAACATTTTCAAAGCATTTTCCCCAAATATGTGTCAAAATAAGATTTGTCACCAAAAATCATTCCATTTGCTGAAACATGGAGAAAGTTATGGCCAAATTAAGACTCAAAAATTCCCCATAGTGGATGAAAACATCCCGAACAGCACATAACACTGTTAAAAAATTACTGTAAATTTTACAGTATAATACTGGCAGCAGGGTTGCCAGCCAGTTACTGTAAAATTTACAGTAGTGTTACTGTAATTTATTTACAGAATTTCTCTGTATTCGCTGATTACAGTAAATAACTGTAATATTCTGTAAATTTGAGTCAAACCAACACGTGACCCCAGAATGCATTGCAGTTTACAGCAATATGCTGTATTATTAAAAAACAGCCAGCGGCTGTAAAATAATGCTGTAATTTTTACAGTAATTCATTACAGTGAAGGGTTAAGGTGGGGTAGAATTAAACAGCATTTTGTTTGCGTACTCCCTCTGTCACGTCATGTACCTCAGTTTGGGATATATATATATATATATATATATATATATATCAAAAAAACCTTAAGGACCCAATACCAAAATATCTTAATCTTGCTTAAAAAACAGAATAAATAATTATTTCGGGGTGAAAAGACTTGGCAGGTTTGTGAGATTCAGCAATAAGCCGGAAGGTCGAACGCACTCACAGCTCAGTTCGATCCGAATGAAGTCTTTGATCCCCAGATTCTCCAGGAACACTCCTGATGAAGAGCTGGTTTTAAACAGGAAGGAGATATCGGCGCTCAGCTCCCCATGGAACGTGGGAAAGTGCAGGTATGACGTCTCCTTGTTGAAATAGGCAGCGTTCCAGAAGTTACCTGGAGAAAATATTTACAGTTGCACATTTATATAGATCGCCGGGAACAACGTCAGTCGATCCAGAGCCGGTCTGACAGGATGACAGGGTAAGTGGTTACAGTGTGATTAGAGTGGCTGATGTTAAATCCGTGCGGCGCTTACCGTCTCCGTAACACTGCAGGGGACCGACTCTGTAGGCCGCTTCTGAACCCGATCTGCTGATGTCACCGACAGCCAGTGCTCCGACCGGCAAATGCTCTTTGTGGGAAAGCAGCCCGGAGTCATTAGACCTGTCAAACATCACAAAACAGCAGGTTTGTACATTTCAGAACACCACATCTTCATTTCATGGAAACTGTGAAGAACAAGATAACTGTCAAAAACATGTCCAGATCATTTCTCACCCATAATTCAAAAGAGTTTTGTGTGTGTGTGTGTACATTGTAATATTATTGCATTGCAACTGACCCTTCGCCGGCAGTTTGATTGACAGGCGATCTGACCAATCATCAAGTTAGTAGATTAACTTTGGTGAACTTGAAAAATTGTGTGTCCTCACGTCTTGAAACAACATTCCTTCTGATGTTCATTCATGTTTATTTGATGCTATAAATGAACTAGTATGAAGAGACGATCGCTTCACGAGGAGCTCCAGCGATCTGTCACCACACATTAAACACACACTAGACGCTATTTATTGATTAAACTTCTTTAAAAAATTACTATATTTTAAAAATGTCCTCTTTGCTCCTGGATGTATTTTTCACTGCGTGAGAACATGATGTGTGGCGTGAGAGCGCATGGCTCGTCGGACATAGCAACAGTAACTAAAGGGGGCGGGTCTTTGCGAAGGGCCAATTACAGTTCAGTGCAGGTGTCAGAACCGCTGCAGATCTTTGTTTGTGTGCAACTGAGCAATTTCTGGCACTTTTTTTGACTGCTTTAGACATTTTATAAGCTCTTTGTGAGTTCTCAGCACATAAAAAAAAAAAAAAAAAAAATTCTTTTCCCTTCCTTTTCTAGCTTATATTACTCTGAGCAATGTCTGAATCTAATATTGTGAGCACTTCCTGTGTCTATTTGCCTCTTCATGAAGAATCGCTTGTTTGTTTTCCTCCCTTGTGAGTCGCTTTGGATAAAAGCGTCTGCAAAATGATTAAATGTAAGTGTAAATACCATCATATGTACACACAAACAGCACGCAGCATTGTTAATTGTGTAATTCTGTCGCAAAATGTACATCAAAAGTGCCTTTTTTATGTGTTAAAAATGACATGTGAATGGTAAGCGAACCATGACTTTTGACGTATAATTTTATAAAAGAACCAAACTCAGACTGGTGTCATACCACTCTTTGCTGTCAGCGTCACAGTTACAGAAGTGTTCAGGATGCACACAGTTATCCTGCAGCCCACAGGCGCACTGCTGGCTGCCCGGCACCGCTCCGCCCCAGTACATGTGCGCTTCACCCGCCCTGCCCAGCCACCAGGTGAAGGGGGTGCCATCTGCAACAACAACACAAACACAGAGCGTCCATGATGAGACCGATGCTACCGCTCGACAAAATCATGCTTAGACACTGAAATGAGGTATTAGACATTAGAAAAGGAAGATTTTTGTAATAAAGCACACATAGAAGAAATGTTAGTGCTCAGAGGTTCCTCTTCTATAGCTCATGAGGCTCTCAGTAATGTCTCAGATGTTTCTACTAAAGCTCCACAAAAGAAACAAATATAGACACAAATGAGTCATCTCAAAGTTTAGATCGTTTGATCCTGATTTGGATGAGATTTCTTTTGAGTTTTGGTTGCAGACTTGTTTGGGATCTTGTCAAATCCGAGCACAATTTGACTTGAGGTTCTCATGAGAAACAGCAGGAAATGAGATGTTTCACAAACATTTGATCATTTGAGCCTGCATTTGATGAGAAATGATCAATTTGAGTTCATATCGAGTTTTGAATTTGGACTTTGGGGCACAATTGGAGACATTTTGAGATGAAATGTGTGAAATGTGTGGGGTCCTTCTCGGAAATTAGATGTTTTTTTTGTTTTGTTTTTTATTACCACTGAATAAAAAATAAAAGATGCAATTGTGACTTTTTAATCTCACAATTCTGACTTTTTTCCCCTCAAAATTATAAGTCTATATCTTGCAATTCTGACTTAATAACATGCAATTGCAAGTTTATCTCGAGCAATTCTGAGAAAAAAGTCAGAAACGCAATATATAAACTCACAACTGCAAAAAAGTCTTGCAACTGTAGAAAAAAATAATTTGAAAAAAAAAAATAGTGAGATAAAAAGTCGCAATTATTTTTTAAACAGTTTTATTCTGTGGCAGAAAAAAACAAGCAAGTTTCTACAAAAGTTAATATTGAGATTTCTGAATGTTGCTTGCAGACTTTGGGACCTCAATTTGAGCACAATCTGAGACTTTTTGACATGAAATGTGAGATTACTGGTGTATTTTTCTCATGAGAAACATGCGAGAAGGAAATGAGACGTTTCCTTAAAATAAATTAAAACGGGCACAAATGAGTCAACATAAGAAATGTTTGAGTTCACATCAAGATGACTGACTTTGTGATCTTGGCACAATTTGAGCACAATTGGAGACATTTTGAGATGAAAAAAATAATTGTAAAAAAAATTGTGAGATAAAAAGTCACATTTGTGAGAAAAAAAAGTCAGAATTGTGAGATGAAAAGTCGCATTTTATAGAAAAAAAGTCAGAAAAGTGAGATAAAAAGTCGCAATTATTTCTTAAACAGTTTTATTCTGTGGCAGAAAAAACAAGCAATAGTTTCTACTAATTCTTTCTACTATGAAATGTGAGATTACTGGTGTGTTTTTCTCATGAGAAACATTTGAGAAGGAAGGAAGGCACAAATGAGTCAACATAAGAAATGTTTGAGTTCACATCAAGATGACTGACTTGGCAAATCCGAGCACAATTTGAGACATTTTGAGATGATGTATGCAATTACTGTGGTCTTTTTCTCACGAGAAACCTCCGAGAAGCTCTTCATTTAATCTCATTTCCGTCTAATGGAAAGAATTGAGATGTTAAGGAGATCTCATGTGTGATTTTTCAGTTCTAGACGATCACACTCCCGCACCCGTCGTCCTGTTAATCGAGACAAGCGTGTTATTTTCATTACCATTCACCTGACATTCCCAACATTTCTTATTTACGCCTGACACCGTGTTCTCCTCGTCTCATCAAGAACTCCGATAACGAGACAACTAATGGACGCAATTACCGTGGGTGCGGAGAGCGCTGATGTTTCGTGTTTATTTGAGAGACTACGAGAACCGCTATCACCCGACTCGACCTGTGATAGATAGACACTGTACCAAATCGCCCATGACAAACCCACACAAAAACAAACAAACAAACAAACATGATAAAAACACTTCAAAGGTACAAATGCACATGAATAATGTACTCTAAAGGTGCCTTTCAATTCATTTAAAACCAAAAAAGTGTGTGTGTGTGTGTGTGTGGGGGGGGGGGGCATAACTCGATATAAACTGTCTGTAACAGAGTATAACAATCAATTTGTGCCGTTTGCTTAAGTGTCATGTGAGCGCCTGCAGATGGAGCGGGGGTTTAATAAGCCTGACCTTTCGTATGGAGGGGGCGATCGATATTCCTAATAAAAAGGGCTTACCTGGTGTGTTCAGGAGCCGTGACTTTTTGCAGTGGTAGGAGAGTTCCTGCTCGCAGTACTCCGCCTGGGTAATTATCGCCTGGATCTGCTCCGCGTCGGCAGAATAGTTAAAGTGGGCTAAATGCTGATTTATCCCGGAGGACGTTTTTAATTTGGTGAGCTCCGTGTTATTGTGTTGTACCACCATCCACGCTTTATCTGCAGGGACGAGAGGATGAAAAGGCCAAAATGACACACTCTGTTTTAGCTTTTCACCTATTCAACAGTCACGTGACCTTCATTAAAAAACCTAGAGCATGCGATATCTACTAAACAATCATGAAAATAAAGGTTCTTGTGTTCACAGGATCTTTATGAAGCTTCATGGTTCTTTAGCATTATTGATGTTTCATTTTAGGTACTTCGTAATGACCCTACTGTAGGTAAAACTTTGTTATAAACAACATGAAGTTACATTTTAAAGCCATTTTACTTTGTGATGTGACATGAAAAAGTGTTGTTACCATTCACAAAAACTGAATTTATTAAAAAAAAAATTCATTAATTGAAATAAAACAATTAAAAATGATAATAAATAAATAAATAAAAATAGAAATATTAGATGGAAAAACTTAACTATATTAATGTGAGAATTTTTTAAGCAGCTATCTGAAATAAATTAAGTTGAAGTACTAAAGTTACTAAAACTATAACTGAAATTAAGAGTTATTTAAACCCAAAAAAAAAACTAATAAAAAAAAAGGAGAAAACACTTATGTTATATTTCAAATGTTTTATATATCAACTGTAACGTAAATAAAAAAAACTAAATATTTAGCAAATGAGCAAAAAATGAAACTGAATTTATTAAAAAACATTTTCATTAATTGAAATAAAACAATTAAAAATGATAAAAAATAAATAAATAAAAATAGAAATATTTGATGGAAAAAACCTAACTATTTTAATGTGAGAATATTTTAAGCAGCTATCTGAAATAAATTAAGTTGAAGTACTAAAGTTACTAAAACTATAACTGAAATTAAGAGTTATTTAAACCCAAAAAAAAACTAATAAAAAAAAGGAGAAAACACTTATGTTATATTTCAAATGTTTTATATATCAACTGTAACGTAAATAAAAAAAACTAAACTAAATATTTAGCAAATGAGCAAAAAATGAAACTGAATTTATTAAAAAACATTTTCATTAATTGAAATAAAACAATTAAAAATGATAAAAAATAAATAAATAAAAATAGAAATATTTGATGGAAAAAACCTAACTATTTTAATGTGAGAATATTTTAAGCAGCTATCTGAAATAAATTAAGTTGAAGTACTAAAGTTACTAAAACTATAACTGAAATTAAAACTAGTTATTTAAACCCAAAAAAAAATAATAAAAAAAATGAGAAAACACTCAAAAATATTAACTTATGTTATATTTCAAATGTTTTATATATCAACTGTAACGCAAATAAAAAAACTAAATATTTAGCAAATGCGCAAAAAAATGAAACTGAATTTATTAAAAAACATTTTCATTAATTGAAATAAAACAATTAAAAATAGAAATATTAGATGGAAAAACTTAACTATATTAATGTGAGAATTTTTTAAGCAGCTATCGGCTATAGTTGAAGTTGAAGTACTAAAGTTACTAAAACTATAACTGAAATTAAGAGTTATTTAAACCCCAAAAAACTGATTAAAAAAAGGAGAAAACACTTATGTTATATTTCAAATGTTTTATATATCAACTGTAACGTAAATAAAAAAACGAACTATTTAGCAAATGAGCAAAAAATGAAAAATAAAAACCAATTTCAAATATTAATAGATAGTATAATAGTATTTTAATAATACTAAAATAACCCTAATGTGAAATACGATCAAATGAAACCATTGGGAATTAATTGGCTAAGGAATAGAAAAGTAATTTCACTGTAAACCCAGATAAGTTGGCAAAACTCAAAATAATTGAGGTAATCGGTTACATCCAAATTTTTAAGTTAATAAATTCAAAGTTTAAGTAAGTAGAACTGGCCGATTGTTATTTTGTACTCATAAATATTTGAGTAAACTAATTTATACATACAACTTAAAATTATCATGTAATCTCAAAGTAAAGATTTTTATTAGTGGAAACCTATAACAGCCCCATCCAGCAGCCATGCCACCCCGTAGCCCAAGACTGGTTTCCCACTGAAGCTAAGCAGGGCTGAGCCTGGTTAGTGCCTGGATGGGAGACCTCCTGGGAAAACTAGGTTGCTGCTGGAAGAGGTGTTTGTGAGGCCAGCAGGGGGCGCTCACCCTGTGGTCTGTGGTCCTAACGCCCCAGTAAAGTGATGGGGACACTATACTGTCAAAAAGCACCGTCCTTCAGATGAGACGTTAAACCGAGGTCCTGACTCTCTGTGATCGTGAAAAATCCCAAGATGTCCTTTGAAAAGAGTACACAGCAAAAACCCCAGAGTAAGATAACATTTGGTCCCTCTCTAAATAGAGTTCAAGTAACACTGAAGCAGAGTTAAAGTCAATGAGATAATTAAGCAATTAATTAAGTGATGATTGAGCATTAATGATGAACGCCTGCTGTTAACAAGCAGAATCACTGAAGGACAGAGAAACACAAGAACTACAACTGATGAAATCAACTGTTCTTGTGTTTCTCGGTCCTTCAGTGATTCTGCTTGTTAACAGCAGGTGTTCATCATTAATGTTCAATCATCACTTAATTGTTTAATTATCTCATTAACTTTAACTCCGCTTCAGTGTTACTTTAACTCTATTTAGAGAGGGACCAAATGTTATCTGAGCAGAGCTGATTTAACTCTGGGGATTTTGCTGTGTAGGGGTGTAACCCCGACATCCTGGCCAAATTTGCCCATTGGCCTCAGTCCATCATGGCCTCCTAATCATCCCCATACACTGATTGGCTTCATCACTCTGTCTCCTCTCCACCAATAAACTGGTGTGTGGTCGGCGGTCTGGTGGTTGAGGAGATTTCCTTCCATATGTATAGCGCTTTGAACACTCAGAAAAGTGCTATATAAATGTAACGAATTATTATAACAAGCTAATTCAGATTCATAATTTGCTAACAATAATGGGTGCAGCAATTTAAAGCATTTAACATACTTGCTCTCAAACCTGCATTTGTCAACATGATGGTAAATCTCCAAAGGCCAACATTAACAGAAATTAGCATAGCAAAACATTAATCACTACTAAATGTCCCACTTAAAATTAATCTTGCAAAAAAACAAAAAACAAAAAAAAAAACATTTTAGCATTTACTTCCCCTTTCAAGTGCCAAAGGCACAGCATGCTGGGAAATAAGAAGAAAGTTTCAGTTAAACTTAAGTTTGTCTAAATTAAAAGAAATGACTTCATAAAACTCAAAACAATGAAACAGTTCAGTTTACTTAAAATCTAAACTCGAAAGAAAAGGAAAGTGCTAAATATGCATGAAAGTTAATTCGACTGAATTAATTAGCTTAATTGAAGTTTGTCCTACTCAAAGTAATTCATTATTTTGAGCATTAGGATTTACAGCTTATGAAGTAAAGACATTTTTCTTTAGACAAACATGCACTGATGAATCATGCACAATAAGATGAGCAATGTGTAATGATAAGAAAGTAAAAAGAGTCAATAAAGTGAAGCTCTAAAGGTAATGTGATGGTTTTCTAGGAAACCACAGCACTTCAAAAGCTTGTTCCATTGACTCAGGCTATAACCCTTTCAAAACTTTGTTTGTAAGAGCACACGTCGCACAGACATGCTCAAAGGTTGATCTGTCGGGTTCTTCTAAAGTGTTTTTTTTCCACGAGTGTCACAGCTGACTTCCTCCGCGGGGTGTGACACGGTGCGCGAAGGATCAAAAGCTGTGGATTAAAGTCCCAATTATGGAGTGTTTAAAGGGATTTAATCACTTTGGATACGCTGCGTGAGATTCACCTGACATGTTGCAGTAGATTAGTTGAGGTTTGATGGGGCCGCTTCCGTCCACGTCGATGTAGTAAAAGCCAGAAGTGTTTCCTTTGTGTTTGTACGCCTCACACGACGCTTCATAAACGGCTGTTAACACAGAAGTATTAGGTTAGTGAAACGCAGAAGTCTGCCTACTTTTCAAACACAAAACGCACGTGTCATGAGGAGATGCTGTTCTCCTTCAGAACTGTGAATAATAACAGTAACATAAATAAACGAGTGCACATTCCCACTGCCTGTCTGCAGATGAAGTTGTGATCAGTTCATGCAACATGTGTTAAAATGCAGCTCACATCACTTTTTTTCACACCCTGTAAAATAATATTATGTGTTAAACAGGATGGTAGGATTCTAGTCCAGCTGAACTTGAAACCAGAAAAATGTGGCCAAGATCTTTTAAATTATATGTGATTACATAACTCAGAATTTATCTGGCACAAAATAAGTAGGGTGGCAGTATTAAAACTAATATATAAAGTCAGAATTACGAGTTATAAAGTCAGACTTTCGAGTTATAAAGTCAGAATTGTGAGATATAAAGTCAGAATTGCGAGATATAAAGTCAGACTTTCGAGTTATAAAGTCAGAATTGTGAGACATAAAATCAGAATTGCGAGATATAAAGTCAGAATTGCGAGATATAAAGTCAGAATTGCGAGATGTAAAGTCAGAATTGCGAGATATAAAGTCAGAATTGCGAGATATAAAGTCAGAATTGCGA
The DNA here is from genome assembly GCA_037194245.1 of Opsariichthys bidens. Classification (NCBI taxonomy): domain Eukaryota; kingdom Metazoa; phylum Chordata; class Actinopteri; order Cypriniformes; family Xenocyprididae; genus Opsariichthys; species Opsariichthys bidens. The sequence goes on from CM074289.1 coordinate 3,601,977, forward strand.
GATATAAAGTCAGAATTGCGAGATATAAAGTCAGAATTGCGAGATATAAAGTCAGAATTCTGAGATATAAAGTCAGAATTCTGAGATATAAAGTCAGAATTGCGAGATATAAAATCAGAATTGCGAGATATAAAGTCAGAATTGGGAGATATAAAGTCAGAATTGCGAGATGTAAAGTCAGAATTGCGAGATATAAAGTCAGAATTGGGAGATATAAAGTCAGAGTTGCGAGATATAAAGTCAGAATTGCGAGATATAAAGTCAGAATTGGGAGATATAAAGTCAGAATTGCGAGATATAAAGTCAGAATTGGGAGATATAAAGTCAGAATTGAGAGATATAAAGTCAGAATTGGGAGATATGAAGTCAGAATTGCGAGATATGAAGTCAGAATTGGGAGATATAAAGTCAGAATTGCGAGATATAAAGTCAGAATTGCGAGATATGAAGTCAGAATTGCGAGATATAAAGTCAGAGTTGCGAGATATAAAGTCAGAATTGCGAGATATAAAGTCAGAATTACGTGATATAAAGTCAGAATTGCGAGATATAAAGTCAGAATTGCGAGATATAAAGTCAGAATTGGGAGATATAAAGTCAGAATTGCGAGATATAAATTCAGAATTGGGAGATATAAAGTCAGAATTGCGAGATATAAAGTCAGAATTGGGAGATATGAAGTCAGAATTGCGAGATATGAAGTCAGAATTGGGAGATATAAAGTCAGAATTGCGAGATATAAAGTCAGAATTGCGAGATATGAAGTCAGAATTGCGAGATATGAAGTCAGAATTGCGAGATATAAAGTCAGAATTGCGAGATATAAAGTCAGAATTGCGCGATATAAAGTCAGAATTGCGCGATATAAAGTCAGAATTGCGAGATATAAAGTCAGAATTGCGAGATATAAAGTCAGAATTGCGAGATATAAAGTCAGAATTGCGAGATATAAAGTCAGAATTGCGCGATATAAAGTCAGAATTGCGAGATATGAAGTCAGAATTGCGAGATATGAAGTCAGAATTGCGAGATATGAAGTCAGAATTGCGAGATATGAAGTCAGAATTGCGAGATATAAAGTCAGAATTGCGAGATATAAAGTCAGAATTGCGAGATATAAAGTCAGAATTGGGAGATATAAAGTCAGAATTGCGAGATATAAAGTCAGAATTGGAGATATAAAGTCAGAATTGCGAGATATAAAGTCAGAATTGCGAGATATAAAGTCAGAATTGCGAGATATAAAGTCAGTATTGCGAGATATAAAGTCAGAATTGCGAGATATAAAGTCAGAATTGCGAGATATAAAGTCAGAATTGCGAGATATAAAGTCAGAATTGTGAGATATAAAGTCAGAATTGCGAGATATAAAGTCAGAATTGCGAGATATAAAGTCAGTATTGCGAGATATAAAGTCAGAATTGCGAGATATAAAGTCAGAATTGTGAGATATAAAGTCAGAATTGCGAGATATAAAGTCAGAATTGCGAGATATGAAGTCAGAATTGGGAGATATAAAGTCAGAATTGCGAGATATAAAGTCAGAATTGCGAGATATAAAGTCAGAATTGCGAGATATGAAGTCAGAATTGCGAGATATAAAGTCAGAGTTGCGAGATATAAAGTCAGAATTGCGAGATATAAAGTCAGAATTACGTGATATAAAGTCAGAATTGCGAGATATAAAGTCAGAATTGCGAGATATAAAGTCAGAATTGGGAGATATAAAGTCAGAATTGCGAGATATAAATTCAGAATTGGGAGATATAAAGTCAGAATTGCGAGATATAAAGTCAGAATTGGGAGATATGAAGTCAGAATTGCGAGATATGAAGTCAGAATTGGGAGATATAAAGTCAGAATTGCGAGATATAAAGTCAGAATTGCGAGATATGAAGTCAGAATTGCGAGATATGAAGTCAGAATTGCGAGATATAAAGTCAGAATTGCGAGATATAAAGTCAGAATTGCGCGATATAAAGTCAGAATTGCGCGATATAAAGTCAGAATTGCGAGATATAAAGTCAGAATTGCGAGATATAAAGTCAGAATTGCGAGATATAAAGTCAGAATTGCGCGATATAAAGTCAGAATTGCGAGATATGAAGTCAGAATTGCGAGATATGAAGTCAGAATTGCGAGATATGAAGTCAGAATTGCGAGATATAAAGTCAGAATTGCGAGATATAAAGTCAGAATTGCGAGATATAAAGTCAGAATTGGGAGATATAAAGTCAGAATTGCGAGATATAAAGTCAGAATTGGGAGATATAAAGTCAGAATTGCGAGATATAAAGTCAGAATTGCGAGATATAAAGTCAGTATTGCGAGATATAAAGTCAGAATTGCGAGATATAAAGTCAGAATTGCGAGATATAAAGTCAGAATTGCGAGATATAAAGTCAGAATTGCGAGATATAAAGTCAGAATTGCGAGATATAAAGTCAGTATTGCGAGATATAAAGTCAGAATTGCGAGATATAAAGTCAGAATTGTGAGATATAAAGTCAGAATTGCGAGATATGAAGTCAGAATTGCGAGATATGAAGTCAGAATTGGGAGATATAAAGTCAGAATTGCGAGATATAAAGTCAGAATTGCGAGATATAAAGTCAGAATTGTGAGATATAAAGTCAGAATTACGAGATATAAAGTCAGAATTGTTAGATAAAAAAAGTTGCAATTTTTTATATTTTTTCATTTAGTGGCAGAAACAAGCTTCCATACATTTGCCATTTTCCCCAAGTAATTTTGCCAGATAAATACCTTAACCAAGTTCAATGTTTTGTTCTTCCCTCATATTTAAAATATAAAAAAATATAAAAATTTATATATTTATATATATATAAAAAAATATATATATTTTCCACTTATTTTGATGGTTTAATTGAACATATAGGGTCATGAAAAACAAATATCCCCTCTGCACATCACTTTTGACCTCTGCTATAGGTGTGGATGTGTCATTAATTGCAAAAGCATAAAACCGCTGCATCATTTTGCAGCGTACAGCAGTTTTAATAATCTTTTTGTACTGGATGAGACATTTTGTGTTCTGAAACACATATTTTCATCGCATATTGAGCACTTTTATCCCAGAAAAGCAAGGAAAATTGAATTCCTCATGATATGAAGCCTGTAAAGAAACAATATAAAATATGACACAAGGTCAGGCGCTCATTAGCTGCAGAGGTTGAGTTTTACACCCTTATGGATTTACACCAAGTCTTAAATGAAGTGAAAAGGCCGGTTTTGGTGCCATAAAAGAGTGTGGAATAGATTTCAGATGAAATTAAGCACACGTCACTCAAACATTTAATGGCGGCAGAATTTAAGACGCTCACACTTGAGCTGTTTTAAAGGGTGAGCGTTATTAAGAGGGACTTTATAGTGAGACCTCATAATTAGATCTCATATTAAGCTGCTGTCAGTCAGAGGACCGTCTGGAGGTTTAAAAATGGAAGAACATTTCTGCAGTACAGTAGTACAATACGAAGCAAATATTTCAAATTTTTTAAATATTTATTTATGCAGGAAGAATATATATATGTATATCAAATATTCTTCCTACGTAAATATTATTTATTTATTTATAGAATTATTTTATATTCTTATATATTTAAAATATTCCCCTAAAAATCTTAATAAAATATATATATATATATATATATATATATATATATATATAAAATTGTTTTGTTTATTAAGATGTTTAGTGGTAAGTGGATTAGGTTTCACTTTTAAGGAAAATAATTAACCAATTAAAATAGAAAATAAATATATGTAATATTTTTTAATATATTTTTTAAAAATCTATTTATAATATAATAAATGCAATATGTGGCAGGGTCTATATGTGTGTAATTGTATAGAATTTTTTTTTTTTTTTTTTACTTTTCTGGGCATATGATCAGGTTGTTATGAAGCTTAATTAGCTAACAAACTCAAATCTGTCCATAAAAATAATTCTCCTCCATCTCTTGTATATGAAATAAACAGATTGAAACAAACAGATTGCATATAGAGTGCAATTATTTTCCTTGAAAGTGAAACCTACAGTAATCCATTTCCCCCTAAGCCCCTTAATTGATAGTTATCTTCCCCCGTTTGTATCACATCATGAAACAGATGCAGAAGGTCATAATTAAAGCTGCTCTGTTTGCCTACAATATTTATGGCACCACACTTCAGATGAATCACTGCCTTCGCTTTAAAATACAAATACACTAGGTGGGAAGTTCAATTAAACGAATACGTCACACAAAATTAAGTGGACGATATAGGATTCGGATTATTTGCTCTGAATGAGTAATATTGCAAAATATAACGTGTTGAAAATTGATTGCAATGAATGTGAGCTGAAGAGAAAAATGTTTGTAGTGAGTTCAAACTCCAACATAACACAATTAGAACATACAGCGGGTCTGTGGGATAATGAAGTGAGTTCCACAGCCATGCCGGCATCCCTCCTTCACAGTCGTTTCACACTAATTCAATTTAATTAAAAGTTCAAAACAACGCAGATAAGAAAGTGCATCTACATACTCATTTACACACTTTACTGGCTCGTGTCTGGTGAGGAATATTAGCAGATGAACACGAGATCCAGCGCTACAGTAATTGACAGGGATAGTTTCTGGATGTATTGCATCAACGATGAGCTAAGCATATTGGGGAATAACAAACTCAAAGTAGATACTAGCTGCATGATAGGAACTGTTGGCCAATCCAGAAACAAGCAAAGCTTTTATAATTTTTTGAAATATATGTCTAGTTAATGTCACAGTTATGCCTGTTTCTTGGTTCTCCAGTCCTGTTCCCATGTTCCTTGCTTTGAGTTTAGTCCTGTCATTTGTAACGTGGTCTTTGTTTTGAGTTCTGTCATCTGTCACGTGTTCTCTGTTTTGATTTCCGTCTGTCATCTGTCGCCTTCAGCGATTCATTTAGTTCAGCTGTGTCTCGTCTGTGATTATGTCAGTCACCTGTGCCCGTTCATTATCCTCGTGTGCTTCTGGCTATATATTCCCTCTGTGTCAGTCCCGTTGTGGTCCGTTGTTAAAGTTACGTTCTGGTGTTATTTGCCCGTCTTCCTGCCCGTCTTCCTGCCCGTCTTCCTGCCCGTCTTCCTGCCCGTCTCCCGGCGCGTCTCCCTGCTCGTCTCCCTGCTCGTCTCCCTGCCCGTCTTCCTGCGCGTCTCCCTGCGCGTCTCCCTGCCCGTCTCCCTGCGCGTCTCCCTACGCGTCTTCCTGCGCGTCTCCCTGCCCGTCTCCCTGCGCGTCTTCCTGCGCGTCTCCCTGCCCGTCTCCCTGCCCGTCTACCTGCGCGTCTCCCTGCTGCGCGTCTCCCTGCCCGTCTTCCTGCTCGTCTTCCTGCGCGTCTCCCTGCCCGTCTCCCTGCCCGTCTTCCTGCGCATCTTCCTGCTCGTCTTCCTGCTCGTCTTCCTGCTCGTCTTCCTGCCCGTCTTCCTGCGCGTCTTCCTGCGCGTCTTCCTGCTCGTCTTCCTGCTCGTCTCCCTGCTCGTCTTCCTGCGCGTCTCCCTGCTCGTCTCCCTGCTCGTCTCCCTGCGCGTCTTCCTGCGCGTCTTCCTGCGCGTCTCCCTGCTCGTCTCCCTGCTCGTCTCCCTGCGCGTCTTCCTGCGCGTCTTCCTGCCCGTCTTCCTGCCCGTCTACCTGCGCGTCTCCCTGCCCGTCTCCCTGCCCGTCTACCTGCGCGTCTCCCTGCCCGTCTCCCTGCCCGTCTCCCTGCGCGTCTTCCTGCCCGTCTTCCTGCTCGTCTCCCTGCTCGTCTTCCTGCGCGTCTCCCTGCCCGTCTCCCTGCCCGTCTTCCTGCGCGTCTTCCTGCGCGTCTTCCTGCCCGTCTTTCTGCCTCTCTTCTGTGATTAATTAAACTGTGCGAAATCGAATCCTGTCTTTGTGCCAGTTCCTGCACCCGAGCATTACAGTTAAATACTGTTTTTTTTCACCTACCGTATTTTCCGGACTATAAGCCGCAACTTTTTTCCCACGCTTTGAACCTTGCAGCTTAAACAACGACGCGGCTAATATATGGATTTTTCCCGCTTTCAAAATTTTTTCATTCAAAAAAACATTGTGATGTGCTCAGTTTTTTGGCGGCATGTTTACTGTTTAGATTAACTCGAGCGCGCTCAAACTTCCCATCTTTCTGATTACAGTAGTCATTTTGTCACCCTCATCATGGCAAAAAAACGGAAAAATGCATATGATGCTGCTCTCAAGTTGAAGGCGATTGATCTGGCAGTTGGATAAGGAAATAGAGCTGCTGCATGGGAACTTGGTCTTAATGAGTCGATGATAAGACGTTGGAAACAGCAGCGTGAGGAATTGACTCGGTGCAAAAAGACAACTAAGGGGCCGTTCACATATCGTGACTTTTGGGAAATAATGAATATGCGCCCACAAAAGACACGATATGCATCATATGCATTTCTCCGCGTCTTTGACATGATGAGGGTCACAAAATGACTACCGTAATCAGAATGACGGGAAGTTTGAGCGCGCTCGATTTAATCTAAACAGTAAACATGCCGCCAAAAAACTGAGCACGTCACAGAATGTGAATGAACATTCGAGATGTTTCAACCGTGCAGATCCGACTGAAAGCCAAAACAATCGCCACCGCGATGAAGTTTGAGGATTTTAGTAGTTAAAGCCTGTGTAAAGTTAATTTGTTTCAATGTACCTGTAGAAACCTGCGGCTTATAGAAATGTGCGGCTTATTTATGTTCAAAATAATATATATTTTTTTTAATTCAGTGGGCGCGGCTTATATTCAGGTGCGCTCAATAGTCCGGAAATTACGGTACATTAGTAGCTAAAGGTGATGTCAGGGGATGTTTGTTTATAATGACCCTATAAGTTTGATTAAACCATCAAAATATGAGGGAAATATTTCATTTTTTAAAAAGAATATTTAATTATGAGGTAATAACAAATCACTAAACTTGGTTAAGGTATTTATCTGACAAAAATATTTGGCAAAAAAAGGCGAATTACAGCTAAAGAAAATTAAGAAATGAATATTTCATTGGTTCTCTTGTTTTTGCATGTGTTCATAATTTCTTTGTATGACAGCCTGTCGGTGCATTTTGTCATGTTTCAATGCATTATTATCACAAATAAAACAATCCAAGCACAACTTCGCAATATGTTTACACTTTTTTTTAAATATTTGAGTAAAGGGTGAAGATGTCAATATTCCTACAGGCAGGATATCATTTTTGATGTATATTCACACTGAATATAAATGCATGTTTGGGGAAACATCTTGCAGATGAACTATTCTCTGTGAATTCGACTCCTGATCTGTCCTTGACTTTTAATGTGGAGTAAACGCACAGGAAACGTTTGTAGTGTCTGTATTTCAGAAGCGTTCTTACAGCTGTGGCAGGTCGCTCCGCTGTAGCCTGTGGCAGAACAGTTGCAGTGAAACGTGCTCCATGACTGCGAGCATTTCCCGCCATGTTCACAATGACTTGGGGAGCATCTGGTGTGAAAATAAAAAAGACATGAAAAATCATATTTGATGTTTGATCTCAAGGACAATCAGATACAAAGGAACACAATCATTCAGCATTACACATGCAGCTGTTGTACCGAGTTTTGCATGAAGTGAAAACCTTGCTGTTGGCTTTATCTGATCCTAGAGTTGGAAAAGCACATGTTGATACTGTCATATGCACTTTTAAGAAACATATAAAAGAAAGAATTTTTGACAGTACACTCTTGGAAAAAAAGCTTTAATAGGTCATATTATAGATCTCATAAACATACTTTAAATCATTAGAAAAAAAAATGAAATAATCCATTAAAGATGAAAGCACTGTGCAATTATTTAAGACATTTCTCCTTGTATAAAGTTTTTAGGCACCAAGGGTTCTTTAAAATTGACCCTTCGCAAAGACCCGCCCCCTTTAGTTACTGTCGCTATGTCCGACAAGTCATGCGCTCTCACGCCACACATCATGTTCTCACGCAGTGAAAAATGCATCCTGGAGCAAAGAGGCGACGGACAACACGTCAACAGACTTATGAAACAGTTTCATATTTAATATATCTTAATTTTTTAAAGAAGCTTAGTCAATAAATAGCGTCTAGTGTGTGTTTAATGTGTGGTGACAGATCGCTGGAGCTCCTCGTGAAGCGATCATCTCTTCATACTAGTTCATTTATAGCATCAAATAAACATGAATGAACATCAGAAGGAATGTTGTTTCAAGCGCAGAAAGACACAATTTATCAAGTTCAAGTTCACCGACGTTAATCTACCAACTCCCCTGACTGCTTTGACGGACAAAATAGCAGATTCGGGGTTATGATTGGTCAGATCGCCTGTCAATCAAACTGTTCACGAAGGGTAAATTGAGTCAAGAACCCTATGAGCTCAACATAGATCCCCATTAAATCTATTTGTTAAGAGTGTATGGCAGTTACATGTAAATCTCAAGCTACTGAATCAAAGGATGTGCAACAGGACACATTAGACTAACAGGACATTATGAAAAGAGAAATGACCATTATAGCTACATTTACATACAAAAGCCCTCATGTAAACACCTCAATCAACCTGAAGTAATCTGATCTCAATCGGATTCAAAAAGGCTTTGTACACTTGCGCAGTAATCGATACTTTTGCAACTTTTAGGGTTCATATCAAAATAACTTTCAGAATCTAAAATCTTCATCGTGTAAACATAATGATTAGGGCGGCATTATTTATCAGTAGCCCCTCACTGTAGAACACACGAGATCCAGGGGGCGGAGGCGGGTTGGTTTACGGCGATGTAACGTGGGACGAGTTGGATCTAGATCCCTGGATTTCGTGTTCTGCGGTGAGGACCATCTCCGGTTTATTGTGATTAAATCGCACGCAATGTGGCAAAGGCTGCGATTGTTTAATGCGCAGCTTGTCAGAGCTGTGCGGCTCTGTGATCAGTAGTTCACGAGTTCACATTTACATATAATTAAGAAGAGTAAAGGTTTAAGCGTATTTGGCGTGCTGTCCAGGGGGAGGGCTCCGAGCCCGGAATTTTGGCCCGAACCCAGAGTACTCCCCCCGGTTGTGGTATAACTAGATGGAACTATAAGTGGGGAGATGGGGTGGAGGAGGGATGCTGGTAAACTCTCAGACGAACAGAGGTAAGTCTGCTGTATTTATACCTCCTGTCATTGAATGAGTTGATAAACTGATTGCTCTCCACTTGTGCTGATGAGGTTAATTATCTGCACCTGATCCTCCCGAACTTTGTTAATTAAACATCATTAAATGCTTCTCCATCTGAAAGTCAGAGGGCGCTCTTGTGCAGAAACTCAATATACGCCACGCGTCAGATCGCTGGAGCTGAATAAACGGCAGATTGAAACGCTTTGATTAAACGTGACTAATAAACACACGACTGCCTTATTCTGTGTAAGAATCACATCATCTCACTGTCGTCATGAAGTGAGTTTGCATTAAAAACATGTTATTAAATGTCTTTTGTTGGACAAGATGTTAATAAATGCTGGAAAGAAGTTTGATGCGCGATGCTTTTTCAAATGTACATTATAAGCGACTCAAACTCGCAGTGCTTTCAGATGGATTGGCATTTGGAGCCGTACTTCACTGACAAGCTGCGCATAAAACAATAATCGATTACATTATCGTGATAATCGTATTCGAGTTCGATGTTATTTTCGTATTGTGCGATAAATCATGCAGCCCTAATACCGATCGTGTTTTGGAGTACACTATTTAAAAAAAACGTAGAACTAACTTTAAAAGCAAGGCAACGTATCTCATTCAACTTAAGTTAACTCAACTGATTTGCTCTAATGAAGCTCAACTTTAATACATTTGTTCATCTAATAAATAACAAGCTACAATCCTTGTTTTTTCATCTTCATGTTTGGTTTTCAAAGCAAACCACATAATATGAACATTATTTGCCTCTTAAATGCAGAGGCAAATATTTTACCCTGGCAAATATATTGAACACCAGTTGCACATATAGCTCTACACACAAATCTCAAACATGTGATGATCAACAACTGTAATTGAGTAAAAACATGAACTCTGAACCATGAGACAGCTAAACAACAGTGACAACAACAGCAGCAGCATAAATCAAACCAGCACATGCAACGCAACGATCATTTTTAATAATATTTACCACAATTCTGTCAAGCTGCAATGCATGTTGGGAACTGGCACAACTTTGTTCAATGTAAAATCACTTAGTAAAGTCACAGCACACCTGGTTTGAGGAATCATTCATGTCTGGAGCTCAAATGTATATTTATGTGCGCTTTTAGTGCAGTATGCAGTATGTAAATTAGTATTAAATATTAATGAATACAAATTTTCGAGTAAATAGTTACTTAAATTTGGGTCTGTTTCTCACATTTATATTTTATTCATTTGACATCAGAAGACTTGGATCCCAAGAACGCCGTTTATATAACTTCAAGTAGGGTGAATTCAGGCTGATTGGGACACTAATTATTATTATAATCATAAATCTACATGTATCTTCACTTGTCTTCACTTACATAAATTAATCTCAAGTATAGAAGCACAAACAGCCTGTTTAATTCAGAGAGAGAGGGTGAAAAATGGGCATGAAAAACTAAATTACAGTTCAGAACGAACCTTGCAGAATCAGCAAATTGTTAATAATTAAAGCAAAGAGGAACTATAAAAATTGCAAGGTGTTTTTTATTCAGGGCTCAAATCTGAATCCCTGAAAATCTATTTAATGAAACTCTAAAACTTAAATTATTAATATGTTCAGCGGGCTGTGCGTAAACTTACGACTGCAACTGCATGCACTCAAAAAAATAAGTTGTTGGTCTAACTTAATTCAATTATGACACCTATTTCCACACAGTTGAACTGATTCATTTGAACTTAAGCTAGGTTAATTGTACTGATGAGTAAAATTCATCGTAATTTGATCAATCGCACCAATTTCATTTGACGTATTCTGTGAATGTTTCCTGAACATGATTCACTCTTGTGCTGTTGCTTTTCAGACTGGAGCCCTCGGACAGACTTGCGTGAGTTTTCTGTGCTTTTACTAAAATGGAAAGACTTGTTAGACTAATTAATTTTATTTATGGTTATTAAACCTATCGGACCATGTAACACTTGCTTGCATGCTAAGCATAAAATTTGTAGCAGACAAGCAATGATCAAGTAAATAATATCTCATCTCTAGGGTTGGGTACCTATATAACTGGTATGTACCGGATCGAATCAGAATGCGAATGTCGGTGCCACTTAAATGCCTGAAGTGATTGAAATATTTGTCCTCTGGTGCTATGACACGGACGTAAGAAGCATCAGATTCATCAACACGTCTGAATTAAATTTAAATACTGCGTTCATGGGGTGTCAGAATGCTCGGAAAAATGATTTCCCGAATGAGAAAACTCACGTGAATGTTGGAAAGCTTTGATGATAGCCTACAAACCCAATACATCTTTGTATTAATGTTCAGGCACCGGTATCGAAAAAAACCCAAACGATACCCAACCCTACTCATCACTGGCATTAGCTCAATTATAACTTATTGAATACAATTTAGATTAATTCTATGTAACCACCCTCAGTCTAACCGCAAGCTCGAAAGTGGTTAACAAGTGGCACCACAATGGTAACCCCAAAACTATTAACATAACAGAAACTTTTAAATATCAACATAATAGAGCAGTAAACATTAAAAAAAATCTCTCCATTTTCTCATCTTGCTAAAAACTGCTTAAAATAACATTTTATTTCAACATTTACTCTCCCAGTTCAGCCGCTTTGCAAAGCATGACGGGAAGTGAAAGTCCTGCTTGATTGAGTCCTGGATTGAAACATGTTATTTTAATATGAAAACATCAAGTTAAGTCAAAACTTAATCGTTTCAAATCAATTTAACATGAAGCAATCACGTTTGAGACAGAAACCGAATACGATTGTGTTGAAGTTGTTTAAATAAAGTGAACAGCATCGAAAAATCTTTTTTTTTGAGTGTGTTTTTGGTGCGAGAAACCTCGACTAACTCGTCCGATCGCTTAGTAAAGTAACAGCACACCTGATCTGACGAATCATTCTTGTCTGGAGCTCAAACGCCGCGGGACGACGCCAGCGCTGAACTTTAATACTTTGTGTTAGAGGTTTCCTCACACCATTAACCTCAAGATTGACTTCACAAACACCACTAATAATCATTTATGCCACGACGCCTCGATTTAGAAGCTATAAGCTTTCGCTAAGAGCAAAGCAAGGTTAACCAAGTGACTCAAAGCAGCGTCTTCGACCACAATCACCTTCCAGTTTCTCTTTGTTAAGCGAATCCTTTCTAGTCAGGATAAATGTCCTTGCCTGAGCCGAAAAACAATTCCCTGCCTCTCCCATCTCTCGCGGGAATTTGCATGCTCGCATTACTAGCGCTCACTTTACCGACGACATCTTTCACCAGATTTCCATTTGTGGCCACAATGATGGTCTTAGAGGATCCGTTCAAACACTCTTTGTTCTGCTTTAGGTGGCCGGGACAGATACACTCTCCGCTCCGGTTTCACGCTTTGTAGCTTTATAATCGGAACAGGATCGAGTGTGTCTTTCATTCCGTTTAAAACGGACACTTCAAACCGAGGGAAAAAAAAATGAACCACGCTTTTTGGCTCACATACGCCGACGGCATACTGAGAGCCGAGTCTCTTTGTTGGCTCGTATCCCATCAGATTTTTTCCGTCGCAGGGACACAACTGAACCGCAGCGGTCGGCTTCACACAGGGCCGCGGCGCAGCCAGACTCCTCTGTTCCCCTGTAATCTGCCTTCACGAGTAACGATCAGACTTCACCGACTGTCACACACTGAGACGGACCGAGAAACATGCAGAAAGAATAAATGCGAGCACGACTTGCCAAACAGTTGCGTTTTCTCTGATGAGAAAATCCTCAGAGACTCATAAACAAAACACATGTAAAGGCTCTATAAATAAAAGAAGACACATCATGTATTTATTAGAAGTCCACTACCATTTAGAAGTCTGGGGTTTCTCAAAAAGCCTCTTCTGCTCACCAATGCTACATTTGTTTAATCAAAAATGCAGTAAAATTGAGAAATATTATTACAATTTAAAAGAACTGTTTTCTATTTGAATATATTGTAAAATATAATTTATACCCAGTGATCAAAGCTGAATTTTCAGCATCATTACTCCAGTCTTCAGTGTCACATGATCCTTCAGAAATCATGATTTGCTGCTCAAGATTATCAATCAAATTCTTTGATGAACAGAAAGTTCAAAAGAACAGCAATTATTTGAAACCAAAATCTTTTGTAACATTATAAATGTCTTTACTGTCGCTTTTGATCAATTTAACGTGTCCTTGCTGAATAAAAGTATTCATTTACAAAGAATTCTTGCTGACCCATAACTTAGGGTGCGTTCACACTTGTAGTTCGGTTGGTTTGGTTCGTTGGGTCCGGACCAAAAAGCAAAAACAAAACATATAGTCCTGGTCCGCTTAGAGTTCACACTGGCATTTTTAACAGCGAACCTGAAGTTGCCGAACCAAAGGCATAGGGACACGGTCACGACCTGATTGGTCGGCTTTTATGACGTATATTTGGCGACGGATCTCGCTTACCGAACATTCAAAACAACGCTGTGTTCTGGATTAAACGCCATCATTTTATGCGTGTACAAATGCTTTATTTTTACCAGCTGAGAACTCACGAAGAGCTCATAAAATGTTCAAAACATTCAAAACAGCAGCAGGATTTCCTCCGTTGTGTGCAGAAACAGAAACTTCACCTCCTCGTCGCTCCACGTTTGCCCTCGACTCATTTTGGATACGCCGATCTTCCCGCGTCGTCAAATCGGCTGACTGGTAGCGTCGCATCTTGTGACATCACGTCCTGTTTTTGGTTCGTTTACACGTCTTTGGTCCGTGTTGCGTTCATATATCAATCGAACCGCACCGGAGTTCGTTTGGAAGCGGATCGAGACTCATCTTTTTAGCGCTTGTTTGGTTCTGATGGCAGCGTTCACATATGAACCGCACTAACTGAGCAATCGCACCAGGGTTCGTTTTAATCGAACCAAACACTACAAGTGTGAACGCAGCGTTAGACAAGGCTTTTGAGATTTTTTGATGAAAGATTATGAATACAAACATCTTGATGAATCATTGACAATAAGACCACAAACATGTATAAATCCAGTAAATAGGGTCAAGTTTCAATTCTGTGTTGACTTTAAACAATCTCGGGTTTTTAGGGATTTAGGTCTCAGTTAATGAATATGGCTTGACATCCGGGAATATGATATTCCACTAGCATCTCTGTCTGAAGGACACATCTACTAGGACACTGAAGATGACATAAAAATCAAGATTTCACAGGAAAAACAAACATTCCTTCTTTCGGTCATATGCTGCAGTCTGTAAAAAACTGGAATTATCAACGAAACAGCTTGAAAGGAATCTGCATGTTTTGTGGTGAAGGATATAAGAGGAATTTCAATGCGCCACTCGCCTCCCAAGCAATAAACCTAGATCAAACACAGAAAGTCCCTCAGACAGAAAACCGCCTCTGCTGCGGGACAGAATAGGAAATAAATCTATTCAAGCACAATGTGTGTGAGGCCAGCGAGCTCTGCACATCTGAACAAAATGACAACAGCTCTGAGCAGCAGCTTGACGGCATCGAAACACACATGCCCCGCGCTGCCCTTCCCATCCCTCCATGAATACTCAACCCTGCTTGACGGCAGCCAAAGGTCTCTCGTCGTGACCCTAATCACAAAGAGGTGACTACCAACGACGGCCCGCGGGGCTGAAGTCACCTCTTGAAAGACAAGTGCAGCAGGTGTTCAGGGGAGAGGCACGCATCTCCACGGCGCTTTTTTGATGCGTTTCTTTGGGACGCAAGAGGAACCTGACAAGAGCTGGGAGGAGACAGACTCGCACTCTCAGCCCGGGGGTCAGAGGTCAATCGGAGGAAATTACAACGGACAGAAACCAGGCCAACCTTAAGTCGACCTCATCAGCAGCAAACAGCGAAGAGAGAGACAAGATGCAGAAATGCAAACATGCAATGTTTCATGAAAACAAGCTCATTTAAAGCTGAAGTGGGTACTACTATTAATGTTAAAAACTGTAATGAATTATGCAAAATTTTTAGTACGCCACAGAGTTTCCCATCTCGTGGATCGGTTCCGAGCGCCGAAAATGCAGGATCCCGAAAAGCAAAACTGGATTTAATAATCTAAAAGTATACTTTTAGAGTTCCAGGCATGACAACTTTGGCAAAGGAATATTTATGGCATTCAGACGGTTCTATGCAGTTGTGCTGATACATTTCTAGTTTTAACATGATTTGTTCTTGAGATATTTAATCCCTCCAGAAAGACGCGATTATGCGATCGCTTGATCTCATGCATAATCAGCCAAAGTCCGCATATTTATGCGGGGTCGCATTTTTACATTTACATTTAGTCATTTAGCAGACGCTTTTATCCAAAGCGACTTACAAGTGAGGAAAACAAACAAGCGATTCTTCGTGAATTGGCAAATAACACAGGAAGTGCTCACAATACAAGTTTCAGTACCATAAGCTAGAGTAGGAAGGGAAAAAGGGAAGGAAAGGTTTTTTTTTTTTTTTCAAATTTTTCAATTTTTTCAAAAAAAAAAGTCAAATTTTTTTTGTAATTTTTTCAAATACGCCGCACTTTCGCCGCATAAATTGCCGATTTCAGCGAGAAAAATATGCGGGGCTAGCATGATTTCATAATCCCTGTATTTTCGTTGCAAAAAAGTCACATATATCTTAGCAGAAAGTTGAAAAATGTTGCGTTTACTTCACACAAGTAAAGCGTCATTATTTTCCCCCTGTTGCCGTGGGAACCTTATGAAGTGACGTAATTACACGACATGAACATCATCTGCAAACCCCGCGGTGAAACCGTGATGAAGCACGGAAATCATTCTCATTTGCCAACAAAAATAAGCGCAAAAGACCGTGCAAAGCAGTTTCCCGGTGTGTCACATGACAGTGGAGGCAAATCATTTTGCACTCCGTGCAACAGCGTGTCGGACCGCAGACGACGCTGTATATTAGAAGTGTGTAAAATAATTTACGTTGCACTTGGAAGCACTTCATTTAACAGAAGATGTCTGTTTTGTATCGCTACCTCTGTAAAGCAGGAAGCACACATTTTATTTTTTTAAATATTTTATTTATTCATTTTTACAGAAGTTGTTGAATCTTCCTTTTGTGAAGCTACAGAACTTGTTTGACTCAATGTTTTGTAAATTTGATTCGTGTGTTAATGAAGGTCTGATATAAAACAGAATGAGAACTTCAATATTCTATGATTTAGTAGCTTGAAGTGATCAGAAACGACTCTTGACATGAAGGTAGTAGTCTAGTGAGAACAGGGTGTTGGTGAATCACCTTTTTTTCCTCTTTTGCATCAAACCGCAGTTTTTGCGAATTGCAAAAATTGCAAAAAATATCCCACGTATTCCATCGCATTTTTTAAGAAAACGTGCCGCGTGATCAAAGATTTTTGCTCGCAACAATCACAAAAAAAAAATCTGCGTTTTTCTGGAGGCACTGGATATTCATCTTTAAAATAAGTATCAGCTGTATGTAAAGTGACCCACATTTGGTTTTTGACCACAGAAAATGTGTACATTTGACCAATTTACTCATGGAGCCGCATTAACATCTCCATATCTCTGGGAATGAATATACTAATAATACTAACACATTTTGCTTGTAATGTGCCTTTCTAATACTCAAGATGCTATAATACATCGCAAAACACAATACAAATGAAACATTAAAAAGTTGATCGACTGTACAGCATCACTCCTCCACTGTGATTCAGCTCTTTCAGATGCAGAAAGCATGATGAACTACACGTCATGTCTTGATATATGACCAGCAATCAAGCTTTCAGCGTCGTTTAGTCATCATTTAATGAATTTTACTGCTGCTGTGATCAATAGAAAGTGCAGAAAACGCCAAATGAAATTCTGATTCTTGTTTTCGGTGGCCACTAATGGCACAATGTTAATTGCACCGGGCGAATAGCGCTGACTTCGGCGAATATGGCACGAGACTCATTTGCATACAAAGGAGGCGTGTTGATGCTGAAAATAATGACAACGACTTAATTTACTGTAAAGAGTCATGACTCAGCACTGCTCCAGCACATTCAGCACCTGCTTAAGCTGAAACAAAGCCGTCGAGTGAACTTTCTAATCACTGCTCTCAGACCAGCGGTGACAACCCAGACTCAACCAGTGGCTGCTCCATTACCGTTTGGCATTTAAATGTATTTAGACTGCAATGTGCTTCATGCTCTTACTAGGGGTGTGACGAGATAGTTCGCTCACGGGATTTTTACACACTTGTGTGACTCAAACCAATGCAGTATTGTTGAAATAATAAGGCAGTATTGCATAAACACAAAACACAGGATCTGTGGGCATGTGGCTCTTTTACTGCGGGTGTATGAATGGATACGACTCAACATGATAGTTCACACTACTTGTTTTCAAGGCGATGCACTTTCGCAGATCAGTTCTGAGCATTAAAGTAACAGGCCTTGTACACTTCTTCACTTATGCTGATTATCATTAAAAATCACTATTAGTGCTGCTCACAATTAGTTTTAGTGATTAGTAAAGTATTAAACCTTGGTGAGCAACTCGTCTCCACCACCCAAAACAGCCTAGCAACAAGTCAAAACGCCGTAGCAACAAGCCTCAAATCAATGCAGTGATTGGCTCTTTAAACAGATAGGCGGGACTTTATGTCAAGCATCGGTAATGATACTCTACACTTGATATGTTCCTCGTATCAAAAGCACAATAAAAGCTGTATTTCTGTAACCTTGAGCTGGAGTCTGAGATTCAGTGAAAGTGTCGACAATGCAAAAACTCCCTCTTTATTCTGTCCATTATTCACCTTTACAATAACACTTACTCAGCACTTTAGTCAAAGTGAGCACTACATCACACGCTGTTCCTCCCACGTCACTGTATAATCACCCGACACACCAAAACATCTTCCTCAGGTGAATCTCCAGCTCGGAACGTTACTTAAGGACGGAAAAACTGAAACAACGAACAGCAGCTCGATACGGAACACTGCGGTAATAAAGTGCCACAATGTTCAGTTCAATGACAACATAATTTTCACAGTTTTCACATCTGAAGGGTCGAGAACAGGTGGATAAAAAAATCAAATAATAAACTGCAACTAACAACATAATCGTGTAAAATAAACCAATAAACCTTTCATTAAAATTAAATGAAAATAAATAAATAAATAAATATTTCACAAAAACAAAATAAAAATAAATAGATATTTTATTTAAAAATAAATAATAAATAAACAATAAACATAAATTCATATTTTTCTAAAAATGAAATAATTTTTTTTACTAACATTAAAAATGAATATTTTTACTAAAAATAAATAAATAAATAAATACATACATTTTTTTACCATCCTATTTTATTTATATATATACAGTTATTTTATTAAAAAATACATTTGCTATATTATTTAAAAAAATATGTAAAACAAAATGAGTATGCAAAGCTATGCAAATGTAACTTTTTTAACATGTGCATAGTTAATTCAGTCAGTGGCATCCAGTCTTCTTCTTATTTTGCATTTAAAATCCAATTTTATGCACTATTTTCTGAATGCAAATAATGAAACACAAGGTAGGATAGTAAAATAAATATATAAAAATCAATGCATACAAAACAACTGTGCATATTGTCCACTGTGCACATACTATATTCTGCTAATTCTGCACACATTACAAGGTCATCTTCTGTCATCCAAACTAAACCAAACCAAACCACAGAAGCACCATCAGCCTTCACTTGTAAGCACACGTCAGCTCTCTGCTTCCTTCATATTATCTTTGATCTGGGGTTAATAAACCGCTCTGCTTCGGTCTAGTCCACACTTAGACTCATTTTGCTCAGGGCCCGTGGGCTCACATGAGGCACATGTAAAGCCAAAGAGAGCTGCTGCCATCCCATATTTCTTAGTTATGGGCAGCAATGTTATTTGAGAACAACCTACAGCCCTTTTCCAGAGGTAATAACCCTCACAGTGGAGCCTCTGTTTCTGTATGGACTGAGAGGACATCACCCACGGCCTGCCCTCGTCTCATGCCTGCAGACTCAATAACACTGTGTGCCTTAATGAGAGCGGAAAGCTCCCGAACTCGATTCAACCCCGCCGCTCGTGCTTTCAGAGCACGACCAAGGGTGTGATACTGACACTAGCGCTTGATGTGCTAAACTGCATTTCCAAAAGTGTCTGCGTGATTTATGCATTCTGTTTTCACAGTACTTAATGTCCACTGTATAGTCGTGGCCTAATCGTGAGGGAGCTGGGCTTGTAACCTGAAGGTTGCTGGTTTGATTCCCACGCCGGCAGGAATTGAAGGTGGGGATTGTGAATGAACAGCACTCTCTCCACCTTTGATACCGTGACTAAAGTGCCCTTGAGCAAGACACCTAACCCCTAATTGCCTCACTTGTAAGTCGCTTTGGATAAAAGCGTCTGCTAAATGACTAACTGTAAATGTCAGAATTATTCTGTTAAATGAGCTACGTGTAGAATTCAGAAAGTCTTGTTATTAGCGACACCGGTGGCCGTTAAGTGAACTGCAGCCAGCAACTTGTGCACATGTAACGTGGGATTCAAGGCCGTGATATACTCAAGTTCTTTTTTGTTCTTGGCTTAGAAGTAAAAAGTTGGAAATACCTTTGCAGCGATATACTGTTAGCAACTGTTATCGCTGCTGAGAACGCTGTTTACATATGTAAATACGTGCTGCACACATTCCTCTCAATAACAAAGACACATCAAAAATGACAGCGGTGAGAAAACAGCAGTTAAGAAAGCATTTGATCATTGGGATGTAAATTCGTTTGCACCAGCTCTGCAATTGACCCTTCGCAAAGACCCGCCCCCTTTAGTTACTGTTGCTATGTCCGACAAGCCATGTGCCCTCATGCCACACATCATGTTCTCACGAAAACATGAATGAACATCAGAAGGAATGTTGTTTCAAGCGCCAAAAGACGTGAGGACACACAATTTTTCAAGTTCACCAACGTTAATCTACTAACTCCTCTGACTGCTTTGGCGGACAAAATGCCGGATTTGGGTTATGATTGGTCAGATCGCGTGTCAATCAAACTGCCGGCGAAGGGTCAATTGACCAACATTATGTAAACAGATGAGGTCCTTTAAATTACACTGTTATGATAACTTAAATTTGAGTCTATAATGTGAGACTATGGTTTGAATGAATCCCTTTCCTTTTTATGACACATTGACATTAAAGTACAGAATGGCTCTTTCGCCATTCTCCTAAACATTGTATAAGCATTCATTTCATGTGTCATAGAACGGAAAAGAGGCTCTCGGGAGGGTAAACATCACATCCTTTTGATTTCCCGGCAAAAACGTCCAGAGTCGTTGATATAAAAATCAGTCAACAGGCTTTTATAGACAATCTAGGCAGTCGGGGAAGGTCTCGTTTTTAAAGTTCCGTTACCGTTTACAGATTTAATACTGTTTACAGGCAATAAAAAAGTGATTAATTCATACATACAATCCTTTTAAAGATTTTAACATCTGGATGACCAAGTGTTCAGGAAACCTGTTTGGAAAACAGTCACTATTTTTGCAATTTGATTTATTGACACTAGGGATGCACTGACTAAAAATTCTGATATGCTGATAACAGTTTTCATGTTGTATTAAAATCCTACATGATTTTGTCTGAATAATAAAAAAAAATCATTATTTAGGAATCAAAAATGCACGAAAAATGGATATTCATTCTGAGATATTACATTTAAATAACACTGTTAAATGTTAAATAACAGTGTTATTACAGTATTAGAGTTTTAAATGAGCATTGCACAATGACAAACAACATCTAAGAGTAAAAATAGGTGAAAAGAGCATGCACAATTAAATATCTAATACTGTAAACTGTTTTTTTTTTAATTATGCATGCTCATTTACCCTATTTTTACATTTAGATTACTTTTGCCTAATGCTACTAATACAATATAATTTAAAAAAAATCCAATCTCGGCCAAACTTTCCCGGTAAAAAAGCAAAAGAACAACTTTCCTTAACAAGCCACACGACTATGAGTCTGTTCAAATCACTCTATACTGGCAAACAGTTTTGCAAACATCACTAAAAACTCAATAAACCAAAAACGTTTAAACAAACAAACAAACAGAAATCTCAGAAGACTTCACAGCGCTGAACAAGTGTGACAGACGAAAGCGAGACCTTTCAGAATGTAAACGAGTACCCAGAGGCGACGCAACTTTCAGAGACAACAAATCTACATCTGCATCAAGTGTCACCAGCGGTACTTTAAAAAAAACCCCCACAATATTCACTTGAGATGTAAGTGTGTGCCACAGGTTCCCCGTCACTTTCAATTGCTCGGTCACGGCAGTGCATTTAGCGTCTATCAAAAACACAGGAGAAAGAAAAAGAGCCTCGTCTTCAGGAGATTTACTTCAGCAAAATAAAGCAAAATGAACCAATTTCTACATCAAGCCAAACGAACCAAACATTCACTGACATGAAACTAACGGCAGTGAACAGGACAGAGAACACAATGGAACACTACAGCCTACTATTTATTCCAACAGTATGTGAACTGTGTGCGAATGATAAAAGTGTCACTATTATTGCCAATCAAGCCCAATGCACTGCAATGAATACAGTCATTTTACAATCCAGTTTTGTGTAAAAATATCTTATCTTTGGGAGTCTGATGAGCTACACAGTAAAAACCCCAGAGTTAAATCAACTCTGCTCAGATAACATTTGGTCCCTCTCTAAATAGTGTTAAAGTAACACTGAAGCAGAGTTAAAGTTAATGAGATAATTAAACAATTAATTAAGCGACGATTGAACATTAATGATGAACACCTGCTGTTAACAAGCAAAATCACTGAAGGACAGAGAAACACAAGAACTACAACTGATGAAATCAACTGAAGATAAAAGACATTCAATCTCTGAAGAGTGTTACTTTAACACTATTTAGAGAGGGACCAAATGTTATCTGAGCAGAGTTGATTTCACTCTGGGGTTTTTACTGTGTAGAACTTTTATATTATAAGTACAGTATACATACTGCATGCTAGCAATAGACAGATATTTCAGCATTAGATTGAGATGGATGAAGCATCACATCCTCTTTTAGTGCCAAAATCTACAGACAGTCTTATCAATGCAAAATAAACAACTATATGGTATAAAATATATAATTTATTCATTTAAGTTCTGTCGTTTTGAACTAAACTGTGAACAAAAAGTTGAAATTATTGCAAGATAGTCAGCTAAGTGTTCCATTTTAATTGATCAGATGGATAAATATTCAAATGAGAGCAGTTTCTCTCCCTGAGGCTCATCATCTGCCTCTTTCAGCAAATCAGTATTCAGCTGCATTTCTCCGGCTAATTAATCTGTATATTTACATAATCAAGCCTAACGCATCTATTTGGCGAGGAAGAAAATGGAAAGCGGAACGTTTTGCGTGTTCACATAAAAGCATAATTGATGGGAAGAGTGCTTACCTGTCAACTATCCCACACATGTCCATCTGCAGATCGCTAAAATTGCCCAAGAACATCTGCTGCACTTTGATAAGATCCACTAAACCACTGTCCGTTCGGATGAGGCGCATGCATCCTTGGAAAACATTGAGCGGGTTTCTGCACACGGTACCAACTTCTGATTTGGGGCATCCTGCGGGCAAAAACATTTTCACCTGATGTCAAATACAAACAAAATAGCTTTAAGGCATTGCAGTGTTGATTTAGTATCATTAAAGGCACAATATGTAAGATTTTTGGATTTAAATATTCAAAACCACTAAAACATGATCGATATTTTCTGAATGTTTCCAAGAATGTTTAAATCCAGAGAAATGAGCGATTTTAACCAAGACACGGAACGTGTGTCGCCTATCGATGACATCATTACCCTCGATTTTGTAGAAACCATGGAAACACCAAAGACGCTTTACTATATTACATGTTTTATTAGACAAGGGACTGTTTGGATACATTAGACAGAAAACTAATCACTATTATATAGCTGAACACAGCTGTTCCATCTGAAAAGTGTTTTAGATTACCAAAGTGATTACTTTGAGTTTTAATGTCATTTAAACAGCGATTGGGGATTCTCTGACTCTGACCGTCTGAAAAAGCGGAGTTAAGTTTCATGTTTTCGACTTTTTTCATGTTTTGTGAGTCATTTTATAATTCACT
Source organism: Opsariichthys bidens (assembly GCA_037194245.1). NCBI lineage: Eukaryota > Metazoa > Chordata > Actinopteri > Cypriniformes > Xenocyprididae > Opsariichthys > Opsariichthys bidens. The sequence continues at coordinate 3,625,338 of CM074289.1, forward strand.
CGTCTCACAATTTGCCTTTTTGCCTTCATTTCACAATTCTGACTTCTTTTTCTCACAATTGCGAGATTTAAACTCACAATTGCAAGTTATAAAGTCAGAATTGGGAGATATAAACTTGCAATACTGACCTTTTTTTCTTGCAATTGTGAATTTAGTATGTGAGTTTAAATCTCATAATTCTGACTTTTCTCAATATTGTGAGTTTATATCTCATAATTTTGACTTTTCTCAATATTGCGAGTTTCTATCTCATAATTCTGACTTTATAACTCACAATTTCAACTTTATATCACACAATTCTGAGGGAAAAAGTCAGAATTGTGAGATAAGAACTTGCAATGACCTTTTTTGTGTTTGTTCCACACTTATTAGTATTCCAAAGTATTCTAAAGTATTTAGATTAAGTTACTAAACTTGAGTAATGTAACGAAATACGTTACAAATGACTTTTTAAAGCATGTATTTTGTAATCTGTAGTGAAATACATTTTAAAAGTAACCTACCCAGCCCTGGCTGTATCTAATATGATAAAACAGCGCTCGTACTCTTGACCGGAAGAAGCGGCGACTGTGGCATCAGGTCTCAAATTTGATAAACAAATTAATTTTGTTGTTAAATCATGTTTCTATCATTTATCATATTACAGTAAACTTAATAATCGCATCCATGAACATGATTTCTGGGTCCCATTGGATTCCTTTCTCCTGGCTGTAAGGTGAAGATGACAACTCTGATGATTCTGCGGTATCATCAAGCTACGTCTATGTTTTGTATAGGCGACATCTAGTGGTGAAAAATTACATATTGTGCCTTTAATTGACTATATTAGTATACAGTCGTGGCCAAAAGTTTTGAGAATTACATAAATATTAGTTTTCATGAAGTTTGCTGCTAAACTGCTTTTAGATCTTTGTTTCAGTTGTTTCTGTGATGTACTGAAATATAATTACAAGCACTTCATACGTTTCAAAGGCTTTTATCGACAATTACATGACATTTATGCAAAGAGTCAGTATTTGCAGTGTTGGTCGTCGTTCTTTTTCAGGACCTCTGCAATTCGACTGGGCATGCTCTCCATCAACTTCTGCGCCAAATCCTGACTGATAGCAACCCATTCTTTCATGATCACTTCTTGGAGTTTGTCGGAATTAATGGATTTTTGTTTGTCCACCCGCCTCTTGAGGATTCACCACAAGTTCTCAATGGGATTAAGATCTGGGGAGTTTCCAGGCCATGGACCCAAAATTTCAACGTTCTGGTCCCCGAGCCACTTAGTGATCACTTTTGCCTTATGGCACGGTGCTCCATCGTGCTGGAAAATGCATTGTTCCTCACCAAACTGTTGTTGGATTGTTGGAGGGGTTTTGGTCCCATTCTTTATTCATGGCTGTGTTTTTGGGCGGAATTGTGAGTGAGTTCACTCCCTTGGATGAGAAGCAACCCCACACATGAATGGTCTCAGGATGCTTTACTGTTGGCATCACCCTCCTTTTAACATGTCAAGTCTGCCATTCTAACCCAATCCGCCTGACATAATGATCTCCAGCCTTGTGCTCGTCAAAACATTCTCACCTGAGTTAACAAGACGATTACTGAAATGATCTCAGCAGGTCCTTTAATGACAGCAATGAAATGCAGTGGAAAGGTTTTTTGGGATCAAGTTCATTTTCATGGCAAAGAAGGACTGTGCAATTCATCTGATCACTCTTCATAACATTCTGGAGTATATGCAAATTGCTATTATAAAAACTTAAGCAGCAACTTTTCCAATTTCCAATATTTACAGTATGTAATTCTCAAAACTTTTGGCCACGACTGTATATTAATGCGCAAGTGTGTGTCTGTACTGCATGTGTGTGGGTTTGAGTGGAGGAGGGAGTGGGAGAAAGAGAGTATATGCTTTCTGTACGTAATAAAGAATAACTGTAACACTTTTCAATTAGGTTCATTAGTTAACATGATAATGCAAGATAATGAACTGCACTTACACAGCATTTATTAATCTTTAGTAATGATACTTTCAACATTTACTAATAGGTTGCATTATGAACATCTTGTTAACATTAGTTAATGCACTTGGAACTAACAACTGTAATTTCATTAACTAACATTAACGAAGATTAGTAAATACAGTAACAAATGTATTGCTCATGGTTAGTTATTACAGTAACCAATGTTTAACTAATGAACCTTATTGTAAAGTGTTACCAATGTAACTTTGTGGCAAAAAATCCATGCAAATAATTTGCCGTTTTTATCCTATTGTTTACTATATTTATCGTGTTGTTGTGGGTTTTGGCTCTTTTGCTGTTGCAGGACCTCTGAAATCATTCGGTGAAGTGATATATGGAAATATAACGCCTGGAACTACTTTAGCCGTGCGTTTCCCTGAAAACAACTGCGCACCTGAGAATGTTCATCAACCAATCAGATTCAAGCATTCAACAGCCCCGTAGTTTTTTTGTAATTGCACACAATTATCCTATTCAAATCTATGTCATAAACGAGATAGGTCAAAACGAATCAAAAATTAGTCGGAATACTTTATCTATAAAATATGTAATCCAATAGATTAGTACCACAGTAAAGTACCACAATTCATCCAGCACTGTATACATAATATGTGGTTTGACTGCGATATGATACGTGCTCTTCTGCAGCCCAAGGGAAAAACACTGCAGACGAAAGAGACTGCCGTGCATGCAGAGATGGCGTTACACTCTCTCCAGAGTCTGAGCTAAAGGCAATTAAGCCACCGGGCTCCAGGAGCCGAGAGCCCAAACCGCTTGAAAGGTAAACGAATGTGCTTTTCTCAGCGGAAGGTGTGTGTTGAGTGACAAGACGGATTGATTAACGTGAAGGATTCGGCTTGTGTAGAGGGAAATTACTCGGCGCTAGCGTGTTGCTTTGTGTTAGCAGAAGGCAATGGATGGCTAAAGGTTGTACTTACCGCCTAAGAATAGCTGGCTGTCAGGCGCGACGGGGAAAGAAGTGGACGCTGTAGAGCTGTCGGTTTCATCCACGGTGACTGCGAGACGCCCTCGACGGACAACTAGCTCCACCGAGTGCCACTGACCATCATTTAAATTGGCACCTGTGGAAAAAGCACCAGCATTGTGGATCAGGCACTCAGAGCTGCATTAGGGAGATTATTTTCAGCTTTCAGCATTAGACTTAAAGTATACAGGGAATGGGATACTAGTAAAGTACTTGGGCTATTTCAGCAGGGTGCAAAACTGTATGTATGCATTAAATACAAATTTATGACATCTGCCAAAATGTGCAGTACACACTAACTGAATACTGTCCAAATACTGCAACCAACAATGCAAAGCTCATCTTGGTTTTATTTCCAGTCTATCAGATGAACCTGAAAGCAGCTCTTTCTTAATGCCGTACTTGATTGGCCAAAAGACAGTTTTACACAAAATTGGATTATATATGCATTTTTAAAACATTGTGCAGTATGCAAATGTTCTGCATGCTTGGAATACAGTCGACAAACTACGTTTATCAAAGGTGCATTACTTTATACAACGAGAGCTAGAGGTCGTTTGCACGAGCGGTTTCTACTAAAAATGAAACTTTTTATGAAAACTTTGAAACTTTTGAAGCTTATTTTATTTCAACATTTCACATTTTCATTTACTTAAGCTCTAAAATTGAACATAAAATATGTAGATAATTTAAAAAAAAAAAAAAAAAAATGACCAAACAAAACAAAATTGCTAAAACTTAAAAAAAAAAAAAAAAAATTACAATGAAAACAGAAAATATAAATTCAAAATGTTTTAAAAAAAAAAACTATTAAAGTTTTAACAGCATGTTGAATGCCATTAAGTATTACAGTATTCTGTATTAATTTGGTTTATCAATAAAAGTAGTTTTAGTTTTCCTAAATAAAATTACATTTTTATACATATTGCATTTGATTTTCTCATGTAAACATGTTTATAATGCCACACTCCGCCATTCTCAGAGCAGCAGGTGCTATTAATATTGACTTTATGACAAACAAGACAGATGTGTTTTGCTTTTACCATCAAAAAAACCTGAAACTACATATGTGCTGATATCTGAGTTCAACCTGCGGTGATGTCCGTCATGATCCGTCCGGACTTATGGATCTGTAGTCGTGCTCTCGTCTCGCTCAAATAAAGCCACAGCGTTCCTGCGTTGTGCTGCAGGTCAAAGGTCATCAGCAGGCCCGCTTTGTTCCACGTTCTGAACTGCAGACCGACCGACACGCTTTCTCCACCGGAGACCCACGGCAAACCGAGGAAACTTCCAGGACTGGCAAACGTCACTGGCACGTCAATGGATTCGGTGCATGTAAAGGTGACATTCCCCTATGAAAGCACAAAATATTGTAGTATAACAAAGAAAGCACTGCAGCCATGACGTCTGCCTCGTAAATTATGCATTTGCCTTCCTGGCTGTTCCCGATACCACTGTCACGGTCATTACGACAATGAATTAAAGGGTTGGTAATTGGTTTAACCCCCAAATTCCCAAGACAGTGGTTGTAAAAAAAAAAAAGGAAAAAATCTTGTATAATTGAGGAGAACATGGTAAGGGTCACAGAAAAGCAAAACTCTCATTATGGAAAAATTAGGCAACAACTACTGACAAGCCAAATAAAGTAACTGTGTGAACACATGGTTTCTGCTTACTGCAATGGCCGCTTGCTTCTCTTTGGCTCGATCAATCACGCTGATATCGTTGTAAAGCACATTTTCCAAGCAGCCGTGGAAGTTTCTTCTAGAATGGGATTTCTGGAGTGCATCCAATGACGTACCACCAAAACTGATCTTGTGAAAGAACGCCACATTCATGTCAGAAATCACACAGATTCATGAAGTGCTATGCATTTAATTTGAGCTAGACTGCATTGATACTGTATCCAACAATACAGAGCTTACAATAATCAAGTCAACAGAACCTGAAAGCAACTTTTTCTTGATGGAATATTTGATTGGCCAAAAGCCAAAAAAGAGACATTTTTACACAAAATTGGATTAAACTCATCCATTAGTTCAAAAAACATGCAAAAACTGCATTTACAGTAATGAAAAACCTGTAAAAATTAAAATAGTTGAAAAAAATATTAGCACCAAGACAAGCACTTAGTAACATTGTCAGGGTGAAGTTATATTCAAATAAATAAAAAAAATATTATTTTAATAATTTCTGTATGAAATATATATATATATAAATGTGAATAATAATAATAATAATAATAAATATTAATAATAAAAATAATATTTATTTTATGTCTAATATTCATTTATTTTATCTTATTTTATTTTATTTTATTTTATTTTATCATTTCAATATAAGATTTCTGTTCTTATTTTTTTTGTATTTTTTTAAATTATGTTTGTGCCTTTTTATGGCCGCTTTATTTAAATCATTTCAATGTAAAGCACTTTGAAGTATTATTGTGTATGAAATGCGCTCTATAAATAAACTTGCCTTGCCTTCGACGTGACACTATTTTACTGTAAAATAAGATATAAGTGTTGAAATGAACACAAACCATCAGTGTATCATAACAGACTCAAACACAGTGAAATCTCTAACTAAACTAATTACACAAGGACATTCTAATTCTAGCTAATTTATGTTGTGTGTATAATTCATGTGTACGCTTGTTTTGTGCGAGCAATTTAAAACGCCACGAGCTGCTCTGTGAATTATATTGGTGTAATTGTGCGAGAGGTCGTTAACGGCTCACCTCGTTAATCTCAGAGTGACTCAAGTACTCAGGGAGCTGTAACTGCTGCGTGTTTTTGTCCACGGTGAAGTTAACTAGTCCTCGAACCCACTCGATGCTGATGTGGTGCCAGTGCTGGTCGTCCAGCAGACTGCCGAGAGATACGAGAGGGTGGAAATCCCCCGACGAACCCCTGCCTGGATCAAACACAGGATCATCTGTTGGTTAGGGTCATAGACATAATAAAATACATTGGCCTCTGGATCTAAATTGGCCTCTAAACACAAGAAATGAATGTGAACGATCCCATTTTGGGCATCTTCACAAGTCTTATCTGAGAATAAAGCAGCCAAATACAGGACAAGTCTGAGCTTTGACTATTAAAATGAATCGAGGTTTTAAGTAACCAGAGATGGAACTTTTTGTACATCATAAACCACTGAAAACGGTTGATAAATGTAAACATTATTTTCGCTTTTATCCAGAAAAAGTTCACTAGTTTACTTGCATTTGTTTACAGTGCAATCTTGCCCTCAGCAAAATGACGTATCGCAGCAACGTTCCAAAGCGGCCAATGGGGCGTCGATGTATTTATTATGCCTATGGTTAGGATTGCTTGTTGTTGTTACACAGATTTGGTTAAACCTTAAATGTCTTTCAATAGAAACAATGCAGACCATTTCTATTTCTGAGATGTTAAAGGGTTTATTCACCCAAAAATGTCATTAATTGCTCAACCTTGTGACATTCCAAACCCATAAGTCAAGTCAAGTCAAGTCATCTTTATTTATATAGCGCTTTTTACAATGCAAATTGTGGCAAAGCAGCTTTACATTAATAAGAAAATGGTGTCATTGTCCAGCTTATTCTATATATTATTGATTCATTCCGTTGCAAATATCAGTAGTTATTAGACTAGTTAATTTATGCATATCAGCACTGCAGAAAACAGTGATGTAATCGTCCGGCTCAACTCAGTTCACATACAACGGCGCCAATGCAGGCATATCAAAAACACTGCTGAATATCAAGCAAGTGTCCCCAACTTAAGCAAGCCAAAGGAACCAAAACTCCAACAAATGGAGAAAAAAACCTTGGGAGAAACCAGGCTTAGTTCTCCTCTGGCCAACAGTGAACTCTGGTCCGATATCCAGGCAGAGTTACGGGTCATTAAACCGATTTGGAATCGCAACAGTCAAAATATTTAATCCAGTTCCATCTAGTTTAAGATCTTTTTGATCATGGCGGTATGGAGCTAGTTAACACAGTCTCCACCAACAACCCAGGGCCACATTGCTGCCGCACACAGCCACAGGTTTCCCGTCCGACCCGGACACGGCCCGGATCCAGCCAATCACGTTAATTGGTAAACCTCGGGATAAGCAGAGAGACAGAAATTAGCGTAGACGCCATTCTTCTGATGTACCGAGTATATCTGGTGTTATAGGAAGTGTTCCCGGTTCCAGCTGACGTGATCTATGCAGCCTAACAATCCTTTAACGGATATGAAGACAAAAGTTTATAGTGCGTCATGTGTATGCCAGATTAAATAGATGCGTTTTTAGTCTAGATTTAAACTGACAGAGTGTGTCTGCTTCCTGAACAATGCTAGGAAGATTGTTAAGCCATTTAGTGCTTTGTGAGTAATTAGCAAGATTTTAAAATCTATACGATGTTTAATAGGGAGCCAGTGCAGTTTTGACAGAACTGGGCTAATATGTTCATACTTCCTGGTTCTAGTAAGGGCTCTAGCAGCTGCGTTTTGGACCAGCTGTAGTTTGTTTATCACGCGAGCAGGGCAACCACCCAGTAGAGCGTTACAGTAATCTAGTCTCGAGCTCATGAACGCATGAACTAGCTGTTCCGCATTTGTCATTGAGAGCATATGTCGCAAATTAGATATATTTTTAAGATGGAAGAATGCGGTTTTACATATGCAAGAAATGTGGCTTTCAAATGAAAGATTGGTATCAAAGAGCACACCCAGGTTCCTAACTGACAGAGCAGCCATCAAGTGTTAGACAGTATGTATTTAAGACCTTTGTTCATCTTTGGAACACAAATTAAGATATTTTTTAATGACATCCTGCATAGACAGCAATTTAATTACCACTTTCAATGCCCAGATATCATTAAAATAGTCCATGTGACTACAGTGGTTCAACCTTCATTTTATGAAGCGATGAGAATACAAACAAAAGTAACAACTTTGTCTAATGGGTTTGGAATGATTTTTGGGTGAACGGTCCCTTTAACTGGATTAACCGTTTGAAACATCTGTTTGAAATGCAGTTTTACATTCTTTTTTTAAACACACTAAGTAGTATAGCATTTATGGCATTGTCCAGTATGCAGTAAGTAGCTTGCAAGTGTTCATTTCTGAACACAGCCAAGTCAATAGAGAGATAAACATGAGATGTTTTCTCTGGCTGGAGTAAATATGAACCAGCGATAATTACATACTGTTCCATAAAATAATATATAATTTAAGAAAAAGATTGAAAATTGCAATTCTTTGTACTCATAGCAGGGCTGTTACCGTTAACTTGAACTAAAAGCATAAAAATAACATTTTCATTCATAAAAAAAAATCATAGAATAAAAAAAAAATAAAATAAAATGTAAAAATTTGAAATACTAAAATAACCTGAAATAACTAAAACAATAAAAAAAAAAATTACATAAGCATACAAATAAAAATGACAAAAATTTCTTGAACTTTAAAATTAAATTTAAAAAATTAAAATGAACAAAAACAGTGATATTAAAATAACACAGACTCACAGACAGTGACAGCAAAGAGATATTACACTGAAATTACTCCTAAAATCTGTGTTAAATTTACATTTTTAAAAGTGTTGTTGCCAAGGAAAGATAAGACAAAGATGAGACAAACGGTATTTAAATAATCGAAGGCACTCGGGATTACAGATGGGCAAAAATAAATTGAAATATTAACATAAACTATAATAGTATATCATTGATATTTAAAATAACAGCGCAGCATCTACATGCATGTTCTCCCTCGTATGTTTTACGTTACGCAACACATCTATCAATTATTCATCAGAGTTACGGTGACGTGAGGTCGGTCAGTTACCGTCAGAATGCAAACCAGCTCTGCTTTGTTTTTATGCACATGCGAGGACGGCCGTACGCTCTGATGTCATTTAACATTTAGTGTTTTGCTGCTCAATATTTCATGATCTTTGTTCGCGGAGCGGCAGAATCGCTGCTCTCGGCCTCGACCTCTCCTGTTCGCTCACACAACGATACTCATATTTGCGTTTGAAGAGCGGCTCTGATTAACGCCACGGGCACATAATATATGACAACACTCTTTCAGTCTGTCATCATCTGACAATGAAAATTTGTCCTCTTCTGTTATCTTGGTAAAAGTGACCCCGAATCTGACAGTTTTTGCTTGAGGCTTTTATACATCAAGTGACGACCCAGCAAAATACCAAGATATTTGATTTTGTTTTTGGCCTTTTTTAAAAAAGTTTTAATGATTGAATATTCCAAAAAAAAAAACCCACTAATATTTGACATTGTCTGTCAGTAGCTCCTGTCTCTATGAAGCCCCTCCTTCTGAAAAGTGCAATGTGCTCTGATTGGTCGGCTGGACCGGTGTGTTGTGATTGCTCAACTGCTTTTAGCGTGTAGGGGAAATACCACGACCCTTACCATATGGTGCGTTCAAGTCATTTCGGAAAGACTGTATGAACGCACATGAACGCCACCATAATGTCGTATATACGAGTGGGAAGTTCGGGATTTTCTTTAAGCACCGATCTGTACGAGTCGGGGGCGTGTCAGTGACGAACATGGTGGAATACCACAATATTATAGGTATTTAGCAGTGACATTGTCCAGATTTATATTTACAATGACGTAAGCTAATTGCCTGCACAAAATATGGAACCATAATAATATAACAACGTAATATGTAACGATAAAGTTTACAGGGGTTTCATAAATTAACTAAAAACTAGTGCTGGGCAACGATTAAATATTTTAATCGTGATTAATCGCATGATTTTCTGCGATTAACATTTACATTAAATTTATATTTAGTCATTTAGCAGACGCTTTTATCCAAAGCGACTTACAAGTGAGGAAAACAAACAAGCGATTCTTCATGAATTGGCAAATAGACACAGGAAGTGCTCACAATATAAGTTTCAGTATCATAAGCTAGAGTAGGAAGGGAAAAAGGGAAGGAAAGGGTTTTTTTTTTTTTTTATGAGGGGATTAAGTGTTCACGGAAGAGATGAGTTTTCAGCTGTCTCTTGAATATTTCCAGGGATTCTGCGTTCCTGATGAAAGCAGGGAGATCATTCCAGCAGCAGGGAGCGGTGAACGAGAAGGTTCTGGAGAGTGATTTTGTAAGAGTGATTTAAGTCAATTAATCGCAGCTTGCGCAAAATTCAATAATGAAATCAAAAGTAGTGCATTGCGTCATTTTATTCTTTCAAAGTACTGCTGTATGAACAAAAGTGCAATAACATTTGGTTTGTCAAAACTTTAAACAAATAAAGTGCTTTTTTACAGCAGTTAACATTTCTTGTAAATCTTAACTTAAACATTAATGTAATCAAATTAAACATAACGTTAATGTATAAATAAATCATTAAAACATTAAAGTAACGCTTTTCATACAATCCATGTATTTTTCTTGCGATGGTGCGTCTTGGCGGAGGCTCGTACGTGCAGTGATTCGTTGCGATCCTAATAACCTTCTTCAGACCGACATCTTCCACAATACTAATCGGCATGCAGTTTGCAGTCAAGTCAAGTCATCTTTATTTATATAGCGCTTTTTACAATGCAAATTGTGGCAAAGCAGCTTTACATTAATAAGAAAATGGTGTCATTGTGCAGCTTATTCTATATATTATTGATTCATTCCGTTGCAAATATCAGTAGTTATTAGTCTAGTTAATGCATGTATATCAGCACTGCAGAAAACGACGTAATCGTCCGGCTCAGCTCAGTTTGTATACAACGACGCCAATGCAGGCATATCAAAAACACTGCTGGATATCAAGCAAGTGTCCCCAACTTAAGCAAGCCAAAGGACCAAAACTCCAACAAATGGAGAAAAAAACCTCCATCTAGTTTAAGATCTTTTTGATCACACCGGTCCCACTTCGCAATGGCATTTGTTAGCTTGTCTTTCTTTTGTTTATCTATAGTTCTCCCACATGCTGCATCCAATGTAGTCTGCCGAAGCCTTCCTCCACTGTTTGTTTGGGTGGGTGATTTGCTGGCGTCGACGGTGTGCATTGCATTTAAGTGATACTTCAGACTCGAAGTACTGCGACGATAAGACAATTCAGCTTTGCAGTGGTTACAAATAGCTTTAGTTCTATCAACTCCACCGTGTGGAAGAGGTTTAAAATAAAAATGTCCATTAAGATTTCGGTACCTTTTTCCATTTTTCTGTCCGCACCAGATATTTTCTGTTTCGCGCTGTAGCTTAGGCACACAACAAATGCTTTCCTTGGTTGAGACGCGTGATGATGCTCATCCCAAGCAGCCAGTACCCTACTGATAAACATCCCACCCCTCCTGCGACCCGTGTTTTGTGTTGAATTTGGCTATATTATTACAGTCTATTTATGTGTATTCAAACGCAGTGAGCAACGGACTTTCAAAATAAACAAATTGTCGGCGTTAATTAATTAATGCGTTAACTTGCCCAGCCCTACTAAAAACATAAAAAAACACACCTTTGTTCTTCATTTTCTATAAATAAAAGGGCTGTATATTTTTGTAATTAATTAAGAGAAGGTACACCACCATCTTAGTGACTCGCACCCCTTGCATCGCCGTCATAAACACGACTTCCCACCTCGTAAATGTGAACTTCCTAGAAGGACATGAATGCACCAATAACCTTGAGGTTCAACGCACTTCTAACGAACTCAACCAGGCCCCGCCCCTTTATTTTGCATTGAACTGAATTATTTAAATAAGGAGAATTTATTGGGAGTAACTTCGCGGACCTTTTTCATGCCCAAACAGCAACATTAAAGAAAGTGAAGCATGTAAAAAAGCAATGGGACCCCTTTAAATGTATTCATTTATTCCCCGAGCCGCCATCCTAAAGATATTTCTTATCACTGTAAACAAACCCTTCCGAAATGTTCACCACTGTCAACTGAAAGTCGTCCTGTTTATGCAATAGAAACATTTTTTTCTCCCCAAAATATGTCAGTTCTTAATATAACCATAAAAACTCACAGTAGAAGCGCTGCCAGAGCGTCAAAGCAGTAGGTGAAATAAAACCGCTCTAAACATCTCAGCGTCTCCGTCAGAATCGGCCCACACCACAGTTTATTTCACAGATCCGGAGTTGAGAGCGTCGTCTACTTTAAGGATAAGGATTTGAGGCTTTAAAAAGTTAGTTTTCCAGCAGCCAGTCACAGTTTGTGCAATAAACATCCAGGTTTTAATTACATTGATGACTGATATTCACATTTGTGATACTTTAGTATTATTTATAAAACCTAACATGGTAACATCTAAATGTATCAAGTCAAACATTTTATTTGACAACACTATAATCAACCTATATTCATCAAAAACGTAGAAATAAATAAAGTTATGATTTTAGTTTAGGTTTTAGTAATTATGTTAGCTATACACACACACACACACACACGTTGTGTTTTTGTGTTTTGTGGGGACTTTCCATAGGCGTAATGGTATTTATATTGTACAAACTGTATATTCTGCCCCCCCCCCCCCCCCAAACCTACCCATCGCAGAAAATGTTCTGCTATTTTTGATTTTCAAAAAAGATAATTCTGTATGATTTATAAGCTTGTTTCCTTGTGGGGACCAAAAAAAAGTCCCCACAATGTCAAGATTTACTAGTTTTACTTACATTGTGGGGACATTTGGTCCCCACAATGTAAGGAATACAAGAACACACACACACATGTGCGCAACTTGTTGGAAATACTGGTTAACCTATGTTTTTTTTCTTGATATTTTTTGACTTTTTCTCCTTTATCATCATGAACACGCATGCAAAGTTTCAACATGCTGGTTTTTTTTGACACATACAAACAAAATTACTGTTACTATCGCCAGGTCAATTTGACCCGGATATTTTAACGCTCTAAGGCAACTGTACTGACCCAAAATAATAACATTTCTTGGTTATATTTTGTTATTTTATTTTTTTACTACCTTATGAAGCTAAAAACTGAGGTTTTCCACACTTATTTCAATACAGAATCATGTTTTAAGCAGCAGCGTGTGTGTGAAGTTCTGATCCAGAAAGCTCATCATGGCAGAAGAAACTTCTAGACTTTATGAAATGAGTTTGCAAAACAGCCAACTTAGGAAAAGTACATATTTTCATTATACAGCTACATTTAATTGTTCAGTTATGATGTTCTAAGAAAAAAATGTATTTATTGTATTTAAAAATGTACTGTTTATTTTCAAATTTTGTCAAAACAAATGAGTATTAAAAAATGATTAAATAACATTTTCATTAAATCATATCTTCAGATATGTATTTTTTGGAATATTTGACAAATGTTGATATTAAAAGTTTACAGTTTGTGCCTGAATCTTTCTTGTTTTTTTATAGAGTGATTTTTGAGGAATTGTATTAAATCCAATTAGGGTCAATTTGACCCGCTCCAAAACGAGTGGACACAGAAATCCAACAGCACATGAGGGTTAATTTATTTTCATTTCAGTTTAAATGTTAGTGCTTCAACTTTCATTTGCCATCGATTCAAATGCGTATCCACTGTGAATCTATTACTATGTATATGTATGCATAATTACCGCATTATTATTTATAAACACATGCTGTAAATACACTGTGAAAAAGAAGCATGAAATCAAAATGGATGAAAATCTGCTTTCTAAATTCATGCTTCTGGTCTTATTTTGAATTATCAGAAAATGGATGTCTGCAGAAACCCGCTAAACAAACTTAATATAATCTATATTTACAGTTGTCAGATGGATGATGGAATCGGTCAATGCGGTCAGAACATTGTGTTTATAAATCCTAACAAAGTTTGGGGCAAAACATGAAGCACTGGAGCACAATATAAACAGACATTTTGATGAATGCAAACTACCAGCAAAATAAAATAGTTTGGGATATGAGGCATAAATCTTCATGTCACAGCTTGTTTGCAGACGTATGATTCGGCACAGACAGCAGCGAGTGTTTGCCTGCGACTAACATCTGTCTCTGCATCAAAACAACAACAACGTCACATAAAAACCACGTTCTCTTTCTGATTATCGGACCTATGGCACAGTTTGTCTTCCAGTACGTAAGATACATTGCTGCTGGATATTTATTTAGGCTTTAGATGGGGATGTTGCAATATTTCAAAGGCACTGAAAACAGAATAAATCCACTACGTTTCTCAAACAAACCTCTGAAAATCTTTCAAATATAAAATGCAGCAAACTTGAGCTAATCCAGTCAACAGACTTTATATAAAATTCATCTTGCACACTAAAAAGCTGAGATATGATCGCTGCTTCATGCAGTGCTGTAATCTTCATATGCAAAAATGCCAAAGTCAAACATAAATGGCAAATCGAACAGGAATGTTTAATTGTCAAAGTCATATACAGACATGAAGCATGTTAGATTTACAATGATAGGCTAAGACAAGGGAAAATGCCGTAAAGAATAATCAGAACATATGAAACCAAAGGAAAATGTAATTAAGGCCAAAATATTTAATCTAAAGGTGTTGCAGTAACAACATATGGCTTGTTTCGGCCACTGAAAAAGAATAATTGCGAGATATAAACTTGCAGTTATGGGAAAAACAGAATTGCGGGAAAATTTTTAAAAATTGTGAGTTATAAACACGCAATTGCAAGAAAAAAGACAGAATTGCGAGAATTAATGCGTAATTGCAAGATAAAAAGTCAGAAATTACGGGAAAAACAGAATTGCGAGAAAAAAATTTGAATTGTGAGCTATAAACATGCAATTGCAAGAAAAAAGACAGAATTGCGAGATATAAACTTGCAGTTATGGGAAAAACAGAATTGCGAGAATTTTTTTTTAAAATTGTGAGTTATAAACACGCAATTGCAAGAAAAAAGACTTGCGAGAATTAATGCGTAAATGCAAGAAATAAGACAGAATTGCGAGATATAAACTTGCAATTACGGGAAAAACAGAATTGTGAGAAAAAAAATTGAATTGTGAGTTATAAACACGCAACTGCAAGAAAAAAGACAGAATTGCGAGAATTAATGCGTAATTGCAAGATAAAAAGTCAGAAATTACGGGAAAAACAGAATTGCGAGAAAAAAATTTGAATTGTGAGTTATAAACATGCAATTGCAAGAAAAAAGACAGAATTGCGAGATATAAACTTGCAGTTATGGGAAAAACAGAATTGCGAGAATTTTTTTTTAAAATTGTGAGTTATAAACACGCAATTGCAAGAAAAAAGACTTGCGAGAATTAATGCGTAAATGCAAGAAATAAGACAGAATTGCGAGATATAAACTTGCAATTACGGGAAAAACAGAATTGTGAGAAAAAAAATTGAATTGTGAGTTATAAACACGCAACTGCAAGAAAAAAGACAGAATTGCGAGAATTAATGCGTAATTGCAAGAAAAAAGTCAGAATTGCGAGAATTAATGCGTAATTGCAAGAAAAAAGTCAGAATTGCGAGATATAAACTTGCAATTACGGGAAAAACAGAATTGCGAGAAAAAAAATTGAATTGTGAGTTATAAACACGCAACTGCAAGAAAAAAGACAGAATTGCGAGAATTAATGCGTAATTGCAAGAAAAAAGACAGAATTGCGAGAATTAATGCGTAATTGCAAGAAAAAAGTCAGAATTGCGAGATATAAACTTGCAATTACGGGAAAAACAGAATTGCGAGAAAAAAAATTGAATTGTGAGTTATAAACACGCAACTGCAAGAAAAAAGACAGAATTGCGAGAATTAATGCGTAATTGCAAGAAAAAAGTCAGAATTGCGAGATATAAACTTGCAATTACGGGAAAAACAGAATTGCGAGAAAAAAAATTGAATTGTGAGTTATAAACACGCAACTGCAAGAAAAAAGACAGAATTGCGAGAATTAATGCGTAAATGAAAGAAATAAGACAGAATTGCGAGATATAAACTTGCAGTTATGGGAAAAACAGAATTGCGAGAATTTTTTTTTAAAATTGTGAGTTATAAACACGCAATTGCAAGAAAAAAGACTTGCGAGAATTAATGCGTAAATGCAAGAAATAAGACAGAATTGCGAGATATAAACTTGCAATTACGGGAAAAACAGAATTGTGAGAAAAAAAATTGAATTGTGAGTTATAAACACGCAACTGCAAGAAAAAAGACAGAATTGCGAGAATTAATGCGTAATTGCAAGAAAAAAGTCAGAATTGCGAGATATAAACTTGCAATTACGGGAAAAACAGAATTGTGAGAAAAAAAATTGAATTGTGAGTTATAAACACGCAACTGCAAGAAAAAAGACAGAATTGCGAGAATTAATGCGTAATTGCAAGAAAAAAGTCAGAATTGCGAGATATAAACTTGCAATTACGGGAAAAACAGAATTGCGAGAAAAAAAATTGAATTGTGAGTTATAAACACGCAACTGCAAGAAAAAAGACAGAATTGCGAGAATTAATGCGTAAATGAAAGAAATAAGACAGAATTGCGAGATATAAACTTGCAGTTATGGGAAAAACAGAATTGCGAGAATTTTTTTTTAAAATTGTGAGTTATAAACACGCAATTGCAAGAAAAAAGACTTGCGAGAATTAATGCGTAAATGCAAGAAATAAGACAGAATTGCGAGATATAAACTTGCAATTACGGGAAAAACAGAATTGCGAGAATTAATGCGTAATTGCAAGAAAAAAGTCAGAATTGCGAGATATAAACTTGCAATTACGGGAAAAACAGAATTGCGAGAAAAAAAATTGAATTGTGAGTTATAAACACGCAACTGCAAGAAAAAAGACAGAATTGCGAGAATTAATGCGTAAATGCAAGAAATAAGACAGAATTGCGAGATATAAACTTGCAATTACGGGAAAAACAGAATTGTGAGAAAAAAATTTGAATTGTGAGTTATAAACACGCAATTGCAAGAAAAAAGACAGAATTGCGAGAATTAATGCGTAATTGCAAGATAAAAAGTCAGAAATTACGGGAAAAACAGAATTGCGAGAAAAAAATTTGAATTGTGAGTTATAAACATGCAATTGCAAGAAAAAAGACAGAATTGTGAGATATAAACTTGCAGTTATGGGAAAAACAGAATTGCGAGAAAAAAAATTGAATTGTGAGTTATAAACACACAACTGCAAGAAAAAAGACAGAATTGCGAGAATTAATGCGTAAATGCAAGAAATAAGACAGAATTGCGAGATATAAACTTGCAGTTATGGGAAAAACAGAATTGCGAGAATTTTTTTTTTAAATTGTGAGTTATAAACACGCAATTGCAAGAAAAAAGACAGAATTGCGAGAATTAATGCGTAAATGCAAGAAATAAGACAGAATTGCGAGATATAAACTTGCAATAACGGGAAAAACAGAATTGTGAGAAAAAAATTTGAATTGTGAGTTATAAACACGCAATTGCAAGAAAAAAGACAGAATTGCGAGAATTAATGCGTAATTGCAAGATAAAAAGTCAGAAATTACGGGAAAAACAGAATTGCGAGAAAAAAATTTGAATTGTGAGTTATAAACATGCAATTGCAAGAAAAAAGACAGAATTGTGAGATATAAACTTGCAGTTATGGGAAAAACAGAATTGCGAGAATTTTTTTTTTAAAATTGTGAGTTATAAACACGCAATTGCAAGAAAAAAGACTTGCGAGAATTAATGCGTAAATGCAAGAAATAAGACAGAATTGCGAGATATAAACTTGCAATTACGGGAAAAACAGAATTGTGAGAAAAAAAATTGAATTGTGAGTTATAAACACGCAACTGCAAGAAAAAAGACAGAATTGCGAGAATTAATGCGTAATTGCAAGAAAAAAGTCAGAATTGCGAGATATAAACTTGCAATTACGGGAAAAACAGAATTGCGAGAAAAAAAATTGAATTGTGAGTTATAAACACGCAACTGCAAGAAAAAAGACAGAATTGCGAGAATTAATGCGTAATTGCAAGAAAAAAGTCAGAATTGCGAGATATAAACTTGCAATTACGGGAAAAACAGAATTGCGAGAAAAAAAATTGAATTGTGAGTTATAAACACGCAACTGCAAGAAAAAAGACAGAATTGCGAGAATTAATGCGTAAATGAAAGAAATAAGACAGAATTGCGAGATATAAACTTGCAGTTATGGGAAAAACAGAATTGCGAGAATTTTTTTTTAAAATTGTGAGTTATAAACACGCAATTGCAAGAAAAAAGACTTGCGAGAATTAATGCGTAAATGCAAGAAATAAGACAGAATTGCGAGATATAAACTTGCAATTACGGGAAAAACAGAATTGCGAGAATTAATGCGTAATTGCAAGAAAAAAGTCAGAATTGCGAGATATAAACTTGCAATTACGGGAAAAACAGAATTGCGAGAAAAAAAATTGAATTGTGAGTTATAAACACGCAACTGCAAGAAAAAAGACAGAATTGCGAGAATTAATGCGTAAATGCAAGAAATAAGACAGAATTGCGAGATATAAACTTGCAGTTATGGGAAAAACAGAATTGCGAGAATTTTTTTTTTAAATTGTGAGTTATAAACACGCAATTGCAAGAAAAAAGACAGAATTGCGAGAATTAATGCGTAAATGCAAGAAATAAGACAGAATTGCGAGATATAAACTTGCAATTACGGGAAAAACAGAATTGTGAGAAAAAAATTTGAATTGTGAGTTATAAACATGCAATTGCAAGAAAAAAGACAGAATTGCGAGAATTAATGCGTAATTGCAAGATAAAAAGTCAGAAATTACGGGAAAAACAGAATTGCGAGAAAAAAATTTGAATTGTGAGTTATAAACATGCAATTGCAAGAAAAAAGACAGAATTGTGAGATATAAACTTGCAGTTATGGGAAAAACAGAATTGCGAGAAAAAAAATTGAATTGTGAGTTATAAACACACAACTGCAAGAAAAAAGACAGAATTGCGAGAATTAATGCGTAAATGCAAGAAATAAGACAAAATTGCGAGATATAAACTTGCAGTTATGGGAAAAACAGAATTGCGAGAATTTTTTTTTTAAATTGTGAGTTATAAACACGCAATTGCAAGAAAAAAGACAGAATTGCGAGAATTAATGCGTAAATGCAAGAAATAAGACAGAATTGCGAGATATAAACTTGCAATAACGGGAAAAACAGAATTGTGAGAAAAAAATTTGAATTGTGAGTTATAAACACGCAATTGCAAGAAAAAAGACAGAATTGCGAGAATTAATGCGTAATTGCAAGATAAAAAGTCAGAAATTACGGGAAAAACAGAATTGCGAGAAAAAAATTTGAATTGTGAGTTATAAACATGCAATTGCAAGAAAAAAGACAGAATTGTGAGATATAAACTTGCAGTTATGGGAAAAACAGAATTGCGAGAATTTTTTTTTTAAATTGTGAGTTATAAACACGCAATTACAAATAAACGGTAAGTAAGTGAATTAAATGGCATTTTGAAAGACTGAAATGTTCTAGTAAAAAGTTCTCTAATAATGTTCGGTTTCATTTTTTACAGTGTAGTCTGGTCTTTCAGGAGAAGCTGTTGAGGAAGTTGCTGCTTAAGTTAGTGAAGTAACCAGCTGGAAACACCAACATTGAGCAGGACGACCCAAATATGGAATTAAACGTATAAATTTGCACTTTCTGGTCAGTGCAGACGATTTTGTCGATAGATTTGGCAACTTCCCACCCCTTTTTTCAAAAGCCCCACGACAAATCTCCCAACGTCTTGCACAAACCTTATCTAGATTACGTGATCTACATTTACATTAATATAGATCAGTGAACTCGTTAATATGACATCATGTAACGACCAGTTTTAGCTACTTTCAGCTGAAAGCATTTGGCAACACTGATTCTGGTCATCTATTCTCATTATTTAGTTTCTAGCCTCCAAACCCAACATATACAGGTATTCCCAGCCCAAAAAGTTTACAAGCTCCCTGAAGTCATTTATATTCAACATTCGCTGCTAAACGTCGACGTTTTAATGTCTTATCAAACAATCCAGAGCCAATGCGGCGACGCCAATGTCCTTTCGGCACAGTAAATCTCATCTAAAGACGAGAAAGGAGCGGCCATCATCGGCTATGAAAAGACAACAGCCGAGTGTATTTCTGACAAACAGACTCGAGCCATTATCCGAGCGAGGCTGAGAGACCACTTTAGCACTTTCAGAAACACCTCTAATAAATGACGGCAGGCATCTTCGATTTGCTTGAAATTATGGTGAAGGCAGAGAGAGCAAAGCGTGCGGACAGAGCGGCTGTTAGACTTCAGTTGCTTTACGATGGAAAAGCCTGACAGCAGCCGGATGTGCCGAGATTTACAGACGCGAGGCATTCAAACTCCTGCGGTCCGACCCGACTGAACTCCAAGAGACTTTTTAAAAATACAACTTGTACACTGTACAGCTGAGATCTCATGAAAGCTGCTTTCTTCACATTTCCAAATGCCAAAGTCGAACATAAATGGCAAATTGAACACAGACATGCAATTGTCAAATTCACACAGACAGGCACAATATGAGATGAGAGGAGAAAATCCATTAAGCTAAAGAAATCTCAACTTTTTCTCAGACAATACTATTCAATTAGTAAACATTATTTAACGCATTAACTAGCATTAACTAACAAACAATCAGCAACGCATCTGTTACGGTTTTTATTAGGGGAGTAACGGTACACAGAAGTCACGGTTCGGTATGATTTCGGTACAGTCGGAAAAATGGTCTCACTTTAGTTTAGGGTCCAATTCTCACTATTAACGAACTATTAACTATGACTAGCTCATCCTTTGTGAAGACCTTACCGACTCATCAGCCAGTGGCACATATCCCAACAAACCGTCCCATACCGGCATGATCAAAAGATCCTAAACTAGATGGAACTAGATTAAATATTTTGACTGTTGCGATTCCAAATGGGTTTAATGACCCGTAACTCTGCCTGAGTATCGGACAAGTGTTCACTGTTGGCCAGAGGAGAACTAAGCCTGGTTTCTCCCGAGGTTTTTTTCTCCATTTGTTGGAGTTTTGGTTCCTTTGGCTTGCTTAAGTTGGGGACACTTGCTTGATATCCAGCAGTGTTTTTGATATGCCTGCATTGGTGTTGTTGTATGTGAACTGAGCTGAGCCGGACGATTACGTCACTGTTTTCTCCAGTGCTGATATGCATACATTAACTAGACTAATAACTATTGATCTTTGCAACGGAATGAATCAATAATATATAGAATAAGCTGCACAATGACACCATTTTCTTTGGGAGCTGAAAATTATTTGCCAATTATTAATGTAAAGCTGCTTTGCCACAATTTGCATAGTAAAAAAGTGCTATATAAGTAAAGATGACTTGACTTTTGCCTTAATAAACCTCTAATTACTGCTTGTTAATAGTTAAGTTTAGGTATGGGGCAGGATTAAGGGATGTAGAATATGGTCAGGCAGAATAAGGTATTAATATGTGCTTCATAAGTACTAATAAACAGCCAATATCATGGTAATATGAATCCTAATAAACTAGATAAACTAGATCCTAAACTAGATAATAGTGAGAATTGGACCCTGAACTAAAGTGTTACTGTACAAAGGAGCAAATCCTCAATTCTACGTTTCTTTTCATTTATTTGAACAGTCAGAAGTGCAAATCACAGTTTGTTCCAGCTAGTGGCATTTAGTCCCCTAGTTAGTGCAGTTCAGCCTGTATTCAGCACTAAGCAGTGAACAGATGCACTCTCGCAGGTCGTATTTTTTGCAGGGCTGATAAAATCAACGAGAGATTTGTGGTCACATTCAGCTACAAAACTGAAAAGCGTCCCGTGTTATAAAAGTACAAAATATATAGAATAATGATCAAATAAATCTTGTGCATTAGGAATGTTACAGTTTGCTCCACTTGAACTTCAAGTTTGGGATCGGTAAGATTTTAAAGAGAAGTTTTGTCTGCTCACCAAGGCTGCATTTATTGAGTTAAAAATACAGTAAAAACAGCAATATTGTGAAATATTTTTACAATTTAAAATAACTGTTTTCTATTTGAATATATTTATAATAAGTAATTTATTCCAGTGATCAAAGCTGAATTTTATTCAAGTCTTAAGCGTCACATGATCCTTCAGAAATCATTCTAATATGCCGAAAGAATTGTTCATCGTTCGTTCATGCTGACTTATGAACTTATCTAATGTTAACCAACAGAATGTTATTGTAAAGTGTTACAAATGTTTCTAAATCTCTTGGAGAGCTCCGCTCTGTCATATTGTTTGAGATTGACAGCCATGTAAACCAGAAATGACATGACATAGCAGCTGCCACTCAACCGAACTGATGTGAGCACATGGAAAACAGTTTTTTTTGAAAATAAGATTAATCCCTGAGCCGATCAGAAGTGTTCAGAAAGCACGTTGTGCCGTAACAGTGGTAACAGAGAATGACGCTGGCAGTGACACCCGTATGCTGCGATCACAGATGGCACATGGGAATCTGAGCCATACTGGCTGCTCACGACAGACCGACACCTGAAGGCTTTTCTTTATAGTCTTATGCACAAGCCTTCAGAATTTGATTCATTCGATCATCTCTTAATCTGGCAGATTCAAAACTTAGCACCAAGGTATTGTCGTATGTTGTGGACGCACCTGTAAGTCCAATGAAGATGAAGTTGAGCGAAGTAACTCTAAAAAACAGCTTGGCTTATTACAGAAATCAAAACAGATTTACAATGAAACAGCGTATATGGCACAAGCAATACAGGACAATGTAATCTTGAGATGACAACACGTGACGTTATATTCGGAGCGTCCTCTGACTGGGAATTACGCGTTTCTATGGCACCACGACCCACTCCTAAATGAATCTACAGTGGTCAGGTGGTACACGTGGGAGCTTTCGGAAAACTCCAACTGTAATTACGAGCTCTACAAGGACGTGGGCACTGTATACGAGCCAGAATCTCGTAGTTACAGTAATATTCGATATATCGCCTTTAAATACACAAGGATAATGAACTCAAATACAAACAGGTGTGCTGAGTAATCAAACACTGCAGTAACCAACAAGGGGTGGGGCCTGGTTGAGTTAGTATGGTTCCCAAAGATGCTCAAAGAGCTTGACCGATCCCAACACGCTGGTCCAGCCGACCAATCAGAGCATGTTGTGCTTTTTCAGAAGGAGGGGCTTCATAGAGACAGGAACTAAACGGAGCGTTACCGACAGACTGGGAAGAGAGGAGCTGAACGATGGAGGATATGAACATTCAAGCATGATGTAACGACTCGTCACTCGACGTAGGATCTATAAGTAGCTTTATTTAAACAATGAGCAGGGTCAAAACAGCCAATGGTCAAGAATAGACAAGCTCGTGGTGAGTAAACAGACACAGATCAGGGCAGGCGGATATCGGTCACAGGAAACAGTCCCGGCAAACAAAACCAAGCGGCAGGCAGAAAAGGGTCGCATACGGTAATCCAGGTAGTCGGTAACAGAGATAACAAACACCATGAAAACGCTCAGAAATGTACCGGAATGGAAACAAGACCTCGCAGTGTGTGTCTAGGTGGAAGTCACTTAAATAGTCAGAGTTAATGCTTCACAGCTGGTGAAACAATCAGTGCCAAGGTACGGGGCTTATGGGAAATGTAGTGAGAGCGTGAGGTGAGTGTATGGAGAGAGAGAGAGAGAGTCAATATTCAGGAGATGGCGCCCTCCGATGGTCGGGTTCGCCTCAGTAGCACATGAAAATCTGTTCTTGTAGAGCCCAAAAACAACATCAAGATTTTGTACACGTGTGTAATAGGTCCCTTTTAATAAAAAAGATGGGATATGAATGCGGTTCATGCATATTAGTACCTTTTCTAAACTGCAGTAAGAGTTTCCCTTTGAATAATTCCAAAGTGAGTGTGTGTCCGCTGTGGCCTTCCATGTGAACCAGCATTCCAGAGTTCTGCAGGGTTTTGAAGTTCATGGATAACACGTCTTTGTCAGCTGGATTGCCGCTGGGATCCGTCCTGTAGAGCAAGTGACTGCTGCCATCAAAACCAGCCACATCAGACCCTGAAAACACACGAGAAGCTGAAGTCAGAATTACTGATTTATGACACGTAATATCAAGTCAACAAGGCTCGAACTTCATTCAGCATATTAATTATAATGAACAAAAAATCGAGTTAAAATATATAATAATCAACCGAATAAATAAATAATGAAAAATAATACATAAGTATATAATAATGAACTAAAATAAATAACAATAATGTAAGATAAATAAATAAACAACTAAATTATCAACTATAATGAATAAACAAATTAATAATGAACTATTATACAAATTAAAATTAGGAAAATAAATAAATAAATAGACTTTCCCGGGGAGGCTGAGGAGTGTGATCCGGGAAAGTCTATGCCAGGGAACTGGAGAGGAGAATAAGGCCGATAGTCGAACCTCAGATTCAGGAGGAACAATACGGTTTTCGTCCCGGTCGTGGAACACTGGACCAGCTCTATACCCTCTCTAGGGTGCTGGAGAGTTTATGGGAGTTTGCCCAACCAGTCCACATGTGTTTTGTGGATCTGGAGAAGGCATTCGACCGTGTCCCTCGTGGCGCCCTGTGGGGGGTGCTCCGGGAGTATGGAGTCCGGGGCCCTTTGCTAAAGGCTGTCCGGTCCCTGTATGACCGGAGCAGGAGCTTGGTTCGCATTGCCGGCAGTAAGTCAGACCTGTTCCCGGTGCATGTTGGACTCCGGCAGGGCTGCCCTTTATCACCGGTCCTGTTCATAGTCTTTATGGAAAGGATTTCTAGGCGCAGTCAGGGGACGGAGGGAGTCTGGTTTGGGGACCACAGGATCTCATCCCTGCTTTTTGCGGATGATGTTGTCCTGTTGGCTCCATCGGGCCAGGACCTCCAGTGTGCACTGGGATGGTTTGCAGCCGAGTCTAAGGCGGCTGGGATGAGGATCAGCACCTCTAAGTCTGAGACCATGGTTCTCAGTCGGAAAAGGGTGGCTTGTCCTCTTCAGGTTGGTGGAGAGCTCCTGCCTCAAGTGGAGGAGTTGAAGTATCTTGGGGTTTTGTTCACGAGTGAGGGAAGGAAGGAGCGTGAGGTTGACAGACGGATCGGTGCAGCTTCTGCAGTAATGCGGTCGATGTACCGGTCTGTCGCGGTGAAGAAGGAGCTGAGCTGCAAGGCGAAGCTCTCGATTTACCGGTCAATCTACGTTCCTACTCTCACCTATGGTCATGAGCGAAAGAATGAGATCCCGGATACAGGCGGGCACTCCCTTAGAGATAGGGCGAGGAGCTCGGTCACTCGGGAGGAGCTCAAAGTAGATCCGTTGCTCCTTCACATCAAGAGGAGTCAGCTGAGGTGGCTCGGGCATCTGTTTTGGATGCCTCCTGAACGCCTCCCTAGGGAGGAGTTCCGGGCATGTCCCACCGGGAGAAAGCCCCGGGGAAGACCTAGGACACGCTGGAGAGACTATGTCTCTCGGCTGGCCAGGGAACGCCTCAGTGTCCCCCCGGAAGAACTGGAGGAAGTGTCTGGGGAGAGGGAAGTCTGGGAATCTCTGCTCAGACTGCTGCCCCCGCGACCCGGCCCCGGATAAGCGGTGGAAAATGAATGAATGAATGGATGAATAAATAAGTGCAGTCAAATGATTAATTAATTACATCCAAATATATGTGTGTATATTTATCATGTATATATAAATACACACATGCATGTATTTATTTAAGAAATATTTACATGTATACATTTACATTCAATATAACTTGTATATAAATATACTTTTGTTAAATATATATATGCATGTGTGTGTGTATTTTTATGCACATGATAAATATACACACATATATTATGTAAACACAAACTTTTATTTCAGATGTAATTAATCGTGAATCACTTGACAGCACTAAGATGAATTCATAAATACACTGTGTGTGATGTTCAGATGTTTAATTCGATTCTGGTGCGCCAGTTTAACGTTCACAGTCAGTCATTAGTAGTTTGACTTCCTGGAGAGTGAAACACTGGGACTCTGTGACACTTTCAGAAACATTGATTTGTTTGTTTGGGTCAACAAACCCCTGATGTTAAGTATTAAACTTAGTGTGTTATAATTAGTGATGTGTACAGCATCTTTGCGCGGCTCTGCTGGCACTAATGTATTCAGGTACAGCTCAGCACCTTCACTGCTGTGAGTGGAGCAGAGAGAGTTTAAACCTCAGGTCGACAGAAATGATGCAACCGGCTGACACTGGGCAGGATCTGTTCAATAAATTATACAACTGTATGAATGGATGGAGGGGGGACACTTGATCCCTAATGGTCTGCTATATTTATGAACATGGAAACAATCCAAATGCTGTGTTAATGCACTTGAGGCAAATAAACATTGTATGTATGTTGACGGCACTCTTATGCCCACAAGTCTTTGCTGACAGCTCTCAATGGCAGAAACGCTAAATCCCTGCAGTTCTGCCCCGTGTGATTTCAGGGACAATACATCTCATTCGAAAAGAGCCACAGGACAAAAGCTGCCACACGGGAGCTCTATGAGACCCATCATATATCAGTGAGGTGGACTGGCGTCTTATTGAGAGAGGGCCGGACACGCTCGTCTGCTCTTAGGAGATAACATGTGACAACATGTGAGTTAGTAACAAGACATCACTCCGTAAAAAAAAAAAAAAAAAAAAAAAGAAGAAGAAAGCATTCGATTAAAAGTAAACTGCAGCAAACTGACATCAAAAATCAATGAGTTTTCCCCAAACAGATTTCCTGAACACTCTCGCCATCTTCCATTGGTTGAATAAGCAGATAGTCCCGCCCCCAAACGCACGCTATTGATTGAAGTGTCACAGTGTTTCACGTGCTGGTAAGAAGTAAAACTACTTATAGTTTATGCTTGATTTGGAACTATTGATTATGAAATATTATTGAAATATGAAATAACTAAACTTTTTTTAACATGAAAATTTAAAATAGAAAAGACATTTAAATGTAAATAAACAGATGTTTTGAAAATTCATACAATGAAATATTTTAAATCCTTTCAATCTTAAATAACATGAGATTTTAAATAAATAAATAAAATAGAATTTCAAAGATTATAAACCATTTTGAAATGATAAATAAATACATACAGGAATAATTCGATAAATAAATAAATGTTTGTGAAATGAAACGTTAAACAATAAAATTATTTTTAAACGATGAATAAATAAATACATTTCATAGCATGAAAGATTTTAAATACTTAAATCTTAAATAAAATGCAATTTAAATAAATAAACAAATAAAACAATATCAAAGATTGTGAATTTAAATGATAAATAAATAAATAGAAAGATAAAATATTTATACATTAAATAATGTAAGATTTTAAATTATATTTAAAAATAAAACATTTCAAAGATTATAAACCATATTTAAAAAATAAAAATGAAAAATGCATAATTCAACAAATATATGATAACCTTTTATAACATTAAAGAAATAAATAATGAAATCATGGTTAAACGATGAAGAAATAAACCAAGTTTAAGGTTGATTAAAAACAGTAAACAGATACATTTTGGCATTTTATAACATGAAAGATTTTTAAATAACAACATTTTTCAACATTAAACACGTACTGTATTGGCATCCGTACGCTTCCAGCCTCAATCCCACCCTCCCGTTGGGGTTCCAGTCCAGCGGCAGTATTCTGAGATACTGAGCGATCACTGGATGCTGTAGTTTGTACATCACCACACTGTCAGCATTGGAGTTCCCAGAAAAAGCCTCAAACAAAAAGAAGAACAGCGTTATGTGACCTTTCATGATATTTGTGATGCACTAATGCAGTCAGTTTTTGGTTTCCCATTGGATCATAAAGATGCAGAATGTTGATCCTGAACTCAGGTGGCAGGTGGGTTCAGATACTTTGAGATGACACTAGTCTATAACTTAAGCTCTACTTATACGAGTCGAGACCCCGTGGAGACCGGAGCGATTCGACATTGCTATGGGTCAATGGGCAGAAACATCCAGCACTCAGCCACTGTATTACAGGAAATCAATACAGGCCCTTTTTTGTCCTGTAACATCCACATACTTGTAATAACCGGCTGAACAAAATTGATCTCACAACTAAGACAGGCTGGTTAGGCTGATCTATGACTAGTCGACTCATTGGTCGACTAATAGGCTTTGTGTTTCTTAGATAGTGCTTACATGAGCTGCAATATTACACAGCATATACGAACACACAAACACACAGGGTTGTGGAGGAACGAAATACAAGTAACTTAGTTACGTATTTAAAATACAAAATTTGATTTTGTAAAATTTTCATTTTAAATGGGTGGTAATCAGATTACAGTTCCATCTGAAAAGTGTTTTAGATTACCAAAGTGATTACTTTGAGTTTTAATGTCATTTAAACAGCGATTGGTGATTCTCTGACTCTGACCGTCTGAAAAAGCGGAGTTAAGTTTCATCAACATTTTAATACTTTTAAGAGGATCATAAAAATGTTGTGATTTTTATTTAGTTCTGTCCTGAACAAGACAAAATGACTGAATTTATATAAAAAAAGTGTCAACTGTGAACTGAACTGTCCTGTCATGACCTGATGATCCACGACTGTTTTCATGTTTTGTGAGTCATTTTATAATTCACTCGTCACTGCAACTTTTTCTCACAATTTGCTTTTTCCCTTGTTTTTTGACTTCTTTTTCTCAGAATTGCGAGATTTAAACACACAACTGCAAGTTATAAAGTCAGAATTGGGAGATATAAACTTGCAATACTGACTTTTTTTCTTGCAATTGTGAATTTAGTATGTGAGTTTAAATCTCATAATTCTGACTTTTCTCAATATTGCGAGTTTATATCTCATAATTCTGACTTTATAACTCACAATTGCAACTTTATATCACACAATTCTGAGGTAAAAAGTCAGAATTGTGAGATAAAAACTTGCAATGACCTTTTTTGTGTTTGTTCCACACTTATTAGTATTCCAAAGTATTCAGATTAAGTGACTAAACTTGAGTAATGTAACGAAATACGTTACAAATGACTTTTTAAGGCATGTATTTTGTAATCTATAGTGAAATACATTTTAAAAGTAACCTACCCAGCCCTGCAAACACATACACACATATTAAAAATGATAACATATAAAGAATATATAATCTACTAGTCATC
The DNA here is from genome assembly GCA_037194245.1 of Opsariichthys bidens. Taxonomy (NCBI): domain Eukaryota; kingdom Metazoa; phylum Chordata; class Actinopteri; order Cypriniformes; family Xenocyprididae; genus Opsariichthys; species Opsariichthys bidens. The sequence goes on from CM074289.1 coordinate 3,654,448, forward strand.
TTGTCAGGCTAAGACACAAGCTGAACAACCACACATCACAAGCTTGGCCACCAGCTTAACCAGCGAACACCCATAAAACACCTCAAGAGGTTTTTATAATCAGGGTGTTTTCCAGCTAAGGTCCTGCTATCCATTTTAAGAGGCAGGCGGAGGCAACAAGTAGAGTTATTGTGGATTATTTTGAATGGAGGAACGTTCATTTTGTCCTTATATCTGTCAGAGATGTGTGCAATTTGGACTTTCTTAGCTCAGAGTAATTCCGAGCTGAGGAGCGTTCTCAGTGCCTTTGAAGGGATCAGCCGTCTGGTGGAGTGGAGCGTTAAGCCGAACAAATTGCTCTGTTTCCTGCTGAGGAGGCGCATCTCATTTGCTCTAAAGTGGCCTGTGAAATATATCAAGAGTCAAGGTGCAAATCCTCCACTGGTCGGAGTGACAAGTTCTCGCACTCAGGAAAGGGAAAAAGACGCTCAAGTCTTAAACTCTAAGTGCTTCTGACGACAGACGGAATCGTGGCTAACGGGTCTCAACAGGCTTTAAGCCGAACATCACGTGTAGAAAAACAGGTCTCATCGCATTCGCTTGTCGGGGAAAGTGTTAACGATGGCTCTATCTGAATATATCTCTATCTATTTATGTTCTTCATTTATGAATGTAATACTTTTACAATCTATTAAAATGGAAAACAGTTATTTCAAATTGTAATATTTCATGATATTACTGTATTTTTGATCGATTGGTGAGCAGAAGAGACACAAAAGCATAAAAAATCTTATCATTGCATAGCCTAGTAAGGATGCTGAAATAAATCCAAACTTAATGCTAATCCTTTGATATTTTTGTACACGAGCTACTGTTGATGAATCATGACAATGTTTACTTTATGATGTTTGTACTGTAATATATTATAGATAGTTGTAAGAGTGCATAATTTATCTCCCTCATAAATTTGAAGGAGCTGCTGGAAGTAGTGAAGACATTTCAAAATAGTGTATTTCATGCTGGTTTGTGTTTAAAAATCTGGCAATTATGATGTTTTTTCTGGTTATTATTGGTATTTTGATTAAAAAATAAACTATAAATGAAATAAAATTCTTTAGTGTACTTTCATATTCAAATAAATTAAATTATGTGTCCTCATATCCCTGTATTAAGGAAAAAGGTTATTGATAAATTTTCAATGCACCCCTAAAGTTCTTTAAAGGGACCTATAACGCCCCTTTTCACAAGATGTAAAACTGTATAAGTCTCTGGTGTCTCCAGAATGTGTCTAAAGTTTCAGCTCAAAATCCCCCACAGATCATTTATTATAGCTTGTCAAATTTGCCCTTATTTGGGTGTGAGCAAAAACACACTGTTTTTGTGTGTGTCGCTATAAATGCAAATGAGATGCTGCTCCCGGCCCCCTTTCCAGAAAAACAGCTCAACAACAACAACAAAGCTGGAGAATCTCACACTGATGGAGAGACTCAGGAAGAAGTTCCAACTTTTAGACGTTTCTGAACGGTTAGTGGATAAATTGATGTAGTTGCTGTGGAGTTGATCGACTCGTCACTAGCATGTGTCGTCATGTTCATCTTTTTTCCTTGAATCGACCCTCGTTTGTGGCGTAAAATGACGGCGTCAACAACACTCGACTACAACAACTCTTCCTCTTCTCTAAAGCGCCCCAACATGGCCCCGCCCCCTTTGTTGTGTGTTCTCAGGGGCGGGGTTTATGTAAATTTTAGGGTTAGTGATGTCACTAACCCAGGAAGAAGTTCGATGTAGTCCTTAAACAGAGAAATCGTACAAAAATCTATCTCCCTTTGCATTGACCTTTGAGTGTCGTAACTTTGCAGATGTTGTTTCTGCTCAAACAGCAACATCACACACTAACTAAAGTTAAAAAAGTGAAATCACAATCAACCACCCTTTTAAGTGCGCCGAAAAAGCCCCACACTTACTAAAATCTACCACTGTGTAAGGTTTTATCTTGTCAAAGCGTGTTTTTCCTCCATCTCAGATGAAGCTACACACCGCCGAGGAATTAAACCCTTACCCCGATACTATCTTCCTGTCGGTATGGTCTCCAATTATGGCCCGTGTCACTGAACATGAGGAGGTAGCGAGTGACCCAATCAGAGCTCCCGTATCGGCCCTGGGTGGCGATGGCTGTAATCTCCGTCCGCTGCTCCAGCTTGATTTCCAGCCACTGGTACTTATTTGAGTCCAGCGGAGACCAGCCTCCAGCACCTGCATGACAAGAGAGACAAATGAAGCGATTGGCCTGAGCTGGAGGTTTCACATGTCATACACTGCATTATGGTTTAGCTGCATAGATTGCATCACACGCTGTTCATAAATGAATGCAGGGTTTTATTGGGAGAAAACAACAGCTGCCAGCATGCAAACTGAAACAAAACCGATTTGAAACACTCTACATAGACACGTATGTGAAGTGCAGAGATTCACAAGTCATATCAATAGTTTGATGTCAGCATGTTGATAGGCTAATGTGCAATGTAAAACTCTAATAACACACACACAAATATTAGATGGATGTTTTTAATAAAAAATATATATATATAAAGTTGTGTCATGAAACTCTAGATGGTGCAGGCTGATCTGCTAGAGGGCACAGCTGATTGGTTCCTATCAGTAGTCAGTGAGCTCAACTTGAATGAACTTTCAAACATTTGGTAAACATTTGCTGTAGCAGTTGCAGCGCGCTTTCTGAAACCCTTCACCTTCCCCAGCTCCACCTGTATAGATCTGCTACAGGTATGCTATATTGTACAGCAGCAGAGTATATGTATATATGTGACCCTGGACTCTTAAGTGGCATGGGTATATTTGTAGCAATGGCCAACAATATATTGTATGGGTCAAAATGATTGATTTTTCCTTTATGCCAAAAATCATTATGATATTAAGTGTTCAATGAAGATATTTTGTAAATTTCCTACCGTAAATATATCAAAAAGGAATTTTTGCGAGATGATATGCATTGCCAAGAAAACTTTAAAGGTGATTTTCCCAATATTTCGATTTTTTTTTGCACCCTCAGATTCCAGATATTTAAATAGTAGTATTGAATAGCCAAATATTGTCATATCATAAACCATACATCAATGGAGAGCTTATTTATTCAGCTTTCAGATGATGTATAAATCTCAATTTCCCAAAATTGACACTTATGACTGGTTTTGTGGTCCAGGGTCACATATTTATTAAATAAATAAATAGTATAAAACCTGTTCCTCCAATTTTTCCTTCATTATGTTCCCTTATCAACTCATCTTAACGAGGACAAAGCCGTTCCGCTGAAGAAAATCATGTTAAGAACCTGCTTGAAGTCTAACAACCAGTTCATTAGATTAGTTAATTATTTTCATCTTTCCATTTGTGAAATTCTCTTTGTCCCTAAAAATATCCAATCTAAGCCTTCCATTATGGTTTTAAAACAATAATTTGTACAAAATCGAAAATGTTGTCATCATTCAATTGTTTCCTACAGAACTTTCTCTCTTCCATGGAAGACAAATGAGAATTTTACAATGAAAATACATGTGATCAGAGGCAGTCATCCTCCAAAAATGACAAAAAGCACCATACAAATAACATAAAAGTCTAATTAGACTATTATTTTGGTGTCCTTGTATCTAGAACAGCCAACAAAATATCCAAATATTTCCTTTTGTGCTCAGAGAAGAAGTCTTACCGTTTTAAAACGACAAGTAAATGACGACAACTTTTTACACTGAAAACATTTGGTGTGTATTTCCTTTGAAACAATTTTTACTCAGAAATAGCAAGTAAAAGTCACAAATAATTACAAAGAAATGGCAAGCAACACTAAATCAAAGATGATATTTTGAAGTGGAATAATAATAATAATAATAATTTACTGCTTTATTTACAACAAACACGCAGAATAATGATAATTCTGCTTTATTTACAATGTTGAAAAATCTTTCTTTTTTTTTTTTACTGTGTATGGATTGCAGTTAAAAACCTTTGTGCTAGCAGACTAACAGGCAGTTACTGCGAACACCATTAATATTCTGAGCCCATCAGAACAGAGTCCATTTACCTACAGCGGACCCATAAATACTTGCACAAATAAGCCTGAAAATCTCAGTCAAATCCCTCTTAAGTAGCTGCATTCGTGAGGCCACCTATAGTGCCGTGAGGCGTCTCTGTGCCTCATACCGCAGATGTGGATCCTTCTACCTCGGCGGCGCAGGGTAAATCAGATAAGACGGCATCATAAATGGTGCCTGTCCGTCGTACATCATGATAAAATTACCTAACGGTGGGGCACTGAGGTGGGCCGCGCTGTGAGAAGCCGGCGAGAACGACACCTGCTCGGGACAAGAGCCGCAGCACATTGGCAGCAGAGGAAGTGAAAATGCTGAATGCGGCCAAAGATGAATGCCAGATGGATAGAGCGATCAGACAGGTGGAGCTCAGTGAACCCAAATTGAGCCGCCCGCGTGTCTCGCTCATAATCAGGACAGCCAAACCGAAGATGGGGACATTCTAGACAGCCATGGGACATACTTACACACCAGAAAAGCCAATGTTTATACCAAGAGAAGCAATTTAATGCTGACAGGTTGCTCTTTCATAGCTCAGAAGGGTTCATGGGAGTCATTCTTTACTGAAGTATCAACGCTGTCTTAGATTACTCCTCTAATTCCTTAGAAGAAATAAACAAACACATTAAACACTGTGATCATCTAAAAAGCATAAAAATACAGGCCAGATAATTATTAAAAAATAACAGATTTATATAATAACTGCTTACAGATCCACCACAGGCTCTGACCTTCCTACCTCCACACACTGCTACAACACTACATCCCCACCAGAAGCCTGCGATCACTAAAGGAACGAAGGCTTGTGGTACCGTCACAGAGAGGCACAAAATCACTCTCCAGAAGCTTCTCGTTCACCGCTCCCTGCTGGTGGAATGATCTCCCCACTTTCATCAGGAACGCAGAATCCCTGGCAATATTCAAGAGACAGCTGAAAACTCATCTCTTTCGTGAACACTTGATCCCCTCATAAAAAAAAAAAAAAAACCTTTCCTTCCCTTTTTCCCTTCCTACTCTAGCTTATGGTACTGAAACTTGTATTGTGAGCACTTCCTGTGTTATTTGCCAATTCACGAAGAACCGCTTGTTTGTTTTCCTCACTTGTAAGTCGCTTTGGATAAAAGCGTCTGCTAAATGACTAAATGTAAATGTAAATGTACAGACTGACGGGAGACGATGGTTTCAAAAACCATAGAGAGTTTTATTCTAGTAAACAGGCGCAACAGTGCGCATGGCACAAACAATAACAGACAACTGAAGGAAACACAGGCAGGAACTTAAATACACATGACGACTACTAATTGAGAACAGGTGATAACACTAAACTAATTAAACTAACGAAGACAGGTGCTGACATGAAGGACTGAATAAACAAGGCAAGACTAGACATATATATATATATATATATATATATATATACACACACATACACACACACACACACACACACACACACACACACACACACACATATATATACATATATATATATATATATATATAAATATTACCAAATTTTTTCAATTTACCAAATTTTTTATTAAAAATATTTAACAATTTACGCAGCATCCATCTTTTCTGTCACGGTTTGTCTTGCGTTACATTGTGATCACGCTCTTATTCACAAATTCTGTGAATGTTGAGCGCACACACGACTCGTGCGTACAGAAAGACGCGTGCCACTATCTCTTTAGTGCTTGAATAAAGAGACACTCAGAACGATGCCAAAATGGCCGTTTTGTCGAGTATCCTCAAAAGAGCCGTCTTAAATGAACTTAAAGAGTTGTGAGAAAATGAGATGCGTGTCAAATAAAGAATTCATTTGGACAATTTTCAAGGTTTGGTTAGACTCGTGCAGTCCTGTTGAATCATGGGTGATTTTGTCATGCTCACCGTGTTCGCAAAAAAACAAAACAAAACCTGAGTAGCATAACTAGCCTATTTTAGTATTTAGGACAGTGGCAGTAAAATGCAGAGCTAAATACGTGCATCAGAAAACACTGACATGGCCACTGAAATGTGCAGATGCTTGACCTCGGCTCATTACTGAGAGCCAAATGGAGGGGCGGACGGCCGGAAGAATGTATATACTTACACAAAGCCTGCAGAGCGGAGTGTGTTTGGAATTCAAACCAGCATCTAGAAAGTAGCTTTGTCCTTAATATCATGGAAAAGGGACAGCAGTATGTATGATCGATTGCAGAGTGTTTCTCTAAAAGGTTTCTAAAGCCCTGTGCTCCTGTTGTCTCAGCGCTGGCGGAGCAGAGCATTCAGGAATCAAGCTCAGTTGGATGCTTGCTCATCTCGGAAAAATACAAAGAAAAGGTTTCTGTATACAAGTTATATTGGAGGTTCAACCTTAAAAGACACTCACATTCTACTTCACTTTAGTGCATATTTCCAGAAAGAAAACGGGAAGGTGGGAATGAACTGGAATTTGATATTTGCAACGGAATGAATCAATAATATATAGAATAAGCTGGACAATGACACCATTTTCTTTGGGAGCTGCTGTGCAGCCAAAATTATTTGCCGATTATTACCGTAAAGCTACTTTGCCACAATTTGCATTGTAAAAAGCGCTATATAAATAAAGGTGACTTGGCTTGCGTTGGAATGTCTTAAAAGATTCACTTGCATTCGTATTTATAGAAACAAATAACGTAATATAATATAAATACAAGTTACTATTCAATCATGACAACTCTCTGAATAGTTTTAGCATGTTATTGAATATGGTAATGTTAATTGTATTTGGTTTTGGCAGGCAGACTAGATCTGCTATGCTGCTGCTGCATAAATAGACACGCATAAATCCTGTAGCAGATCTAGGCAGGTGGAGCTGGGGAGGTGGAGGGTTTCAGAGGACCAGCTTACAGCAAAGGTTATTTAAATGTGGTATGTGGTAATGATGTGATCGTTTACAAATTATATGTAAAGAATATATATATAATTAACTAAAAAATATATAAAATGTGAACTTATTTAATTTCAGCTTGTTGCCAAGGCAAAATTTTGGTAAAGGTAACACTTTATTTTCAGGTGGTGTATTTACACATTACTACATGTACTTACTATATAATAACAGTAAATTAGTCATAATTACAAGTAACTAACCCTAAACCAACCTTTTTGTTTTTTTCAACAACATTGAGTACATCCAATCGGTGAAACATCACAAACTTTTTTCAAGTATTGCACCATTGTCAATTCCACGTAAGTAATTTCTTAGGTTTTTCCACTGTGTTTCCATAAAAACTGAATTACCCATCCTAACGACCTCTTATACGGCCCTCATTAAAGAATAATAGCCTAATTCTGAATAAGCTCCATCTCTGCTCAGCTGTCACACTGAATGAAGCAAAAGTCGAACGTTCATTGCACTTTTTCTGACCGGCGCAGACAAAACCGTTCCTCCAAATGAACAAAGTGTTTAAGGTTAATCAGGGGTCGTCGATGAGGGCAGCCGACCGGTGGTCTGACACTCATTTAAATGACCGTTTCATCATATTATAACACCTGGACCAACAGCAGAAACCATCAGCGACATTTAATCTGTAAGAAACAGACAACATAGTGGCTTGAATGGCTTATTATAAGCGTGACTTACATCAAAACATTTGGATCGGGACTGATAGTTTGGAAAATCTGGAATTCCAGTGAAATATGAAATATATAAAGATACACTATCATTCGAAAATTTGGGGACAGTTCATTTTTTATTATTATTTTTTTTTTTAAAATAAATTGATTACTTTATAAGAAAATAATACTTTTATTCAGCAAGGATGCATTAAATTGATTAAAAGTGACCGTAAAGACTTATTGGCTAATGATACAAAAGTTTTTCTAAATTTCTCTATGATGATTCTTCGAATAGAATGTACCACCGATTCCACAAAAAATATTAAGAAGCACAACTGTTTTCTACGGAGCCCCGCACAGGCAGGAAAAAAATCATGCGCACGATTTACTATTTCGTTTCCTTGATTTGCTAAATCTTGTGCACGATTTACTATTTCGTTTCCTTGATTTGCTAAATCTTGTGCACGATTTACTATTTCGTTTCCTTGATTTGCTAAATCTTGTGCACGATTTACTATTTCGTTTCGTTCATTTGCTAAATCTTGTGCACGATTTACTATTTCGTTTCCTTCATTTGCTAAATCTTGTGCACGATTTACTATTTCGTTTCCTTCATTTGCTAAATCTTGTGCACGACTTACTATTTCGTTTCCTTGATTTGCTAAATCTTGTGCACGATTTACTATTTCGTTTCGTTCATTTGCTAAATCTTGTGCACGATTTCGTTTCCTTCATTTGCTAAATCTTGTGCATGATTTACTATTTTGTTTCGTTCATTTGCTAAATCTTGTGCACGATTTACTATTTCGTTTCGTTCATTTGCTAAATCTTGTGCACGATTTACTATTTCGTTTCATTCATTTGCTAAATCTTGTGCACGATTTACTATTTTGTTTCCTTCATTTGCTAAATCTTGTGCACGACTTACTATTTCGTTTCCTTGATTTGCTAAATCTTGTGCACGATTTACCATTTCGTTTCCTTCATTTGCTAAATCTTGTGCACGACTTACTATTTCGTTTCCTTGATTTGCTAAATCTTGTGCACGATTTACTATTTCGTTTCCTTGATTTGCTAAATCTTGTGCACGATTTACCATTTCGATTCGTTCATTTGCTAAATCTTGTGCACGATTTACTATTTTGCTCCCTCGATTTCCTAAATCGTGAACACACGATTTATTAATTCGTTCCCTTAAATGATTTCTGAAGGATCATGAGAAGTCTGGATTTTTAAAAATTAATATATTCAGATTAAATTGTAATATTTCATGATATTACCTTTTTCCCCCTGTATTTTTAATCAAATAGATGGAGGCTTGATGAGCAAAAGAGACTTCAAAAACATCTACAAACGTTTCAACCAATTGCATGTAGTTTTTTTCTTTTCACAAGAGAACATTTTGCATTACAGTCGTGACATTCACCCAAATGTTTATTTCCTGAGGTCCAGTAAACGTGAATGAACAATGGAAGAAATGTATTTCCGGCTAACAGGATTTAAGAGAATTGAAACAAGTTCAGCCAAGCAAACGGTGCTCCGATGAAGACGTCTGTCTAATGAACTGGCCAGAACCTCATCTATTATTTACCACATTTCCACCTGCAAGTGCCAAGGGACAAAAGCTAGTTTGGAGCGGGACGGGATCAGCAGAAATGTCTGATGAAAGTAGAAGCGACTTTTATAATGTTGAGCGGGGCATGATTGTGGTGCTTTTGATGAAGCTAATGCAACACAAATAGATCTGGAAAGCTGCCACCTGCATGATTCTTCCTCGACTCGAGTGAAAAAGACCAAGGAAACAAGAGGATATCACGTTTATTTGAAAGGATTATAACTAGAATTTCATACAGATCTAATTTTCTCTTTTCCACATTGATTGCATCTCCAAATGCCAAACTGTTTAATCCGCGAGTTGAAAGCGAAACATGTGAAAGACTAAATTATAGTTATCATTCGGCCATAGACAAAAAATTCACTCGAAAAGCCGTTTTCATACAACGTAAAACGCAATTCACTCAATTTTCCTTATGAACACATGACGTTAAAGAGAAAACGTCTGGCTTTCAGATTACTGGCTGTTTTATATAGTTCTTTTGCTTCGATATATAATTGCCTCATAAGTATGGTTGTTATATCCTGGGATAAAATCTAAAATCGGTAGTGGCTATCATGAGAAACACAATCACATTTGCATTCTAATTAAACCCTCCGTGCAGTATTCATATCTGCGACGTGGCGAGGAACAATTACACCTGCTGATAGGCTAACAGCTGACAATTTAAACGACAGCTAATGGCGCCCGTAATGATACAAACACAGTGGAACGTTTCGGAGAAATCCAGCGCTCTTCACAGCGAGAGCCTGCGGCGGTCAGGGGAATTAGCACAAGCTGCCGTATAAATGAGAACGCTTTGCTTATTTATCCCATGATTCAAAGAGCTTTGCTCCGATATCCCGGCAGGTTTGTGCAATGAAATACAGCATGTAATCCGGCCTGCGATTGGAAGCATTCTGACGGGAAAAATACCACAAATGGGCGTCTCACAAATTCATTATTTGTTTAATAATGTTGTTTGAACTAGAATGCAGCCGTTGAGGGCTTAAAATGTTTAGAAGCTATCAAGAGATTCATTAAATGGAAAGCCTGAATATCCTCTGTGTGTATAATTCCCATATTGTGTCTCTGTGATCTTCTGAACCTCCTTCAATGTGCATCTGTGGGATTTTTCACCAGTTTCCTGACCCAGTGGGTGAAAATGGTGCATGTTCTCCTCAAGAACACACGATTTGAGGAATCATTCATGTCTGAACACAAACGGTGCGATTAATTCTGCCTCTGTACAGAATAGATGAAAGAAATACTCATAAACCTCCGCATGTATGGTGGCCCAGAAGTGCACAACACAACGAAATTTAAAAAGCAAACATAAGTTCACAACACAATGGAAACAAGCCGCAGCAGAACGAAATAAGGCCACAACACAACGGAAATGCACCCGAGCACTAGGGAGCTCTTGGTGCTGGGTTAAGTTAGAGTTCCTTGCCACTATTCTAGAATCTACAGTCTTATATCAATACCATGATTATTTTTAAGCACGTAAACATTGTGTATCGACATGAAATATTAATTCAAAATCACATTTGTGCAAAATAGTTTCATATTTATTGCTGTGAATGATTTGACGCGCTACCACGGTGCATGATGAAGGGAACGTGATTTTGAATTAATATTTCATGTCGATATACAATGTTTACATACTAAAAACTAATCATGGTAAAACTCTGGACTCTTAGAACAGTGGCAAGGAAATCTAACTTTTCTTTTTCTGTTGTGTTGTGGATTTATTTCCGTTGTGTTGCGGCTTTATTTTGTTGTGTTGCGGCTTTATTTCGTTGTGTTGAGGCTTTACTTTGTTGTGTTGTGGCTTTATTTCGTTGTGTTGTGGCTTTATTTCGTTGTGTTGTGGCTTTATTTCGTTGTGTTGTGTGTTGCGGCTTTATTTCGTTGTGTTGTGGCTTTACTTTGTTGTGTTGTGGCTTTATTTCATTGTGTTGTGGCTTTACTTTGTTGTGTTGTGGCTTTATTTCGTTGTGTTGTGTGTTGCGGCTTTATTTCGTTGTGTTGTGGCTTTACTTTGTTGTGTTGCGGCTTTATTTCGTTGTGTTGTGGCTTTATTTCATTGTGTTGCGGCTTTATTTCGTTGTGTTGTGGCTTTATTTTGTTGTGTTGCGGCTTTATTTCGTTGTGTTGTGGCTTTATTTCGTTGTGTTGTGGCTTTATTTCGTTGTGTTGTGGCTTTATTTCATTGTGTTGTGGCTTTATTTCGTAGTGTTGTGTGTTGCGGCTTTATTTCGTTGTGTTGTGGCTTTACTTTGTTGTGTTGCGGCTTTATTTCGTTGTGTTGTGGCTTTATTTTGTTGTGTTGCGGCTTTATTTCGTTGTGTTGTGGCTTTATTTCATTGTGTTGTGGCTTTATTTCATTGTGTTGCGGCTTTATTTCGTTGTGTTGTGGCTTTATTTCGTTGTGTTGTGGCTTTATTTCATTGTGTTGTGGCTTTATTTCGTTGTGTTGTGGCTTTATTTCGTTGTGTTGTGTGTTGCGGCTTTATTTCATTGTGTTGTGGCTTTACTTTGTTGTGTTGTGGCTTTATTTCGTTGTGTTGTGGCTTTATTTCGTTCTGTTGAGGCTTTACTTTGTTGTGTTGTGGCTTTATTTCGTTGTGTTGTGGCTTTACTTTGTTGTGTTGTGGCTTTATTTCATTGTGTATGTTGTGTGTGATCGGTTGTCAAGCCAGCCAATCAGAATTTAGGAGCCTCATCTCTGATTGGCTGGAATTTTGGCACATTGTAACGCTGGTTTGTGTTGAGCAGGCGAGCGGTCGGCGCTCAGCGAGCGCGCGGGGCGGGAATCAGGAGCGCGAGCAACTGGAACCTCGCACGTGCGAAAGAGAACGTCCGCGCACATCCAAATAAACTTCTTTGAAATGCAAAACTCGATATATTTTCTTATTTGCGAGACCAAGATTTTCTCCTCAACTCAGTTCACGCGTGAAATGCCCTTTTGCACGCTCAAAATATGATCTTGCGCGCACAAAAATTTGGCAGAGATCCAATTCCATGGGTGGTACACCATTTCGGTTCTGCAAAGGGAACAAAGGACCGTTTAATTTGGCCTCTGTTTGAAGTATTCCCATACTTTTGATAATCGTGCTCTAGGTTTTTGTGATAGAATAGAACTTTCTCCATTCCCAGGAGCAGAAGCCGCCATTACGCGAGATGAATGTAAACAGAGTGACGCGTAAGTGTGTTTGCAGCACTAAATCAATGTTATAAAGCTCAACACGACGAAGTGTAAGAATATCATCAGTATGATAATCTAATGTTGATCTATCTTACTGTTGAGTCTCATTCAGACAACAAACTAAACATTACAACTCTCAACACACTCAAATAATCATTACAAATAATCATGAAATCATTCCATTTCTATCCGACTTGTTAAACCCGAAAGGATCTCATCATCTACAGAGTGAATTCAATCATAAAAGTGTTTCTTATTTACAATTATTATTCCCCAAAAATGTTAAAAGAATCATTTAGGAATGAAAATCGATCCGAGGAATCAGTCCCAGAATTACTAAATTCCTTACGATTCCCCTCTAAAGCCCCCAGATATCCCATCAGCCATCACTCCACGCACAGCCTGTCCACTTCATTGTCTAGACACTGGATGTTTGTCTTCTTCTGTAAGTACTTCAGGCTAAATTAAATGCCAAGATATTTGTGGCTCTATCAGAAGCAAGAGAGATTTCAGAAAATCAATACAAAACTTAAAGCAGCACTATATAGGACTCGGACTAAAGGTCAAACTGGGTGGCACGTAAAAGTTGGAAGCATGGGGAAAATAACAAATAGTTGGAGATTCCTCAGGGCTGATGTTTGGATCAGGTCAACAGACACTTACTGTGAAGACTAAAGCGTTTGGAATCTCAAAGCACACGTACAGAATGTGCCAGAAAAGATGAAAAAAGTTTAAAAGGGATTTTTCATCCTAGAATAAATATTCTGTCAACATTTACTCACCGTACTCAATGTCGTTCCAAACCCGATTGACTTTCTTTCTTGTGTGGAACACAACACATACGTCTCAGTGTTTTTTGCGCATAAAATTAAAGTCAGTTGGGTCTGACAGAATTCTTCAAAACGTCTTTTTGATGGTAAATGATCACACAACTTTTGACCAAATCTATTCAAAGCAAAATGATTGGCTTGTGTGAAGTGGTTTTCAGTAAAAATCGCTATACAAATGAAATTAAGTTTGTTAGGTTTAAAACGACAGAAAACAATGATAAACAGTAGAACACCATGCCAAGGTCGTAGGCAGATGTAAATGTAGACAGAGAAGAAGAGAAACTGAAATTCATTCAACATCTCAGCTCGATAGTGTGAAGGGCTTTCAGTAGTCTATTATTGTGGCATCACTGATTTCCTCTAAATGACATAAAAACGATCTGAACTGTGGTTGTTCACACCGAATCACAATTCAGACCGGTTTTACCAGGCGACATTAAAAGAATGAACTCTGAAGGATGCGAGGACACAGAACGCACAACATCACAAACAAATGTCATAAGATAAAACATTCCTTTCATATCACTATAGACATTTTTTTCCATATAATTGCATATCTTTTTATTTCACCGAGTGTATTTATGTAAATGAGTAGCCTGTATCACCATGTTTTTCAGTGTTTTTAATATGCCAAAAAGGGCTTTCTTCGGGCTACCACTTTATTAAAATGAAGCAAAACAAAGAGATAATCGTTTACGTTCCTGAGCCGTCACGCAGGCTATTTGCAGCGGGAATCTCTGAAGTGAGAACGAGAAGTCAAGCTCACAGGCTTGCGTACGTCGATCGCCCGTTGCGTCTTCTGGTTCGATTCTCTCAAGTCTGCATTCGATGCATCCTCGATATCAAGAACACATCCGGGTGATGGAATTGAACTTCGACGGTTGACGATAACGTAGAGCGCAAGACCACTTAAGAGCGAATGTTGAGAAACGGCCATGGTCTCTTCTAGTTTAAAGGTGTTTTCACACCTGGTTGGTTCATTTTTTCCGGATTCTTTGATGAACAGAATTGTCAAAATAATTGCATTCATTTGAAATCCAAATCTTTTAGAACATTGTAAATATCTCTACTGTCGCTTTTGATCAATTTAATGCATTATTGCTGAATAAAAAGAGTAAACATACCGATCCCAAACTTTTATTTTTATGTTTATCGTTATCATGAATTTCGTCCCAGCCCTGGAATGAAACAGAGATTGAGATTCAAGACATTACAAAGCCCTCCAAACCAGAAAGTCCAACATCTTCCGTTGGGTTTTATTCCGAGCGTGTTGAGTTTGATGTCAGTCTCAGGTGGGCAGGTGAGCGGATGAGGTGACTGCAGCCTCCGCTTTTTTCTCCGCGTCCTTTAAGTAGAAACATCAGACCGGGTGCTGCAGGCTTTGAAGCGAGCTGCTCTCAGAGCCTCCTACACTGTGTGTTGGTTTGTTTGTTCGAGAGTGTGTGTGTGTGAGTGTGCATAAAATCAAAGCGTGCACCTTTGGAGGCTATTTTCCATGAGGAACAACAATTACACTTCCTCCTACTCAAGTCATTAATGTCGTCAGCTTCTGGGGGAAGCATGTTTGCACTTAACACTGCGCTGCAGCGGAATGTAATGGGATAAAATGATTCTTTAAGTCTATCTATTACCTCTTGAAATACCAGTCGGGCCGTTCTTTGAATTCATCTGTAATGTGGTCACCTGGCGGTCGCATTCACGCGCACACAGAACGGCATAACGCGAGCGCAACTAATGCGATAAACCGCTGAATCTTACAGAACCTGATGAGCAGCCACAAATGACACCAGATGCTCACGGTCAACAAATGTTGCGTGACCCAAAAGGCTTTGCATGCTCAAATGGGCAGTTTTTGGCTGAATAACCCCCAAGTTGCATTTGATTTTGAAAGTAGAGTTTATCAACAAATCATATATTTTATGGTCTCATACCACTTATACCGATAGATGCAAATATAAATACATATATATATTCAGGGTTGTGGAGTAACGAAATACAAGTAACTTAGTTACGTATTTAAAATACAAAATGTGAGTAACTATATTTCATTACAGTTCCATCTGAAAAGTGTTTTAGATTACCAAAGTGATTACTTTGAGTTTTAATGTCATTTAAACAGCGATTGGTGATTCTCTGACTCTGACAGTCTGAAAAAGCTCAGTTCAGTTTCATCGACATTTTAATACTTTTAAGAGGATCATAAAAATGTTGTTATTTTTATTTAGTTCTGTCCTGAACAAGACAAAATTACTGAATTTATAAAAAAAGTCAACTGTGAACTGAACTGTCCTGTCATGACCTGATGATCCACGACTGTTTTCATGTTTTGTGAGTCGTTTTATAATTCACTCGTCACTGTGACTTTTTCTCACAATTTGTTTTTTCCCTCACAATTGTGAGTTTGCATTTCACAATTCTGACTTCTTTTTCTCAGAATTGCGAGATTTAAACTCACAATCGCAAGTTATAAAGTCAGAATTGGGAGATATGAACTTGCAACACTGACTTTTTTTTCTCGAAATTGTGAATTTAATATGTGAGTTTATATCTTATAATTCTGACTTTTCTCAATATTGCGAGTTTATATCTCATAATTCGGACTTTATAACTCGCAATTGCAACTTTATATCACACAATTCTGAGGGAAAAAGTCAGAATTGTGAGATAAAAACTTGTAATTATCTTTTTTGTGTTTGTTCCACACTTATTAGTATTCCAAAGTATTCTAAAGTATTCAGATTAAGTGACTAAACTTGAGTAATGTAACGAAATACGTTACAAATGACTTTTTAAAGCATGTATTTTGTCATCTGTCGTGAAATACATTTTAAAAGTAACCCACCCAGCCCTGGTTATATATATCAGTTAGTTTTGTTTAGGTAGTTTTGTGTAGGTGCAGATGCAGACACACTGTATTATAGTAACATATATTTGCTTCAAAACTGATGTAAATTGACCCTTCGCCGGAAGTTTGATTGACAGGCGATCTGACCAATCATAACCCTGAATCCACCATTTTGTCTGACAAAGCGGTAAGAGGAGTCAGTAGATTAACGTTGGTAAACTTGACAAATTGTGTGTCCTCACGTCTTTCCACTTGAAACAACGTTCCTTCTGATGTTCATTCATGTTTATTTGATGCTATAAATGAACTAGTATGAAGAGACGATCGAGGAGCTCCAGCGATCTGTCACGACACATTAAACACACACTAGACGCTATTTATTGATTAACCTTCTTTAAAAAATTACAATATTTTAAATATGAAACTGTTTCATATGTCTGTCGACGTGTTGTCAGTGTCCTCTTTGCTCCACTGCGTGAGAACATGATGTGTTGCGTGAGAGAGCATGGGTTGTCGGACATAGCAACAGTAACTAAAGGGGGCGGGTCTTTGCGAAGGGTCAATTGATTTTATTGGAGATAAATATTAATAAAACCAAGGAATTGATCATTAGTAGGAATAAACTACATTTTATTAAAGAGTTAAGAACCTTTGATACTTGATGGATATCAAATAGAGACGGAACATTGATTGATAGTAAACGGACTATTTAAAAAATGTCTGTGATAGTGAGGCAGTAGTCCGGGTGGAGTGCCCTCTGGTGGCTGTTAAGGGCACTCCAGCGGGTAATCATTGCCAGTTAAAGAAAAGCAAAAACTGTGTCGAGTAGTTCAAATTTCAAGTCCAATTGTAAGACAACCACAAAGACAACTGAATGAAATCTATCAAACAAGAGTCAAACAAAAGCACAGGTTATTGTTGAAGATTGTTCTCATCCTTCCAGCTTTCACCACCAAAAAACACATTTTAGGTAACCTCGAGCAAGGAAAAATGTTCATCAAATGTCATTTAGAATTTTAAATACTGGGATCTGACTGTGAGGGGTGACTTGTTGTCTTTTGTCTAATGATATTGAATATATTTTTGTGGTGAAGCCAAAGACACATTTTCAGTTGTGGACAATAAAGTGACTCTCTAAACACATTAAAGCATCCGTGTGAAAACAAACCTGGTAAGCGACGTGAGGATTTGGGGAGAAAAAGGAGAGATTCTCATGCATTCCTGTGATTTAAAATGGCGTTTATATTGTCAATTAAATCGGGAGAGCAGACCTCAAGTGTGCAGTATAAGTTGTCTTTTTTCATACAGTGGAATACAAAGGAAAAAAGAAAATCAGGAGGAAAAGAACGCGTTGCTCGACCACGTGACATTAAAATACGGAGCGTTGCTTTATTATTCTGCCATCTGAAAATAAAACAAAGGAAAATTGACAGCTCACGCATTCGAATAATTTGCAGTGCAACCTTTATCACTTTAAATATTCATTTCAGTCTTTTCGAATGGAACTTCAGCCAAACCCCAAAAGTGCCTCTATAACAATTCAATACGAAGTAGGTTCGTAACAGGAAAAATGTGGATTTCCTAAGTAAAATTACCATGGTTACTAAACAGACAGGATATGATTCTGAGTTAGGACCTTCATAGAGACCAGAGGTGTAATGTAACGAAGTAATAATACTTCGTTACCGTACTTGAGTATTTTTTGGGGAAAATCTGTACTTACTAGAGTATTTATATTTCTGTCAACTTTTACTTTTACTCCACTACATTTCTTAAATAAAATGTATACTTTTACTCCGATACATTTCCCCAAAGCATTTTCGTTACCTACTACAAAATAAAAAAAGGAAGAACACAGACTGTAAGCAAGAATGTGCAAACAACCGCGCTTGATTTCATTTTCCGGGTTGTGTTCGTTGCTGGAGCGGCTGAGAGGAGTGCGGCACGAGAGCGACCTCTAGAGGCGCTCTCTGATAAAACTATCACTGAAGCCTCGTACAGTTTGTTTTAACACGTGACGCGAAGCTGCGCGGCCCGGACACTTCAAAAATGCATTTAAAACGGACAACAAAGCGGTATGATATACAGTAGACTACAGTATATGTTTTCATATCACTAAAGTAATGAGTTTGTTGACTAGACGCTGCATTAGTGTGTTTGCCGTCGAGGCTGAGCGGATGCTGACGTTAGTAGTGACTACCTCAATCGGTTCAATGTGACAAAAACACCAACTGTTTAATGTCACGATTGTTACCCTCTATTTGCATTAGTTTATATCCATTTGTTCGATTTTATGCATTCTTTATCCAGCGAAGATGCATATTTAAATTGTATCCTAATCCTGCAGTCGACAGAAACATAAATCAGAAATGTGTTCGATTTCAGTTTTTTTAATCGCACTTTAACACATATTTCATCAAGTGTTCTAAAATAGAAGCCAATAACGAGTAAAAGTATACATATAATATGCCTTTGTGCATAAATATGGCCATTTTTAAGCATGATTGTTTGGATTTATGTGAAATGGAAAAACTTATAATAGAGTTCATTTGTGACATTAAAGGTTCATGAAAGCATTGTTCATTGTTAATTTCAATATTTACATTTTAAAGTTGCCTCTTACATTAATTATAATGCACAATGAATTAACGTGAATGATCAAGGTATAATTAATGTAGTAGTATTTTTATATTTAAAACTTACAATAAACATTTTGCCATTTTTTTAAATTCAAAGCAAACAAAACAAGAAAGAGTTCAAACAATCTTGGATCAAAGTGTGTATAGAAACAATTTTTACTAATATTTTATGCTTCTTTTGTATTTTGCGTTTCCTTGTACTTTTACTTTAAACTTAAGTACAAAAACTATCCCTTACTTTAAAACTTTTACTCAAGTAATATTCTAAACAGTGACTTCTACTTCTACCAAAGTCATTTTCTGGTAAGATATCTATACTTTTACTCAAGTATGGCTTTCAAGTACTTCATACACCACTGATAGAGACTCTTTCATTGTCTAATCAACCTCTCAAGAAACCACATAGCAGCAGGTTAAAAAACAAATCGAATCAAAACTCCTTAACAGCCACATAGCAACACCCTGGCGACCATCACCACTGCCTCGCACTATGATTGTGGGTTTAACAAAACCTAGTTTAATCATGAAATATCACGCAAAGGTCTCTTTAGCAGTGAATAATAATTAAAGGTGTTTAATCACCATCTCTGCGGTTGAGTTTGGCGTAGCCCGGACCGTGACTGCTCGACAGCTCCGATGAACTCGTGAAGGCCGACTGAGGCAGACCGGACACCAGCGGAGAATCACAGCTCTCTACGGACACACAAAGATACAGTAAGATTGTTTTTGAAAGGAGTTAATACTTTTATTCAGCAAGGATGCATTAAACTGATCAATAGTGGCATTTATAATGTTACAAAAGATCAGTGGTGTTCTTTTGAATGTTACATTCATCTAAGAATTCTGAAGAAATGCATCAGGATTTGCACTAAAATATGAAGCAACACAACTGTTTTCAACATTGATAATCTTGAGCAGTAAATCAGCATATCAGAATGATTTCTGAAGGATCATGTGACGCTGAAGACTGGAGAAACGATGCTGAAAATTCAGCTTTGATCACTGGAATAAATTATATTTTAACATATGTTCAAAGAGAAAACAGTTCTTTTAAATTGCAATGTTTCATAACATTTTTCTGGCATTTTTGATCAAATAAACGCCTTCTTTGAAAAACATTAAAACGTCTTTTGCACAAATCTGTTCCTGAATTACTTCTGTGACATAAAAGCACTTCATAAACAAAGTTATATTTTCTTTTTAACCTCAACATTACATACAGTACAGCGCATTATTTTTTCATATTCCTGTTGCATCGACAGCTATTCATATTTTAATAATAAAAAACATTACACAATAAAAGCCGCTTTTCCACTGAAATCACCCGGAACAATTTGTCCCAGAATTTTTTTCTGTTGCTGTCTGTGCTTCCATAGTAGTCTATGCGTGCGACTTTACAATTCCCGTCGGATTTCGTCTTACGCATAAGCTTAATAAAGCCTGAACCTCGTCTTCAGGCCATCTTTCATATCTTTTCTCCATTATTGATTAGCAAACAACTCATTTCCACCGCAGGAACTTTGGCTGGTGCTCACAAAGGGTCTAAACAAAGTTCTGGGTAAAAAATTTCCCCCTCAGAAAGTCCCTGCTCAGGAGGTAGTGCTTTTTTAAAGTTCAGGAACTTTCGGAGGTGGGACTTGGGCGCCGAACATGCAGCTTTTTGAAATTTTTTAAAAGTCTGTTGCGATGTGCGCAGTAAGAGTTGTTTGCTCTTCGAATCAACAATGAAGTTTAAAAACTACGACCGATGACGAGGTTCAGGCTTTATTAAGCAAAGGACAAAATCCAGCGGGAACTGGAAAGTTGCGTGCAGTCCCATGTCGCCGGACACTTCTTCACGCTACTTTCGATGGAAACCCAGTTCCTATGAAAACATTTCCTGAGAAAAATTGTTCTGGGTCATTTCGGACTTTTAAAAATGGTCATTGAAATAAAATGCTGCATGAACTCAACCAATCAGCATGTTCAGCACCCAAGTCCCACCCCCGAAAGTTCCTGAACCTTAAAAAAAGTACTATCTAAGTTGGAAATGTTTTCCCGGAACTTCATTTAGGCCCTGGTTCCTGCGGTTGAAACACTTTGGAGTATCACCCCAAACTTTGGCGTATCACCATAAAGTTCCCAGGAAAAGTTCCTGCGGTGGAAAAGTGGCTAAAGTACATATGATGCCAAAATCAGGAAAAAGAAGATGAAAAAGGAGGAAAATAATAAAACGACTTTTATAAGGTAGGTTTAAAAACAAACACGAAGCGACCCATTTATTTCTGAGTACAACATTATATTAAGCTACACAAGAAACAAAATATTGATTGGGTGGTGAGAACGTCTCAGACTTGCAAAATGGGACTGATTACATCAAAAAGTTGTTTTTTAATTCCATGCACTCATAAATCAGTCAAAACAAGACCTGGAACATGCATTAAGAAAGTAAATAGAGTGGATTTTTGATTTAAATATTGTCTGTAAATATCAAATATACGCTGACATTTCCCAGCAACACTGCAAATTTACCTCCTCACATTAGCGCTCTGAAATTGGGGCACTCGAAGATGTTTTTCAAAGCCCATCCAGCTTTACGGTTATTATTCAAGTTCATAAGAAATTGAAGACTGTTTAAAATGCTTTTACCTACAGAAAAAAAAAGCCCTTTCCACAAAGCTGACCCATTTTTCTCCATACGAAACACTCGGTCAGGCAACCTGATTTATATAAACCAAAGCTTTTTTTTAACACCGCATTCTTATTTATATATGTGTGAGAGTGTGAGCATGTTAAAGCCATATTTCTTTACTTATTTAAACAGAAAGCTGTGTGTGTATGTGTGAACATTTTGTACATTATTCCAGTTTTATATTACAAACTGCATGTAACCGGTCTTGTTTGCATTCCCACAGGAATACAATCACACTCCCTATTACTTTTATGGTAATAGTTATTCCCAAAGTGCGTATTGAATAATATACGTCGGAGCATAATTGTCCCTCTGCTGGTTTGTATAATCAGCTTCTGAAGCTCTATATCGTGTGATAGTCTAGTGCGTAAAACACAGGAACAGTCGATAGGCTTGAGTTGATTGTCGGGCTGAATTGCTGCAAACATTTTCTCTCTAATACACAGTCTCAGTCATACTGTAGAAAAACAGCATCTTATTTCCATATCTGAGCGGGCCGTACGGTTTCTCAAGCAGTGAAAGCTCTGGGCCCCGTGATGGTTTTTTCATTTTGGCCCACTAACGGTTATTCTTTTCTTTTCCGTGTATTCAATGAAGAAAACAAAATTGGAGACAGTTTCAGCCGCTGATCAATACAGCCGCCCGTGCCGCCAATCCCGCCGCCGCTGATTGCGGAGACGATTCTGTCGCAGTGTGGAGGCTTTCGCTTCAGTTACGCTCGTACCAAAATGTGAGAGGTAGTAATGGTCGACTAGCTGACTTCAAACAAACCTGCAGCTCACCTACAGATTACAGCATTAGCGCAACCTTATTCACCTCCATGGAAAAAAATCAGCTTATTAGAATGATTTCTGAAGGATCATGAGACACTTTAGACTGCAGTAAATTCAGCTTTGCATCACAGGAATAAATCGTCATTTAAAATATATTCAAATAGAAAACAGTTATTTTAAATTTTAATAATATTTCACGATATTGCTGTTTTTACTGAATTTTTTTCATCAGATAAATGCAGCCTTTGTGACCAAAAGAGACTTTAAAAAAACACTTACGGACTTTCGAACGGTGACGTATTCAGTTTTAGTTATGTATAATGCATTATGCTATAAATGAAGTATGTTTGATGCAAAAACAAGAGAAAAGAAGAAGGGTGGAAATAAAAGTATGAATGAACGGAATGAAGTTTCAAAAGTAGGGTTGGGTATCGAGAACCAGTTCCATTTCACAACTGGTTCCAAAATTGAAAAAAAAAAAAACGGGGATTCTATGAGACGAGATTCCTCTTATCGATTCCTTTGTGTGTATTTTAACACGACTTTAAACCGTTCAAGCACAAAAAAGACTCGGACGCTGTTTTCTGTGCTGCACAAACATCCAAAACGTGCGCATAGAAAGCCGCCGGTCATGCTGTATGGTGCGAAATACTCTTCCGCAAGTTCTCTTCCGCATCTTTTTGCACTTAAAAGGACAAATACACAAAAATATGTCTGTAAACACAACCGTTTATGTCTTAAGTGAATGTAAACAGCTGACAAAGAAAACGCATGCGTAACAGTATATTGGATCTGTGCAGCTCTTAAAGTGACAATAGCCTAAAATTTTTGTTGCTGTCTTTATAATAACATTATTTAAACAACCTTTAACAACTATTAGTGCAGTGTTATTTTACATTTGATCACAGTTTCTGTACCTGAATACCAGAAAATCTAATGACACCATTTATTTCCGTCATATCTTTGTTCAGTTGTATTTACTTGCATTAATTTGTTCTTTTTTTAAATACTGAGTGTTTATTTGCCTTTAATAATGCTTGAAATTTACACTAGTTGATTTTGCTATGGTATTTTTAAACCATAGGCAAACGTTCCTTGTGAAAGTGTGTTCTTTATCCTGTTGATTTTTGTTCATGGTGTTGAGCTACAATGAAATGTTTTGCAATAAGACCAGTGTTTACCCACGACTTGTGGCGGCAGATGACGTCACATGATAATTAGCATATTTATGATGTCATTGCATTGAGGCAAGTTTTGGCACTTCAGATCTGTAATCCAACCGAATGCCCAATTAAGCTGTTCCCATATATGTTGTTTCTGTTGTGAGACATAAAACAAGTATAAAATAGTGGCTAAACACAACCCATTAATACGACATGTTAACCAAGCATCATTTTTTATAATCGCGACATCATCTGACAAACTCACCACACATGCACACTAAAGAGCGGCTTCCTCGTGTTCATGTGGAGAACGCGGTTCATGATCGCTTCGCCGTTGGAGAGCAAGCGCTTTGGAAAGAAGCGGCGCAGATGCGTTTTCCACGCGTTTTTAGTTGCGACATGCGAATGGCCCTGTGTGCGGCGGCTTTGGCAATTATTTGTCTCATGCAGTGCACTGTTTGCGTCTGAGTAACAAACTATGTGCATATTTATAGAGAGGCTGTTTATGAGCCCGAACAGTCAGTAACAGTGACAGGTGTTTGGAAACGCTGTTTTCTACTCATTTTTTGAACAGTCAACTGTATGTGCTGCTTCTTTGACACTCACCGCACAGAACAGACACAGAGAGAGGTGATTCTGCGGCGGGAAAGTCAGACCAGCTTAATGAAAGCTAGGGCTTATCCAAAACAAGTTACTAGATTTGTCACTATGCATCTTTTATGGAAAAAGGCACTAAAGGGATATTAAAGTTGCTAAATATAGTGCTAAAGTCACGGCCGTGTGTGTGAGACACTGAAGCTGATGGAAGGGCTGTGGCGGCCAACATTTACATTTATTCATTTAGCTGACGCTTTTATCCAAAGCGACTTACAAGGGGAGAAATAAGGGGTTAGGTGCCTCGCTCAAGGGCACTTTAGTCATGGTATCGAAGGTGGAGAGAGTGCTGTTCATTCACAATCCCCACCTTCAATTCCTGCCGGCATGGGAACCGAACCAGCAACCTTCAGGTTACAAGCCCGACTCTCACTATTAGGCCACGACTACCTCTGGTAGTGCTTCCAACTACCAACATGGTTACTGTGGGGGGCCGCCACGAATAAATCAATGTGTGGGAAGCACTGAAGACTTCGAATAAATGTGAATGACATCTAAGTTTTTTGTTTACATTTACATTTAGTCATTTAGCAGACGCTTTTATCCAAAGCGACTTACAAGTGAGGAAAACAAACAAGCGATTCTTCATGAATTGGCAAATAACACAGGAAGCGCTCACAATACAAGTTTCATACATTGCTCAGTACGATAAGCTAGAGTAGGAATCGTTTATCGTATCTGAATTGAAATTAGGAATCAATAAGAATCGGAATCGATAAGCAGAATCGGAATCGTTAAAATTCAAACGATACCCAACCCTTTTCAAAAGCTTCTGAGGAAAAAGATCTCGCGTGTCTCTTCCAGAGTTTCACAAACTCCAATCTCCAATCAAAAGTCTCAGTAGGAGCTCAATCATTTCTCATCAAATGATCGGAGCCGTTCTCCACATTCATTTTATATTTACATACTCGACGCAAGTCATGTTCTTATCTCATCTTCCTCTCTCTGTAGGAGAAACATCTGTCATACCAACTACGAAACAAACAAACCTGCGCTAGGAAAGAGCAACAGCTGAGCAATGAAATGTGAAGCGGCTCGTCTCAAATGAATTGACTTTTTTCCTGAGAACTTCCTCAAGTTTATAATGGAGAAGGAAATGATCGCGGGATGCCAGCGAGCCGTTTTTGACTGATAGGAACCTGTAACGTCCTGACAGATACGAAGGCCACGCTCATCTCCGCTCTGGTTTTACAATTTGCTTCCCGGTTCCAGAAATACCTAGAAGTCTAAATGATGCCAAGAGAGCGGCGCTAATGATGATAATTCATCACGGTGTGATAAAGCCTCCTCATAACGTTTAATATCACTTTTACACATTCAGACTTATCTGAGGACGCAGTGACAACCGAGCATTCCCCTCATTTCTCTCACAACAGCTGCTGAGGGACTATTAAACCATTTCACACAGTCAAAGAAGAGCCGGACCTGAGAGATGACAACAACAGAGGAACGATCAATTCACGAGCCCTGAAGTTAACGTGAAATCAAAACACTCTTCTCGATCAATTCCTGACCGATAAAAACTTTTATTTTTGGTTTTATTCAGAAATGCATCCGATTGAAATGCGTTGCAAGCTGTTTCATGCTGACATGTTTATGTTGTCATTAAAAATGTGAGCCAGGGGTTGTGAACGTGCATTTGTAAAACGAGCAGATTGTGCATGTGTGAGCGCATCTGTTTTCGCATTGGCCGCTTTTTCACTGCATGCGAGCCAATTCAGTCATTGTTCTACACAACGATTAGCAATGTTTCTGTACGCAGCTCGTGGTTGTGCATCGACTGGACGGGCCGGAGGTGGCTTCAGCCAATAGCACGTGTTCAGAAAGGTTTGTGTGTCCAATAATTGGTAAAACAGAACGAGCGATGAGCTCTTCAGAGACTTCCCTCGGTGACTGCATCTCCATCTTTTCATATTGATTCTGACAAGCCACTTGATGCAATCAGCAGCACTCTAAATGCAAATAAAACGAGATTCTTACATTCTCAACATTCATGTCAAGCACAAGAGGTGAACACAGTATTGAAGGCGTTTACATGTTTGCTGCGCACTTGTTGGCAGTTTTTCCTCCTCTATGCATTAATAATGATTCTTTAAATAAATATTGATTTAAAAAAATGAATAAAAATAAATTAAAAAGAAAACATAATAATGCAACAAATACATAAAATGTGAAAAAAAATCTAAAGTAATGAAAATACAAAAAACCGACAAATAAATGTAAACAAATAAGTTAAATAAAAACAACAGGTGAATAAATAAAATAATGAATACAATTCAATAATACACATAAATAAAGCAAAAAACATTTTTAAAAAATCATAATAATAATAATATTAAATAAAACGCATTAAGATTCAAAGAGTGTAAGAAACACAAAAGATAAAATAATAAACAGACAAATAAATGCAAGTAAATAAAATAATAAAAAAGAAAAATAGATAGATAGAATAATGCGTGAAATATGAATATGTAAAACAAATGAACTAAATAAAAATAATAAAATAATAATAGATAAAATAAAGAGAATATGAATCAATATAGACTAATGAAAATAAACAAAACAACAAATAAATGAAAACAAATAATTTATTTAAATAAACACAGCAGATGAATAAATAAAATAGAACTAGTGCTACTAAAAATAATAATTTATATATATATATATATATATATATATATATATATATATATATATATATAAATTACCATTTAAAAAATAAAACAAAATAAAAATATAAAAATAAAAACAAAAATGAAAAAAATACATATATCTAGTAGTAGAGCTAATCCAAGGGCTAGAAATCAATTGGGGTTTTCCTTTGCTGAATCTTCTTTGTCGTCGTGGAGAGCGCAGTTCATGGTTGCATAGCAACGACAGATGCCACGGGAGCGCAAGCGCTTTGGAAAGAAGCAGGAAGCGGCGCGGCTGCGCCTTCCATGTGTTTTTAGGCACGACATGTGAACAACTACGGGATAGGCCACGGGTCAAACAGAAAATGTGCGCTGTATTAATCGCACGTTAATAAAATTTGTGCCGTTAAAATGAATTTGATAAATATCAATCAAATGAAGGGCATTTCAGGAGAATCCTTCAGATCAAAAGGTTTTATCAAGATCATGAAAGACACAAATTCATTCAAGTGTGTCCCGATTTTGAGCAAATGATTCTAAACGATTACCATACTTCTATACTACGGTATTTACATGATACACCGAGGTACTTCACAAATGCCATGGTATTACCAACGCAGTGCAATGTCCAAAAAGAAATGCCACGTGCTGGTTTCTTGAGATACACTGCATTATGGAGATCTCACATAAAACCCCGGGGTGTTGGACAGTAAGAGCGGCACTGAAGCACAGAGGAGCAGACGCAGCATTAACTGCATGTCACTGCAGCTGTCTCATGCTTCTGTGAAGACTGAACTCGTTAAATACGACGATACGTCCAAGTCCCCCCCCCCCGCCCCCCTTGTCTGAAAGGTGCCAGAGCTCTGCGACTCAGTGACTAATGCTGCGCTATCTGATGAGTGGCTACATCCAATCTGCCCCGATTATTTATTCAAACTTACACAGAAACTACTGAGCAAACTCCCAGAGCAACATACTGTCAGTACGTCGGTCCCCGCGCATCTCCCTTTGATCCGAGCCTTTATCTCGGGTAAACACACCTGACAGCCGGGCCACAATGCAGCCTTCAGCTGCGTAGAATTATTCTGTTTAACAATGCAAAACAATTAAGGAAAAATGTCATGATGACAGACTATCTTCTAAGAGACGGGTGAAGCACAATGCACGCAGAGACACATCAGAAACACATCAGATTAACTCAAAGCTACTTTATCTAAAAAAGGTGGGCACACGCGTCAACAAACATCCCTTCGACGGCTCGCCATGCATAATATATAAATAGCGAGACAAACGCATCATGCATTTTATATAGAGCCTTGCTTGGAATAAAACCACCAGTTTTCACTCAACCATCCTTGATCACATTACATAAAATCACATGTAACTACATGAACTTAATTCAACTGAATTGTTTCAACTAAAAATGAGTATAGTCAGCTTTACTGTAGTGTTTGTTCAGTCAACTTAACATTAATGTAACTAACTGGGCAGTGGATCTGTAGTTCCCAGCATGCTTTGCAAGGGATCGCATTGGACTGAGAGCACACATATACACGTTTATTCGTGAGACGTAATTCCTGCTCTCAATTAAACTGAGTTTGTTCAATGAGTCATCTTTTTTTTTGAGTGCATTTTGTAGAGAAAATAGTTAACATATATACAGTACTGTGCAAAAGTTTTAGGCAGGTGTGAAAAAATGCTGTAAAGTAAGAATGCTTTCAAAAATAAACTTGGTAATAGATTATATTTATCAATTAACAAAATGCAAAGTGAGTGAACAGAAGAAAAATCTAAATCAAATCCATATTTGGTGTGACCACCCTTTACCTTCAAAACAGCATCAATTCTTCAAGGTACACTTGCACAAAGTCAGGGATTTTGTAGGCATATAGTTAGGTGTATGATTAAACAATTATACCAAACAGGTGCTAATGATCATCAATTCAATATGTAGGTTGAAACACAATCATTAACTGAAACAGAAACAGCTGTGTAGGAGGAATAAAACTGGGTGAGGAACAGCCAAACTCAGCTAACAAGGTGAGGTTGCTGAAGACAGTTTACTGTCAAAAGTCATACACCATGGCAAGACTGAGCACAGCAACAAGACACAAGGTAGTTATACTGCATCAGCAAGGTCTCTCCCAGGCAGAAATTTCAAGGCAGACAGGGGTTTCCAGATGTGCTGTCCAAGCTCTTTTGAAGAAGCACAAAGAAACAGGCAACGTTGAGGACCGTAGACGCAGTGGTCGGCCAAGGAAACTTACTGCAGCAGATGAAAGACACATCATGCTTACTTCCCTTCGCAATCGGAAGATGTCGAGCAGTGCCATTAGCTCACAATTGGCAGAAAACAGTGGGACCCTGGTACACCCATCTACTGTCCGGAGAAGTCTCGTCAGAAGTGGCCTTCATGGAAGACTTGCGGCCAAAAAGCCATACCTCCGACGTGGAAACAAGGCCAAGCGACTCAACTATGCACGAAAACACAGGAACTGGGGTGCAGAAAAATGGCAGCAGGTGCTCTGGACTGATGAGTCAAAATTTGAAATATTTGGCTGTAGCAGAAGGCAGTTTGTTCGCCGAAGGGCTGGAGAGCGGTACACGAATGAGTGTCTGCAGGCAACAGTGAAGCATGGTGGAGGTTCCTTGCAAGTTTGGGGCTGCATTTCTGCAAATGGAGTTGGGGATTTGGTCAGAATTAATGGTATCCTCAATGCTGAGAAGTACAGGCAGATACTTATCCATCATGCAATACCATCAGGGAGGCATCTGATTGGCCCCAAATTTATTCTGCAGCATGACAACGACCCCAAACATACAGCGAAAGTCATTAAGAACTATCTTCAGTGTAAAGAAGAACAAGGAGTCCTGGAAGTGATGGTATGGCCCCCACAGAGCCCTGATCTCAACATCATCGAGTCTGTCTGGGATTACATGAAGAGAGAGAAGCAACTGAGGCTGCCTAAATCCACAGAGGAACTGTGGTTAGTTCTCCAAGATGTTTGGGCCAACCTACCTGCCGAGTTCCTTCAAAAACTGTGTGCAAGTGTACCTAGAAGAATTGATGCTGTTTTGAAGGCAAAGGGTGGTCACACCAAATATTGATTTGATGTAGATTTTTCTTCTGTTCACTCACTTTGCATTTTGTTAATTGATAAATATAAACTATTAACATGTCTATTTTTGAAAGCATTCTTACTTTACAGCATTTTTTCACACCTGCCTAAAACTTTTGCACAGTACTGTATATTAAAATAAATGTGTTCACCTTATGTCTTAAAGAGGACCTATAATGCGCCTTTCACATGTTTCAGCTCAAAATTCCCCACGGATCACTTATTATAGTTTGTCAAATTGCCTCTATTTGGGTGTGAGCAAAAACACTCTGTTTTTGTGTGTGTCCCTTTAAATGCAAATGAGCTGCTGCTCCCAACCCCTTTCCAGAAGAGGGCGGAGCTTTAACAGCTCAACAACAACAACAAAGCTGGAGAATCTCACGCAGACAAAATGACGACGGTGTTCATCCTTACATTGTTCAAACCGGAGTCGACACTGATGGAGAGACTCAGGAAGAAGTTCCAACTTTTAGACGTTTCTGAACGGTTAGTGGATAAATTGATGTAATTGCTGTGGAGTTGATCGACTCGTCACTAGCATGTGTCGTCATGTTCGTCTTTTTTCTTTGAATCGACCCTCGTTTGTGGCGTAAAATGACGGCGTCAACAACACTCGACTACAACAACTCTTCCTCTTCTCTAAAGCAGCCCAACATGACCCCGCCCCCTTTGTTGTGTGTTCTCGTGGGTGGGGTTTATGTAAATTAAGGTTAGTGATGTCACTAATCTGGGAAGAAGCACATTGTAGTCCCTACCAGCCGTTTGTTGTAGTCCTTAAACAGAGAAATCGTATAAATATCCATTGAACTTGAGTGTCGTAACTTTGCAGATGTCGTTTCTGCTCAAACAGCAACATTACACACTAACTAAAGTTAAAAAAGTAAACTGCACATATAAATGTTATGTAACACTGACAATCAAAGAAATTTTAAACTAAATTGTTTCAACAGAATTACTCGATATAGTTGCATGGAACCACGTAACACGGCTTTTTTAAGTAAATCCAACAATTATTATTGTTATTATTATTTATTTTGCATAAAGAAATGCATACGAGATGACACATTCCATGTTTTATTACTCTATCCATATGAATGCGTTGTTTTTCTTCTCCTGTGACACATTTCCAAGCATAAAAGCAGCTCTCACATCATCACGGGGAGAAACTTAAGATTCACCGAGACATTTTCCATCTGTTCTTTCGCTTAATTCCCTCTGTTATGCAGCAAGAATGAAGTACGCAACGGATAAATATTAATTGCCGCTGCCGGTAGAAGTTCACGAAGAGAATTGGTTTGTAACTCAATACATCTAGGTGTGCATTTATCTTGCACAGACCTCAACGGATGTTAAACCTGTTTTATCGTCCAGCAGACGGAAATTTTCCTGCACTGCAGCATGTGTACGACTCAGTTTTTGACTTAAAAGACAGTGAGATATGCCCTGAAACTTCCTTTTTTCTTCAGCATTCATAATTCAGCACTAGTTATCATAAGCTCTCGAGTCGAGCCTGATCTGTGGGTGGTAGTTTGTGTTCAGGGCTTATGTGGACGCCTGAGACTGCATGACGTTCTTGATCAAACGCGTGGCATTAAGTCATTCTTCTGGATCTACCGCTCACTTGCGTCATGCTATTTCTAAACCAAATCACTGGAAATACAACCTTAAAGTTCTTTCAGTGGGTCTGTGCAGCTCCTCAGATTCACAAAAGATGACGAACACTTTTCTTTTTTTTGCTAAATAGGGGCTAGTTGTCACAAAGTGTATCTAGCAGGGATCGAGTATCAGAACTCCAATCACACAAACGCTTGCTTCCTCTACCGGCAGTAACTATGATGAAGGTGAATCTGAACTGAAAGCTTGAGCTGTGTTCTCAGCATGCCAGATCGGGGGAAAGTTGTCACATTTGCATCAGAGCAAGTAGTTTGGGTAGTGACTGAATTACATTAGTGCTGCAACGACGCGTCACTCTGTTTACATTCATCTCGCGTACTGGCGGCTTCTGCTCCTGGGAACGGAGAAAGTTCTATTCTATCTCAAAAACCTAGAGCACGATTATCGAAAGTAAGGGAATACTTCAAACAGAGGCCAAATAAAACGGTCCTTTGTTCCCTTTGCAGAACCGAAATGGCGTACCACCCATGGAATTGGATCTCTGCCAAATTTTTGCGCGCGCAAGATCATATTTTGAGCGTGCAAAAGAGCATTTCACGCGTGAACTGAGTTGAGGAGAAAATCTTCGTCTCGTAAATAAGAAAATGTTTCGAGTTTTGCATTTCAAAGAAGTTTATTTGGATGTGCGCGGACGTTCTCTTTCGCACGTGCGAGGTTCCAGTTGCTGGCGCTCCTGATTCCCGCCCCGCGCGCTCGCTAAGACTCCCTGCATTACAGACAGCGCAAGAGGAAAAACACACGGTTCAGGAGACCAAAGTTCCTTTAAGACTGTATAGAAAGTCTTTGACTCTCTTCATTTTAAAGTTCAAATGTCTACCACTGGACGAGCACACATAAGTGGCTTATTTTTAATCAAAATCAAATCGTATTATTAAATAATGGAGTGTCCCAGTGTTTCTACACCTCAATCAACTGCTCAATTAGTTCTAACTTCTTACGTAAAAAAAGATCACTAGATTAATTAAAAAAAAACTTAAAAATAAAAATAATCGTTAGATTAGTCGACAGAAAAAATAATTGTTAGTTGCAGCTCTAGAATACATGTAATCTAAAATAAGCTGATTACATGAATCCTCACGTCATGTGTTTTGTTTAATGCACTATATATTGTTTATAACAAATAATGTTAAATATTTTCTTTCCATTTGTATTTTCATGTTAATACACTGCAAGATGACATGATTCAAATCTATGTGATAAACCAGGTTAAAAGTAAACATTTATTTAGCATTTCATATTTTATGTAATATCAGTCTCTGGTGTCTCCAGAATGTGTCTGTGAAGTTTCAGCTCAAAATCCCCCACAGTTCATTTATTATAGCTTGTCAAATTTAATTTATGTAAATTTTGGGGTTAGTGATGTCACTAATTCAGGAAGAGTTGCAGTCGCTTGTTGTGGTACTTAAACAGCGAATCGTTTAAAAGAAAATATCTCCGTTTGCATTGAACTTTGCAGGGATTGTTCATGAACAAACAGCAACATTACACACTAACTAAAGTTAAAAAAGTCAAATCATAATCAACCAAGATTCTCCTCAATAAACGGCATTATTTCAACGTAACAGACAAACAAACCGCATCTTTGTTTGTAGTCACGACCTAAAATATTCACTGGATCGAGCTCCAGGGTCCCAGTTAGTGCTTAATACATTCTTGATGTTTGATTGTTATATTATAATTAATGTATTAATTAAATATTAGTCATTTTGAATTATTATAATTTGATTATTATATTATAACTTCCTTGGATCAATGTTTTGGTTTCTGGGATCTTTAAAGCACCAGAAAATAAATGTATGGTTTTTTTCCCCAAACGCCAAGGGAATTAAAAGTTCTTTGTGGAACATCAAAGATTCTCCAGTAACATCAGGCCGGTTCTAAATAGAACAGTCATTTTAAAATGTATCATTTCTAAAAGTACAAGTGGAATACAAACCCCAAGCCAATCTCGCACTTCTACACGTTCGTGTTTTGGCTCTCCAGGGACGTCTGTTTCATCTCACGCTGTTTTATCTGCATAAGGAGCCACGACTCCTCAAATCAAGCCGTTTGATTCTTGCAGGGGTTTGTAAGATGATGAATGCTCAGTTTCTTAATGGACAGACACCCTCAGAGACTAAATCACATTAAACATAAATTTTCTTGACATGCATGTTGTAATTGCTTGTTTTAACTACTAATGAGATGCTGCCATGAAAGCCAGTGATATATGACTCATCTGGGCGTGTGGCATCGGCACCATAGTAAACACGAGCAAGAAGCTCCGCAGCCGGATCAGGACATGCACTGGGAGCGAGACTCAACCAAATGCAGCAAACTTTGGTGGCTTTAAGCAAACAAACAAACAAACAACACACAAATGCATATGGGACCATAGCCGTGTTCGGAAAGCAATACTAGCCTACAACTTACTGCATAATGCATTCTATTTTTATTTAAAGACCGCATGTGGTGAAAATCAGGTTTTTATGTTGTTTATGTGTCTGTGTGACATCGAGGATTTACTACAGAGTTAAACAGGTAGTCGGAGCTCCTGCGATTGAGTGGAGGCCAAGCTAATTTGCATATTAATAGAAGCGCGTATACTAAATGAAGCAAGGGTGTAGAGTTACATTCAAGCTATTTTAAGGCATGAAGACATTTTTTTGCACAGGAAAAAAACATTAAAATATGTAATTTTGAAGATCAAAGACGAGTTTTAAGGGATAAAATTACAAGGAGACTTACCGAATCAGTATGCATGACAATGATAAATGTCACTACGACAGTGTATGTGAAAAAAATTTTATTAAAAAATTATATATATAAAATATATAAATATATATATTATAAAAAAATATATATATATATATATATATTACACAAATAAAATAAACAATAATAGTATTACTATTTATATTTATGTAAAAAATAGTATTGTATTGTATTACGTCAAAACAATACAATAAGCCGAACAAATGTACAAAAAAGACTTTTGGTGAGACTAGTTTAAATAAATAAGATGTTGTTGGATGGATCAGTCAAGTCAATGGGGGGACCAGTCAAATGCATTGTGGGATACAGTATTGCACACAGTGTGGACTGGATGTATACTTCACATTTTGGCAAATGTAGTTGGTCATCCGGGTTTTCTAGGCATAAATAGGGTGACCATACATCCTCTTTTAACTGGACATGTCCTCTTTTTGGGCCTAAAAAAAACTAAATCCCCCTAAATATATAATTATTTTTGTATATAATAGATTATTTGTGCCTCAGAGCGTGCAGATGAAACAATAAACCCTGTCATATCATGTTATCTTGCATTCAGATGCCTGGTGTTTGTGAACACAATCGCGTGAGGCACGTTTTTTTAAATTTATCCAACTTAGTTGAGTGCATTCATTTTTTTTTTAATGTGCATTTTTAGAATTTTTGTGCATCTTGGTGTTTCCATCTAGCGTTTTTAATGCGATATCCCAAAATGTGCATAAAATAGTTGGATGAAAACATAGCAGGGACTTCTGTGTACACCATACAGCTTTAAATATTCTATTGTTGAAGGCCAAAAGTTGAACAGAAAGGATTTATTACTTTATGTATTAAATTTTAATAACATAGTTGCACGGTTGCGAACGCATTTGTCAAGTATTTAGGCGCTAGGCCTATTTGTTACATGTATATGTAATATACCCCCCCCCCCCCCTTCTGGAATATGGTCACCCTATGCATAAAGAAAATCTGCATACTAGGCACAGGCAAGGCTGGGTGGGTTACTTTTAAAATGTATTTCACTACAGATGACAAAATACATGCTTTAAAACGTCATTTGTAACGTATTTCGTCACATTACTCAAGTTTAGTAACTTAATCTAAATACTTTCGAATACTTTGGAATACTAATAAGTGTGGAACAAACACAAAAAAGGTCATTGCAAGTTTTTATCTCACAATTCTGACTTTTTTCCTCAGAATTGTGTGATATAAAGTTGCAATTGCGAGTTATAAAGTCAGAATTATGAGATATAAACTCGCAATATTGAGAAAAGTCACAATTATGAGATATAAACTCACAATATTGATATAAGTCAGAATTATGAGATATAAACTCACATACTAAATTCACAATGTCAAGAAAAAAAGTCAGTATTGCAAGTTTATATCTCCCAATTCTGACTTTATAACTTGCAATTGTGAGTTTAAATCTCGCCATTCTGAGAAAAAGAAGTCA
Source organism: Opsariichthys bidens (assembly GCA_037194245.1). Classification (NCBI taxonomy): domain Eukaryota; kingdom Metazoa; phylum Chordata; class Actinopteri; order Cypriniformes; family Xenocyprididae; genus Opsariichthys; species Opsariichthys bidens. Next base: position 3,690,128 of record CM074289.1, read on the forward strand.
GAATTGTGAAATACAAACTTACAATTGTGAGGGAAAAAAACAAATTGTGAGGAAAAAGTTGCAGTGACGAGTGAATTATAAAATGACTCACAAACAACTATCACAAAACATGAAAACAGTCGAAAACATGAAACTTAACTCTGCTTTTTCACCAATCGCTGTTTAAATGACATTAAAATTCAAAGTAATCACTTTGGTAATCTAAAACACTTTTCAGATGTAACTGTAATCTGATTACCACCCATTTCAAATGTAACTCTAATGAAACACAGTTACTCAAATTCTGTATTTTAAATACGTAACTAAGTTACTTGTATTTCGTTACTCCCCAACCCTGGGCACAGTACACATATTAAACACAGCAGGACTAATACATGTCTTATGCTAGTATGCAATTCTGAACTCCATTTCCAAAGTATGCGTAAAACTCATGGAGTTTTTCAACTACAGACGGATAAACAATTTACAAAGTGCCTACTTGCGGGACAGTTCAGCCTGTGTGTGGATACCAGGCAGGGTCGAGCTGTGTCACTAAAACCTTTCCTGTCCATTACCAACAACTAATCAGCTTTCCCTCCGCTCACGGGGAAAAGCCACTTCCAGATGCCTCACATGAAACTCGAGAGCTCCGACGTCCCAAGGGTGAGAAATATCTGATTAGTTTCTTTCTTCGTGGGTGAAAAGGGTGCACGCTTCGCCTTTGACCTAGTTTGCTAGCAGGTCACTCTGCGCTCCTAACCTGCCACAGGGGAAGCACTGAAGAGTGAAATGAAATACGCGTGCAGAATGTGACACAGCTCGGGAAGGAGCCGCTGCACTCCTGCAGCATCCCACCGTCTATTTTGTTGAGTTTTATCCGTTCTCCTTCAAGGGCACAGCTGTGACAGTCTATTAGTGAGAGTTTGAGGCTGTTTATTTAAAACATGGAAAACATTTAAAGCAATAGTACACTCCAACATGAAAACTCTGACATCATTTACTCGTCCCCAAAGCACACGCTGTTATCTTTTTCTGTAGGACACCACAGGCAGGTTTTTTTTTTAAATAAATTTATGCTGCTCTTTTCTATACAATTCATAATGACAATGACTGTCAAGGTCGTATACTCACATAAAACTCTCTTATGACTTCAGCACAGACGCATACAGTAAATTCAAAATATATATGTGACCCGTGCTGGAAAAACGAGTCGGAATGCACACGGGGATCATTTCGAGCTACAGGCAAACCAAGTATAAAACGACAATTTTATTGTATAAAACAATCTGAATGCTCCAAATAGAAAATAAACATCTTTATTTGTATTTTTTTCTGAGAGGAGTACCTTTCCTTTAACCATGAAAAATGCAGTTTTTCTCCACTCCGCAGTTTTCTACGACTTCTCAACAAGAGTGTGGTATCGTTTCAAAGCGCAGCATTCCAACTTTGGGAATAGCGAAGTCTCAATGGCATGAGTCTGAACCAATGAAATGTGATTTTCAAACTCATGCTGATGTAAACAAAACAATCTTACTCGTGCTGACTGACAAATTTTTGAAAATTTGCTCATTGCAACTCATTTTGCCAGCTTGGAATTTTCATATAAAATGTGTTTCAATATATATATATATAAAAACAAAGGCCGTTACGTCGCCCGGTATGGCGCAACCGGGGCCCCATCCTGGAGCCAGGCCTGTAGTTGGGGCCCGTAAGCGAGCGCCTGGTGGCCGGGTCTTTCCCCACGGGCTCAACCCGAATGAGCGACGTGGGGCCGACCTCCCGTGGGCCCACCACCTGCGAGAGGAACCATAAGGGGCCGGTGCAGTGTGGATTGGGCGGCAGCCGAAGGCAGGGGCCTCGGCAACCCAATCCCCGGATACGGAATCCTAGGACACGCTGGAGAGACTATGTCTCTCGGCTGGCCTGGGAACGCCTCGGTGTCCCCCCGGAAGAGCTGGAGGAAGTGTCTGGGGAGAGGGAAGTCTGGGAATCTCTGCTCAGACTGCTGCCCCCGCGACCCGGCCCCGGATAAGCGGAAGAAAATGAATGAATGAATGAATGAATGAATGAATAAAAATATATATATATATATATATATATATATATATATATATATATATATATATATATATATATATATATATATATATAGAGAGAGAGAGAGAGAGAGAGAGAGAGAGAGAGAGAGAGAGAGAGAAAATGTGTTCCAATATATATATATATATAGAGAGAGAGAGAGAGAGAGAGAGAGAGAGAGAAAATGTGTTCCAATATATATAGAGAGAGAGAAAGAAAAAAAATGTGTTCCTATATATATATATATATATAGAGAGAGAGAGAGAGAGAGAGAGAAAATGTGTTCCTATATATAGAGAGAGAGAGAGAGAAAGAGAAAATGTGTTCCAATATATATATATATATATATATATATATATATATATATATATATATATATATATATATATATATATATATATATATATAGAGAGAGAGAGAGAGAGAGAGAGAGAGAGAGAGAGAGAGAAAAAATATATATATAAACAAAATTTAATAATAAAGTCTCTTATGCACACCAAGGCTGCATTTATTTGATCAAAAAAAAATAATATTGTGAAATATTATTACAATTTTAAATAACTGTTTTCCATTTTAATACATTGTAAAATGTAATTTATATCCAGTGATCAAAGCTGGATTTTCAGCATCATTACTCCAGTCTTCAGTGTCACATGATCCTTCAGAAATCATTCTGATGTGATGATTTGATGCTCAAGAAACATTTATTGTTATTATTATCAATATTGCAAACCGTTGTGCTGCTTCATATTTATGTGGAAATTGTGAAAAAAAAAATTCCTGGATTCTATGATGAATAAAAAAGCTCATATTATTTGAAATAGAAATCTTGTGTAACATTATAAATGTATTTATTGTCACTTTTGATCAGTTTGATGCATCTTTGCTGAATAAAATTATATATTTCGTAAAAGTTATCTTTATCAAGTCAAGTCAAGTCTTCTTTATTTATATAGCGCGTTTCACAATGCAAATTGTGTAAAAGCAGCTTTACATTAATAATTGGCAAATAATTTTGGCTGCACAGCAGCTCCCAAAGAAAATGTTGTCATTGTCCAGCTTATTCTATATATTATTGATTCATTCTGTTGCAAAGATCAGTAGTTATTAGTCTAGTTGATGTATGTATATCAGCACTGCAGAAAACAGTGATGTAATCGTCCGGCTCGGCTCAGTTCGCAACGGCGCCAATGCAGGCATATCAAAAACACTGCTGAATATCAAGCAAGTGTCCCCAACTTAAGCAAGCCAAAGGCAACAGCGGCAAGGAACCAAAACTCCAACAAATGGAGAAAAAAACCTTGGGAGAAACCAGGCTTAGTCGGGGGGCCAGTTCTCCTCTGGCCAACAGTGAACTCTGGTCCGATACCCAGGCAGAGTTACGGGTCATTAAACCCATTTGGAATCGCAACAGTCAAAATATTTAATCCAGTTCCATCTAGTTTAAGATCTAAGATCTTATACCTCTTCTGTTTGCCTGTGCAGCTGTAAGAGATTCTCCAAAAAACATCATTAACATGAGCATACATTTTCGAGAGAACTATCCCGTTTAAGCGTTTTGGCTTCGAAACCAACGTGCACAGAAAAGAAATGACATTTCCTCCCAAACGTACTCCACAGCGACAGCTAAAGAAATATTTGACCAAGTGCAGTATATTCTGTAGACAAAATATCGCTCAGGATGATGAATTCTCTGGGCTGTATCACCTATCAGCCGTGGCAGGTGTGCCAGATGAATGTGCTTTGGATTTGGGTGCTAAAGCCTTGAGAGATATTCGGCCTTGAGTCTCTGACGGCTGTGGTGTAATTTCCTGCCAATTTTGTGCTTAAATACTGCGGTCCGTATTAATAAATGCAAATGCATGAGAGGCAGCCACGAGTTCAACGAGAAAAAAAAACAACTGCCACTAGTGTGCAACCTTGACTCCATGAGAATCCCATTCACCGTTTGACTTTCTATTCACACATTTTCATAACTGACAGTAAAGAAGACGTATGAGGGTGATTTGTTCTCGGCTTCGCCCCGTGCCGACGTCCAGGCTCTTTGAGACATCGCGCTTCCATGAATCATAATGGACAATGTGCTTTGCGGGAAAATACAGAGCATATTCACAGCAAATTGATCTTTTGCTGAGGGTTTATGTTTCTTTCCATACAAACAACTTGTAGAATTGATAAACGATAAATCCTGATGGGGCAAAGACCTCACCGTGGGAGATACAAACCATATTTCTGCATATAGTTACTACTGATGGCCGTTCAACACAAACTAGAACATGATTGGCAAACTAGCAAACAAAACAGCTATCAAACCTCAGTTTGTGCATCTACAATAAACAAAAACTGCGAAAATAATGATTCTTTCCAGACAGGTTCCCCGACCTCCACTTCATTGGCCGATCAAACAGACAGTCCCGCCCCGACTCGTTACATGGAGCGCAACAGTCATGCTCTGGAAGAAAAAACTCCACAAGCGCATAAATTATTAATGAGAACTCATAAATCTTTAAAAACAGATCTACTCTGAGCTATGAGGTTGTTAATCGATGGCGTATGCTTTTTGTTGACGACATCCGTTCACATTAATTCAACATACTTCTAAAATAACAATGTTTTATAGCAGAATTTGTGGCGAAAAATGCTATTGTGAATTTACAAAAGCTCCAATCCAATCAAATAAGCGTCTGTGGTGCAGGTTTAACATATATGTGCTGGATTATTTACATGCGTGTAGGTTATCCATTTCATCAGATTTGTAAGGTAAATCACGTATAAACGTACGCAAACGCAGGAGAATACATCAGTATGTTTCTAAATGCTCGTCAAAATAAAAGTTTAAGTCCTGGTTTAAGTCTGCATGTTCTTGTTCAGGAAATCACAGTGGTTGTACTAAAGAAATATATAAATATTAATGATTAAGAGGACATTTGAAATTAATGTTGTAAGCTAATATTAAAAAAGAATTAGATGGCGTTTTAAAGTGTAAAAACAATCGTCAGGTCGTTGGCGCCCTCTGCATATATTACAAAATTTTTGTTTACAAAACAATTTTGTTTATGATTACTTGCTTTTTTATATTTTACTTGAATCAATTATTGTGTTACTGCTATTATACATGTATTTTAAGTAAATGTGTTTTCTTGTGCATAATAAAAGCTTAAATTAACTTGGTTTGTCATATAAACCGATTCTATCTCTTCAGAAAATTTGGTCTAAACCGCTCAATTCATGTGTCTTCATGAACTGGTCGCTGTCAATAGAGGGACAGAAATCTCTAGATTTGTGTTTCGAAGTTGAATGAAAGTCTTACGGTTTTGGAACGATACGAGGGTGAGTAAACGATGACAGAATTTTCTTTTTTGGGTGAACTATCCGTTTAACTACACAGTCTTGCTTTTTTTACTTTAATGAAAGGTTCAATATGCAAAATATTTATATTAAACTATCCCAAAACCACTTGCATAGTGTTATATATTTCGCTCAGCTGTGTACTTGCATTATCCTAAATCCTGCGTTATCCCTGGTTTCCGCTTGTACTGCACAGTAATCATGGCAACAGACACGGACAGCTGCTTAACGTCTAGCGCTGTTGTTGTTTCGTTTAAACATTATGGACCGTGACAAGCAAACTTTGGGACAAAAGGAGAAATAAAACGAGTATCAATATCGGCGCTGCGTTTCCGAGATGACGAGAGCTTCGCGACAAACATAGACGGTGCTCTTGCACGTTATTAGACGAGGTAAGCATATGTAGGCTACATAAGACTGTTATAAAGCTCAACACGACGAAGTGTTAGAATATCATCAGTATGATAATCTAATGTTGATCTCATACAGACAACAAACTAAACATCACGACTCTCAACACACTCAAGTACAGTTTAGTATGAGAGAGTGACGTTAGAAAGTGAAACAGCGCTGCGTTACCTCACAGTTTTAATTCGTCAAATAAACTGACCTGTATGAGGAGTATTTCAGCACTTGTGAGTAGTTCGGTAGAGTGAAATGTCCTCGTTTCTTTATATCTCCGGGGACTCGCGTGTGCCACTGATATCTGTCTCTCATTAGCGATCTCACCCGTGATTCTCGTCCACGTCCTGCTTCACACCGCAGTCATGTTAAAAACATGCATTCACTCATCCATAAACATTATTCCCCATAAACAGTATTAGATCCATCGGCATGACGACAAGTTCCGTGATTCCATATTCACTGCGTCATCAATCTACGCCTTTGTTATTGTTTTGAATTGCCCCCTAGCGGACGAAAAAACTACATAGTGCACCTTTAATGAAGGCTTTTTAAAAAAAAATCCCTATGAGAAAAGTACTTCCAGAACCAATGCTGCTGAAAAAGTGGGCGGATACTAATGCACTCTGTTGGCTGAGTTAAAAGTCGACATGTCAGATCAAAGTTCTAAAAGTGTCGCAATGTTGCCCTCTTCAGAATTTTGAACTACTTGAGATTTAAAAAGGAGGTTCTTCCCCCGTGCCTCCATTCATCACCATGACCCGCTTCCCAACAAGATGAAATTCAGCCAAATTCCATCCCACACTCGGCATTCCCTTTCTTCCTGCTCTTTAATTGATTCTACTGCCCGTTTTTAGCAATAAACGACGACATACTTCACAATTATGACTAAGCATCTGCGACATTCAACAACTAAGTTTTATCATAAAGTGCACGACACTGCCGAGCGTAAGCGGCCATACAGTCATGATTAAACTGAACACTTCAATGCCTCCAGACCTGCGTTCAGCAATGATTAAGGGCCTGGAAGTAAAGATAACATAGTAGGGGATGTCAGTCTTTCTGACCTGAGATCAGATAGGAAAACCCTCCTGATATGCTTAGTGCAGACACTGAGAGTTTAGACGTGATTGGCAGGAGGATTTTGAGCCAAGAAACCAGCCCTGGATCTCGCCAGTGTAACTCTGTACTGAATATAATTGCTTGGCAGAATGAACAGCTCAAGCTTAATGTGAAAAAACTGCTGCCGCACTCCTCTGTTAATTCACTGACCGCTCTATTTGTCATCTGTACTAGTAACAGTCACATTTCTGTGCCTATTACTATTACAAATAGGTAAACAAAGCCAAGGTGTCAAAAATGAAATACTATTACACCATACAAGAGTTTACACACTGTTAAATAAAGGATCTGAACAAGTTTTACAGCCTGACGCAACACGAGAAGTCTCAAAAAGAGCTTTTTATTCTCCAGTTCTTTAGAAAAATATCTGCTACAAAAGAACCAAGAAACCACAACATGGATCTGAAGAGCTTATGAAACCTCGAGAACGATTTAAAGAACCAAAAATAATGACATTGTTTATATGCTATTTACAGAATAAACACAATAAAAATACAATTTTATCTGAGAAAAAGCACATTTTGTGACTCGGGCAATGCATAGAATAGAAATATGTACAGTTTATACAATAAACGAATTATAAAATTGTATTTATTTATTTTTTAATAACTAAATAAATATTGTAATTGATGTAAAATATAATATAAATAAAATATCTGAGATGTAATAAATAAATATTGTTGAATGTATAAAACATCGAGTTGTGGTGCTTTGAGGAGCCTGAAAAACGTCGAAAGAGATAACAACTGATTTTTATCTCCAAAGAAACGGCCAAATAAAGAGCCCCAAACAGCCCACAATGCTTTGCTGCAAAGAACCTTTAAACTTAAGTGTGTGAAACTGTACAACCGAGCCCCTGAGTCTACTCTCAAAATCGAGATATAATAATATCCCGCTAAATTTACCTTGGAGGTTAAAAGAAGAATGGAAGTGATTTCAGAAATGAAGCTTCTGTTGATGGCTCCTTAGGGCACAAGGACTTAGAAATGAAGAGGGAAAGTGGGTCATTGGATGTAAACAGCCCTGTGTGGACTCCAAATGCACATGTAAGTTTTGCTCAGTGGTTTATGTTCGGCCCACTTCCTCCAGAGAAACCAGCTGAGTCCAGCATGGCTTTGACTGCGCCCTGAATCTGTGTTCGGATCTGGACTCGGTCTCAAATGGACATGAGCAGGATATTTCGGGCTTTATAGAGCTTACAGTGGTTTCCATACAGAAAATGATTGACCTTAGTTTCTGCCAACATTTCGTGCTGTTACTTTACTAAGAGAACAGATTCACAATTTTCACCTGCTGGATGAAAAAAAACAGATGGAAAAATCCCACAGACGCACAGGGAGAACTCACCCTAGCATCACTAGTCTATATCAAATTGTTATATATTTGATATCAAAAAAATTCTATATCAAAAATTCTAAATGCATAAAAATGCAGTTCAATATTCAGTTATCCTCATGATATTTAATTTAAATTGAGTTCCAACCAAAAAAAAAAAAAAAAAAAATGCTGAAAAGTATCTTCATAACCACATCGTCTACATGCCAATCTTAGAACAATCACTTGCAATGAATGGAATGTTCTGTGCCGAATGGAAGCCACTGAATAATAAAAGAAAAAGTAACTGACTTTTTTTTAATTGAAATTGCAAGTTTACATCACATAATTCTGACTTTTTTTATTGCAATTGCAAGTTTACATCACATAATTCTGACTTTTTTTATTGCAATTGCAAGTTTACATCACATAATTCTGACTTTTTTCCAGAAATGCATGATATAATGTCGCAATTGCAAGATATAAAGTCACAATTGCGAGTTAAGTCAAAATTTCAAGAAACAAACTATAAATAAAGTCAGTCTTTTTTCCTTAGAATTGGACATAACTCGCAATTGAGAGTTTATATCTCACAATTCTGAGAAACAAAGTCAGACATGTAAGATATAAACTCGCCTCAGAATTGAACTTTAACATAGAATTGTGAGATATAAACTCTCAATTTCGAGTAAAAAGTCAGACTTTCAAGATATAAACGCAATTGCGAGAAAAACAGACACAACTGCGAAAAACTCAGAATTCCAACTTTGTATTTCACAAGTCTGACTTCTTTTCTCAGAATTGCACGATATAAACTCGCCTCAGAATTGGACTTTAACATGCAATTGAGAGTTTATATATGAGAATTCAGAGAAACGAAGTCAGACTCACGAAATACAAACTCGCAATTACAAGAAAAAGTCAGAATTGCAAGATGTAAACTCGCCATTCTGAGAAATGGTCTTTTTTTCCTCAGAATTGGACTTCAACATGCAATTGAGAGTTTATATCTCACAATTCTGAGAAAAAAGTCAAACTTGCGAGATATAAAGTTGCAACTGCAAGAAAAAAAGACAGAATTGTGACAAACTCGGAACTGAGAAAAAAAAAGTATTTTTTCCCTCAGATTTAGACTTTATATATCTTGCAATTGAGAGTTTATATCTCATAAATCGGAGAAAAGAAGTCAGACTTGCATGATATAAACGCAATTGCGAGAAAAAGAGACAATTGCGACAAACTCAGAATTGCAACTTTGTATTTCGCAAGTCTGACTCCTTTTCTCTGAACTGAGATACAAATTCTCAATCGCGAGTTATAAAGTCAGAATTGCACGATATAAACTCGCCTCAGAATTGGACTTTAACATGCAATTGAGAGTTTAAATCTGACAATTCAGAGAAACGAAGTCAGACTCACAAAATATAAACTCGCAATTACAAGAAAAAGTCAGAATTGCAAGATGTAAACTTGCAACTGCACAAAAAAAAAAAAGATGCAATTGCAACAAACTCACAATTTTTTCCCTCAGAATTAGACTTTATATCTTGGAATTGAGCGTTTGTATCTCACAATTCTGAGAAAAGAAGTCAGACTTGCTAGAATCTAGCAGCTAGATTTAAACGCACAATTGTGAAGTCACAATTACGAGATAAAAAGTCGCATTTCTCTTCTAAATGATCTTCTTCCGTAGCACTGAACTGGAAGATGAGTCCAAGATGTTTAAGTATATATGCACGCTGATTCTCGCAGACACAGACTTGAAGGGGGTCTTTCCTTAACAACCACAGCAAAACGCTAAAAAACAAACATAGCAACACCCTAGTTTCACAGTTTCATAAAAAAATGGAAACATCTATATCACCAACAAAAATGCAGCAAGAACATAGCACGATTTTGAGTACCATGATATTCTCTGAAGCATCTCGGAGTGGAAATATCATCACTGTGCCGTGATGGCGCTACAGCACTTCAACGTAAGGTATGTCTGGCCACCAACGAGCTCTCGTTTCTAATGCAGACAGAAGAGGAGAATCCAGCATCCATCACTTCAGATATTGTCTCCTAGAGTCTCCTGTGTGCTGTGGAGAGCCAGGGCTTACAAAGTTCATAACCATCTGTTTCAATTACAACACATATGCATCTCATTACGAACACCCTCTCACACATACTGATGTCACGGTCTTCTTCGCAGCGACACACAGTGCGAGCAACCGTTTACGGTGGCGGGCATCACTCTGTATTAGACTGCATCAGTGTAATTCCCAGTGATCCACTCTAGCAAGCCCATTCTGATGTATTCCTCCATTCCAGATTCAACATCCGTGACCAAATACAGCTGAAAGCCTCAAAACTGTAAAACCCCAGTCACTGACTGCCGGATGCAAAACTGCACACAAACATGCAACCAAACGTAATTGGTTGATTTCATGCAAATTATAGGTAGGGCTGAACGATTCATAGAAACAAAACGGAAATCGTGGCTTTGAGCTGCGATTAATGAAATAAATGAGAAGTGTTTGTCAACGAGCTTTACCAGCTCCCTGCAGTTTTCATGTCAAAATAAGTTTGTTGGTTTGATATTGTTACGATATTCGAGTTTTTGCGTCTTCGCTCTGGGAAAATGCCGAGCTCATTCTGCCGTTGGCTCCGGATTCCTTCTCCCGCAACTTGCTATCTTTTGTAAATTTATATTTCGTTGTGAAGAGATTTAAGGACGTTAATGCGTGGGATGCCATTTATTTTTGACCTTGTTAGAACGGGACGTAACAGATATGTTCACAAATTGTAATAATAATTTCAATGAGCTCATTGTTTCTGCCTAAAATTTGTCCCTGAGATGTCCCCGTTTCTTTATATCCCGCGGGACACTGATATCGGCCTCTCATTAGTAATCGCGGCTGTAATTCTCGTCATTCAGTCATGTTAAAGACATGCATTCACTCATCCATAAACATTATTTCCCCATAAATATAATTAGATCCATCGGCATGACGACAAGTAATCCACGCCTATGCAATTGGTTTTGAAGAGTTCAGCGACCTCTGGTGGCGAAAAAATACATATTGTGCCTTTAACCCTTTCGCACGCGAGTTTAAAATATTCGGGCTGAGCGCCCAAGCGAGAGTTTTTTTATTTAAAACGTGTCACTTTATTGTTTCCATGGTGACGCGTCATTTGATTGTCACGTGACACACGGCAGCCACAATATCGCTGCATGACTGATGATCTGCTATTAATTCATTTTTCCTCTTTTATTCAGAAATATTCCCAAATCTGTTGACTATAGCATGTCTGATATTCCGATTGTCAAATATATGCAAGTGGATGTGTTTTGCTGTTTAAACACTTTTATAAAGATCGCATTAGTTGAGCTTGACGCACAATGTTAGTTTGCCCCGCAGTACAGAGAATCGCATCTGCTGGATTTACAACACGTGAATTCATCCAATTCTCCCGAAAAACATGAAAGTGAGTGAGCCGGTGAACTGAGAGAAGAATAGAGTAAACTTGTGCATCTGATATGAATAAAGTATGTCATCTAATTATTACGGAAAGGATTGTTATTGCCGCTTCCATAGACGTCAGTGTGTATTTTACAAACTCTAAATGTATTGTTTTGTTAGTACTTATGTGCATTTAAATGTCTGAAACCTAAAATAAACATTATGTGGTTGAAAACACAGCATATTTGTGATCTGGCTCAGCACCAGCCAACGCCCGCAACCACTTTTGAGTTTGGCTGTTGATCACGTGATGCACTGAACGTTGTAAATCGCACCGGTGTGATCGTACGTGTACATTACGTTAGCTTGTATATGTACATTTCTGAAATACATTATTTGGCCACAGTCACCTCTGATCACAGATCACTCTGATTTTGACATTTTCTGTAAAGCGATACGTATTGTGAAAAGAGAACTCGAATACATATATTATTATTGTCACATTTTCTTAAATAATTATATCTTTTTTTTACAGTGAAATATTATAGTATTAAATAATATTTTTATATATTTAAATATTATATTTAATCATTTTTAATTATAAAAATAGTAGTTGTAATTATTATTGTTACTAGTAATAATATTGATAATCACAAAATCATGGCCAAATTGTGCAGCCCTACAAATAAGCATAGCAAACCTGGAACTTTTTTTTTTTTTTTTTTCGCAATCACATTGCATTGTAAATAGATTTTGCCGAACTCATGCAGATACGAGTCTGGGGCCGAATCAGTTCACGCAGAAACAGAGTCGTGTTTGATGCAATGAGCAGTTCAGAGAAAGAACTGATCACTGGATCTGCCAAAGACTGCAAACTTGACTAGATGTCCATGAGAAGACTGCATATGCCTTTCAAACGGACACAAGTTCTGTTTTCACCGTCTGTACAGTAGAGGTGCACCTGCTAATTCAGAAGTGAAACAATGAAATTCTGTAAATTTGAGATTTCATTAGCCAATCGTCCACTAGAGGGGGCAGCTTGACTATTTTCCCAGCTAATCATTGGCTATGGTTACAGCAGGTTTGGCGCAACTGGATTTGAGTTAACTACCGCTAAAAACAAAATGAACTAGTGGCTTGTAAAAAAATCAAGAATACCTGAGACGATAGAAACTAAGGTTAAACTGAATGAAAAACGAGCCCAACTGTCACTCTAAAGTCGGTATGTTTAACGTTTCTGTTTTTAACTGATACCCTGTCCACACCGGACACAACGCACAAAACCCCCGACAGTAAACTGATGTCTTGTTCTACTTCTGACAAAGAACAAATTGATCTGCAATGGTCACTTTGTTGCGTCCGGTGTGCATCGCGTCCGGTGTTTTGCACACTATATGCAGCATATTAAATAATATATCAATTATATTTGAAAGCAGAATAGACAGAATCCAGTTTTTGCAGTGAGAAGCATCTTTTTTTAATTGTTTTCTATTGGCAGTTTCTGCTAATATGACAGTTTAACAGCAAACCAATGAGCGCTCGCGCTACACTGACAGGACAGCTGATTCAGCGGTTGCCTAGCAACATAAAAAATGCAGCACACTGCTCTTTTTTTTCTAAAATCAACAAAAAAAAAGGAAGAGCGGTGCGCCTCGCATTTTCAGAGCTGAAAAACGCGTTCGGGGTCAAACGCTCGCTTCTGTATTTGTGTGAACGATATGAGAAGACCGTCAAAGGTTTCTATTTACAATGTGTTTTTGCAGCCGATCACAAGACGTATTTGTTGAGCACATGAATACAATGTCAGGGTCGTTTACATAAGTCAGATTCTGCTCAATATGTCAGATTTTGTTCGATGTTAGCTCTCCATGCGCGCTCATCATTTTGTTATAACCATGAAAATGATGTAAATAAGAGATTTTTTTTTTAGATTGTAATGGGAGTTTTCTCAGGTGATATCAGTGTAACAAGTGTAACACTTCAATATGGGGAGCACATTCAACTGTTGTTTGCCTCAATAAACTCCTAATTTACTGCTTATTAATAGTTGTTTTTGTATTATTTAAGTTTAGGTTTTGGGCAGGATTATGGGACGTAGAATAGAGTCATGCAGAATAAGGTATTAATATGCACTAATAAACAGCCAATAGTAATATGCGTGCTAATAGGCAACTAGTTAAAAAAGTGAGAATTGAACCCCAAAATAAAGTATTACCAATAAAAGTGTTATTGTTCATGCTGCTCATATTAAAATGAGGGATTGAATCTGAAACTGTGACGTTTGACAACGGATGGGACAAAAAAAATCTGATTTTCATTTGATTATTGACTTTGCATTCGATTTTTTTAATGCAATGTCTATATGAAAATGTTTTAATGCATTATTCAATTATAATAATTAGCATTACAAATGCTAATTTAATATTTGTAATTTTCAAGTTATATTTTAATAAAATAAAACAAATTAGTTACAAATGGGAATGCAAAAAGTATGTGTTGTAGTGTCCATTCACCACTTCTGAAGTTCACCCATCTATGACGATTTCCGCTTCCGAGAATGCCAGAAATGTGAAAATGGTCCATTGTGGTTTCTATAAATCCACCCCTAAATGATGCTAAAAACAAATTGGTCGCTTCACTTGTCAGTCGGAAAGAGTCTTGAATAACATCAGATACAAGGACAATGTGATAAAGTGACACATAAAAGCTCTTGGTTGAAAAAAAAACCCCATGCCTCTGGTGCCCAACATTACTACTGTACATTAAGCATCAAATAAGTTCGATAAGATCAAGACTATCAATAAATGCACCAGTAAGATGATTTGCAAGTTAAAGCAGATTGGTTAGTTTTCATGCTAAAACTACCCAAAACCCCAATATAACTGGCAAACCAGACCACACTGACCAGGAAACCATCCTAGGTTGTTTTTAAGATTGTTTTCCCATCAGTTCTTTCCGACAATGAGAAAATGCAGTAGCTATAGTGGCGCGACATCGCCTATACGTCAGCTACGTCAACTGGGAGTTAACAGCCGCGTTAATTATATAGGGCGCGCTCGACTTTTGTGACGTCACACTGAGTGAGCTCATTAATAATAAATTAGGCTATTGTTAATAAAGTTTTTATAATTAAACGTCATTGATTATATTTAATAGGCTGTTAATGTGTTAATATAAAAATACTGTAAATAAAATAATAACATTATTTCATAATATAAGTTCACAGTCATAAATCCACCATCTGACATGAGTGCATTAAACACAATGCGGCACGAGATCATTTACATACATGAGAGAGACTTAAAAAAAAAAGAAAGAGACTGTATGAAATAAAATCATACCACAGGTATTCCAGATTATAAAAAATCGATGAAACTCGTTCAACACAGTCACATAATCTGTTGCATTAATGAATCAATTACCCTCACAAACTGACACGTTCGGTATAATACAGCATCCCAACGACGTAATAAACTATTTGAACTAATATTATCAATTAACATCGGATGAATTAGTGGTTTGATATCAGGTTGACGCAAAGCAAAGTTCCTCCTCAACTTGCCGCCGTTATTCCAGTCAGCGCAAGAGAGCCTCTCGCGCGCGCACACACACACAAATCCGACAGAAAAGTCATTTTTAACCTCAGATTACCTGTGAGAAATATGAATAACGAGATACTCACCTTTACTAATGGAGCCTGTGATGAAGTAAAAGACAAGATATAGCGGTAAAATCATTCCAATAGTGTGTGAGCCCCGCAGATCCATGGTGCGCGACTGATGCTGGAATGAGACTGACCGACTCTCCTCAGCGCGAGTCTCTGTGAGCGAGCGAGCGAGCGCGCGCGCGGGATACTGTGTGTGTGTGTGTGTGCGCGTGTGTGAGCGCGCGCTTTCTCTGCTCTCAGTGGCTCTTTCACGCCATCCTGCTGCCGAAAACAACTGAATACAGTCTGCATGAAACACACACACACACACATACAGCGCACCGCTCACTGTTTGAAGCTGTTGCCCCTTTAAATTAATGTCATCAGGTTATAAGAAGAATCAGCAATGCTGTCAGATATGAAATTCAAATTCGCGTTTAAATTAAATTGAGTTATAGCAAATAGGATGCAGAATTGCATTGCATAGACCTACACATACATTATATGTGTGTGTGTGTGTGTGTGTGTGTGTGTAAGTGCTTGTTTTCATGATTTATGAGGAAACAAATTTGTATAATGACATGGGTATTACACAGGCATTATGACGTAAACATGTTTTATGAGGACATTTCATGAGTCCTTGTATTTAAAATAGCTTTAAAAACACACTAAACAATGTTTTATGAAAAATGTAATATGTATGTGATGAAATATATGAAATGTATGTAATAAAATGTAATATATGAAATATGCAGAATGTTTTGTGCGATAGGTTTTGGAGTAGAGTTAGTGTGGGGGGGGGGATGTACAGTTTGTACAGTATAAAAACCATTACGCCTATAGAATGTCCTCACTTTGATAAACAAACCTGTGTGTTTGTGTGTGTGTGTGTGTGGGGGGGGGGGTATTCCCTACATTATGGGGACCAAATGTCCCCACAGGTATAGTAATACTAGTAAATTTTGATCTTGTGGGGCCAATTATCTTTTTTGAAAATCTAAAATAGAAGAACATTTTCTGTGATGGGTAGGGGTAGTGTAGGGGGACAGAATGTACAGTTTGTACAGTATAAAAACCATTATGCCAATAGAATGTCCCCATAAAACATGAAAACACAACGTGTGTGTGTGTGTGGTGTGTGTGTGTGTGTGTGTGTGGATTTAAATGCAAAGAAGTTGCGTAGTTTTTATAACATGCATATTATAAATATTGAATAAATATAATTAATTAACTTTATTTCCAGTACTTCGTAGGAGATATAGTCTAATAGTCTTGTGTCACATCAATCAAACTCACTTTCATTATCAATATAAAGCCTCATTAATGACAAAAAGATTCATTATTCTTCATCAGCATGCCAGTATACAAATGTTAAATCAGTGGTGTGAACCAACATGCCAAATTAACTGTACAGATGACCGTACTGTACCTGCTTGAATAGTCTGATGCAGATGATCACGAGGCAAGAATTTGTTCTATTCGTGACGACGGAGAACAGTTGTGGAGTTAATCAACATCAGATCTCAGCTGCGAACGAGGTGAAGCGTCTCATTAGACGCAGCGAGAGAGAAACACTTACAAAGACACACACATGGAGGATCAAATTTTTTTACAATTTCAGGGAATAAAACTTTCCTGGGCAACAGGAATTATGCAGCTCCTTTCCATACAAAAACAGGCTCAGTGGCCACATCTGTCCAAAAAAGGAGCAAGAAACACCATGGAAGTACGCAACAGTAGCCTGTATGACTCGTGCGGTATATTACAAGTCTTCTGAAGTGTTCGTGTGGCGCCAAAAAGACGTGCAAATGTTATTCACTGAAAACAGTCCCCTGCGAAGCACTGAAAACATCATAGTTCGTACATGTTTCATATCCAAACGTTCATAAATTCATAAATTTGACTGCATGTTCACACAATGTAATGAATTGCCGTAAAAAATTACAGCAATATTTTACAGCAGATGGCTGTATTCTTAATAATACAGCATATTGCTGTAAACTGCAATGCATTCTGGGGGAAGTGGCGGTTTGACTCAAAATTACAGGATATTACTGTAAATTTCAAGCGTAAAGAGCCATTGTAGGATTTTCAACGGTTGAGATTCTGGTAGCAGCAAGAGAGAGTGGGCTACAACTGTGGTAAGTGACTTATTTAATTAAAAACAATACAGCAAATTTTAAAAAAAAATTGTTAATCAAAGAATACAGAAAAATTCTGTAAATTAAATTATAGTAATGGTACTGTAAAAATTACAGTAACTGGCTGGCAACCCTGCTGCCAGTATTATACTGTAAAATTAAATTTTTAACAGCGCATGTAAAATGTGTTTTATGTCGAAGCAAATTAATTCAGATGTATGCTGGTGAATTGTGCGTTTGTACTAATAGCTAATACAGTATACAGAACTTATGAACTTGAGTCTGTCAAACGCACTCAAAATAAAACCACTTTATTCGGCCTGAATTATTCAGTTCCTCACAAAGGTTTGAACAAACAGCACCCTGTTGCTGGAATAAAAGCTTTTAGCCAGACTTTTAAAGGGAAACATTGTTAGCGAGCTCATGAGTCACAGGAGAAGTGAATATCGTTGATCATCTCTTAACAAGGCCGCACATTAAGTTCTGGGTAGATTAGATGGTAAGGAAACCGTCGAGACAGTTGCGAAGGGTTGGCAGTGAACTCGACAGCTCTGATACGAGCAAAACATGAGGGCTCGGATCATTATAGATCGAAACTCTGTTCTCTTTTGACACGTCATTGTCTTTATTTTGCATATCGCTTGCGCATAATTTCACTGGTTTCCGCGGCAGATCACACACTATATAAACACGTAATGCCCTCTGTGTTTACTTAATTCGATTTTCCTGCAGAATTTTGTAACTTTTTGACCGTTGCCGCCGGATGTTTTTCAAGTCCATTGGACGAAGTGATCTTGAGATTTACAAGTTTTGAGACGCAATTGACCCTTCGCAAAGACCCGCCCCCTTTAGTTACTGTTGCTATGTCTGACAACCCATGTGATCTCACGCCACACATCATGTTCTCACGCTGTGAAAAATACATAGAGGAGCAAAGAGGACACTGACAACGTATGAAACACTTTCATATTTAATATATTGTCATTTTTTAAAGAAGTTTAATCAATAAATAGCGTCTAGTGTGTGTTTAATGTGTGGTGACAGATCGCTGGAGCTCCTTGTGAAGCGATCATCTCTTCATACTAGTTCATTTATAGCATCAAATAAACATGAATGAACATCAGAAGGAATGTTGTTTCAAGACGTGAGGACACACAATTTATCAAGTTCAAGTTCACCAACGTTAATCTACTAACTCCCCTGACCGCTTTGTCGGACAAAACGGCGGATTCGGGGTTACGATTGGTCAGATCGCCTGTCAATCAAACTGTCGGCGAAGGGTCGATTCCGATCGGATTTTTTTTGCATAGCTGTTCACATTGTTGCTTTAAATGTGGCCAATATTAGATTTCCAGTGTGAACAGATCACGGATCTGAACTGACATTCATGCGCAAAAATACGATACAAACAAAATGCACTGAATTGACCCTTCGCAAACAGTTTGATTGACAGACGATCTGACCAATCATAACCCCAAATTCACCATTTTGTCCATCAAAGCGGTCAGGGTTGTTAGTAGATTAACGCTGGTAAACTTGAACTTGATAAATTGTGTGTCCTCACGTCTTGAAACAACATTCCTTCTGATGTTCATTCATGTTCATTTGATGCTATAAATGAACTAGTATGAAGAGATGATCGAGGAGCTCCAGCGATCTGTCACGACACATTAAACACACACTAGACGCTATTTATTGATTAAACTGCTTTAAAAAATTACAATATATTAAATATGAAACGGTTTCATATCAAAAGTAACCCGTCTTGTCTGTCGACGTGTTATCAGTGTCTCTTTGCCCAGGCATGTGCAGGACCAACAAGTTCAGTCCACGGCAGCTCCACCTCGCAACCTACAGGACTTGAAGCATCTGCCGCTGAAGTCTAAAGAGCAGCTTCAGAGCTCTTGTCCATGACGCCACTGTTTTGGCAGCACACGGACGACCAACAATCAGGAAGGTTTTGGCTCATCGGTGCACATAATAACATAATAGCTTCTTTTGCATAGAGCATTAGGGATGATTTTCATTGCTAAAAAAGATTTTATTCACACCACAATAATGAAAATTTTGAGGTGAAATATAACCCGAATGAGTCTTTACGTCTTCAGCCTCCAACAATGAAAACATAATCAAAGAATCGGAGGCTAATTGTTGAACGGCAGCTGGGAAACATAAACCCTGTTTTATTGTCTGATATCGAGCGCACCTCTGACAGACGCCTCTCACTGCAACCACTGGACTATTAAACAGGCATATCACATGTCCTCACAGGTATAAAGGCTAATAAACAATAGTGAGGAGGTCGAGCGGCAGACAGCAGGAACATGAGTGTCAAAGGCCAGCGCTCTTTTCTTCTAAGGAGAACCGTCCGTCAGGTTAACTATCATGGAGGAACAGCCTTGGGTTACATGAGCTCCCCCGCAGCTTTATTACAACATGGATTTGTGCAAAACTAAGACCAAATACTGTAGCAAATAATATCAGTGTATGGATATATAAAGGGGGGGGGGGTTCATTCACATATGAAGCACGATTCTATGTTCCATCGATTTAAATCGATTCACAAATTTTGAAAATTGATTTTCTAAAAATGAATTGATGACATGATGTTGTCGTGTCAAACCCTGGAGAGCCGCTCAGCAGAGGAAGCATTATGAATGAAGCTTAACTTAACTTAAAGAATGAAAAATAGCCTTAAATAAGGCTTAGGTACAAGCGATCTTGCCGTGTATATTTTACAGACAAAAAACATGTACAAATAGCAGCCTCGCATGAATATTAGCAAAATACTAAATATTGGGAATCGTATGTACAGGGTTGGGGAGTAACGAAATACAAGTAACTTAGTTACGCATTTAAAATACAGAATTTGAGACACTGTATTTCATTTTAAATGGGTGGTAATCAGATTACAGTTACATCTGAAAAGTGTTTCAGATTACCAAAGTGATTACTTTGAGTTTTAATGTCATTTCAACAGCAATGCGAACATTACTGGATGATCCACGACTGTTTTCATGTTTTGCGACAGTTGTTTGAGTCCTTTGTAATTGTAAAACAGCTTTTTATCTCACAATTCAACTTTTTTCCTTGCAATTGCAAGTTTGCATCTCACAATTCTGACTTTTTTTTTTTTTTTTTTCAAAAGTCCAAGATTTAAACTCACAATTGCGTTTTATAGAATCAGAATTGGGAGATATAAATTCATAATTGTAAGTTATAAAGTCAGAATTACATGATAAAAACTTTTTTTCTTGCAATTGTGAGTTTATATCTCATAATTCTGACTTTTCTCAATATTGTCATTTTATATCTCATAATTCTGACTTTTCTCAATATTGTGAGTTTATATCTCATAATTCTGACTTTTCTCAATATTGCGAGTTTATATCTCATAATTCTGACTTTATAACTCACAATTGCAACTTTATATCACGCAATTCTGAGAAAAAAAGTCAGAATTGTGAGATTAAAAACTCGCAATGACCTTTTTTTGTGTTTGTTCCACAATTATTAGTATTCCAAAGTATTCTAAAGTATTTAGATTAAGTTACTAAACTTGAGTAATGTAACGAAATACGTTACAAATGACTTTTTAAAGCATGTATTTTGTAATCTGTAGTGAAATACATTTTTAAAGTAACCCACCCCGCCCTGCGTATATATAATTGTAACCCCATACGATCATCATCCAGTGTTCAAATCCAGCTGATAATCACTTACTTTGATTCTAATAAATATCAATCAACTTGACTCTCACATGAACTGATGGCAATCTAAAGATGCGCTCACGCTTAAGAAGCGAATATGAAAGGCTGAACGAGAGTAAAATAACGCGCCTGCGAGGTGTGTATATTATTAAGTATTGCTCTTGTAAGCTATTGCTCTCCTGCGCTCTTCCTGAAACTCTAACCTTCATTAAGCTAACGTTAACTAATGGACCTTGTGGAGTGTTACCAAAATAGGTAATACATTACAAACAACGCAACAATAATCATTTCAACCAGTATCCATTTTATCATAGAAATAAATACTCTACTTTTCAAAAGTTTGAGGTCAAATGAACACTTTCATTCAGCAAAGACATATTCTATTTCAAATAAACGCTAAACTCTCTATTCATTAAAGTATCCTGAACGTTTTTTAACCATTTTCCACATTGATTATAATCGGAAATGTTTAATATGCAAATCAGTATAATTTCTGAAGGATCACGTGACACCGAAGACTGGAGAAATGATGCTGAAAATAAATCACAGGAATAAATTACATTTTACAACATATTCAAATATAAAACATCTATTTCAAGATGTGATAATTTTACTGTATTTATAGATCAAATAAGCGATGAGCAGAAGAGGCCGTAACATTTAAAAAAACTTACTGACCCCAAACTTTTGAACTAATAGTGTTTTTATTTCAATTTAGTGCTCATTATCCAATAATGAGATGTTAAGTATTGCTTAAATTTCTATTCATCTCACTGGAAATCGAAGGTCAAGTCGAGTATACAGTGCATTGTGGGACACCGTATCTCACTCACTGTGCTTTTGTTTTATACTTAACATTTGACCAAATGCAGCAAGCCATGCATTTAGAAAATTTCCAATATACATCGTGGAGAAACAGTACAAGTCATTTGTTATTCTGAACACAATCAGATGACTTTAACGTCCTGAAATGTTCTTTGCATCTTGACGAATGTGTCCTGTAATTCCTCTGCCCTCATTGCCATCATTAGATATAATCTCCACAGGCGTTTATCCCTCAATCTGAAGTGAAGATGTCAGCAAAACAAACTAATTCTCAGGTAATTATGATGAGACAGATAAAGCCATTCTTCTCCTGATAACATCCTTCCTCCTTTCAGCAGTGAATCATGATGTTTGTGGTAATATGGTTTAATTAAGAAATAATGAGAAACTGCAGTATATCGAGAATATAGTCACAGCCAAAGGGTGTCATCAGGTGTAACTACATCTCCATTGCATAATGTCATTGTATACCTTTCGAGTGCAATGTACACTCACCTATAGGATTATTAGGAACACCACACTAATACTGTGTTTGACCCCCTTTCGCCTTCAGAACTGCCTTAATTCTGCTTGGCATTGATTCAACAAGGTGCTGAACGCATTCTTTAGAAATGTTGGCCCATATTGATAGGATAGCATCTTGCAGTTGATGGAGATTTGTGGGATGCACATCCAGGACACGAAGCTCCCGTTCCACCACATCCCAAAGATGCTCTATTGGGTTGAGATCTGGTGACTGTGGGGTCATTTTAGTACAGTGAACTCATCGTCATGTTCAAGAAACCAGTTTGAAATGATTCGAGCTTTGTGACATGGTGCATTATCCAGCTGGAAGTCGCCATCAGAGGATGGGCACATGGTGGTCATGAAGGGCTGGACGTGGTCAGAAACAATGCTCAGGTAGGCCGTGGCATTTAAACGATGCCCAATTGGCACTAAGGGACCAAGAAAACAACCCCCACACCATTACACCACCACCACCAGCCTGCACAGTGGTAACAAGGCATGATGGATCCATGTTCTCATTCTGTTTACGCCAAATTCTGACTCGACCATCTGAACAGAAATGGAGACTCATCAGACCAGGCAACATTTTTCCAGTCTTCAACTGTCCAATTTTGGTGAGCTCGTGCAAATTGTAGCCTCTTTTTCCTATTTGTAGTGGAGACGAGTGGTGCCCGGTGGGGTCTTCTGCTGTTGTAGCCCGTCCGCCTCAAGGTTGTGCGTGTTGTGGCTTCACAAATGCTTTGCTGCAGACCTCGGTTGTAACGAGTGGTTATTTCAGTCAAAGTTGCTCTTCTATCAGCTTGAATCAGTCGGCCCGTTCTCCTCTGACCTCTAGCATCAACAAGGCATTTTCTCCCACAGGACTGCCGCATACTGGATGTTTTTCCCTTTTCACACTATTCTTTGTAAACCCTAGAAATGGTTGTGCGTGAAAATCCCAGTAACTGAGCAGATTGTGAAATACTCAGACCGGCCCGTCTGGCACCAACAACCATGTCACGCACAAAATTGCTTTAATCACCTTTCTTTCCCATTCTGGCATTCAGTTTGGAGTTCAGGAGATTGTCTTGACCAGGACCACACCCCTAAATGCATTGAAGCAACTGCCAGGTGATTGGTTGATTAGATGATTACATTAATGAGAAATTGAACAGGTGTTCCTAATAATCCTTTAGAAGTGTGTAAATGATTCTGGATAAAAGCTGCCAAATGCATATATATTGTATATTTAGATTTTTCATGCATATCAGTTTCATGTCTTTAAAGGGCAAATGCTTCACCTAATTTGGTTTTTCCCTCATATAATTCATGTAATGCGCTGACCCCTCGTCACGTCTTGAGTTGTCAGACGGGGTCTAAAGCTAAAAGAGCCGGGGGTTTGAAATAATTCCCAGTGCTTCGCTCTAATGGCTTTTGTTGAGGCATTGCAGGATTATTTGTGCTGGGGAAATTACAGCGCGTAGACACGTTGCATTTTCTCATAAAGCGCGTACTTGGCTGACATTTATTCGGCGCGCGCGGCAGATCCCGCTTCACGCTGAAGTTTAAATGCCACTCACATTAGTTTCAGACACCTGTGTCCTTTACCATTTCCCCAGCGAGCAGCTGGGCAACTTCTGCTCTCAATGTACAGAACTGCATCTTAATTACAAAATACATATTTCTACAGTAGGACCAAACCGGGTCAAGACCTTCTTTAAATCTACACCCATATTTGAACTCTTAAGTCACAATTAAACATATCTGGATACTTTGTGGGGCATATCATTTTTATTTTGAGATAAAAAGTCACATTTACAGCAAAAAAACTAGAGAAAATGATATGACTTTTTAAACTCATTTTGACTCATAGTTATGATTTAGCTTCACAATTTAAACTTTTTATCTCATTATGTTTTTAATGTTAATTTAAACCTTTAATCTCATAATTATGACATAGTATGTCATAACTTTAACATATTAATTCATAATTATGGGATAAAAAGTCAAAAATATGACTTAAAAGGTTCTAATTATGAGATCTAAGTCAAACTAAGTCAAAAATATGGCATATTGTTATGATTTTTTTTATCTCATAATTATGACCTTTCAAGTCGTATTTGACCTTTTAACTTTTTTTTATCTCATTAATAAGTAAAAAAAAAAATAGATTTATCTCATTAAAATCTAAATTATGACATACTAAGTCAAATCAAATCATATTTTTCATCTCATAATTTAGATTTTCAATTTTTAGATTTTTAAATTTAATTTTTCAAAAGTTCAAGATTTAAAACTGACAACTGTGTTTTATAAAATCAGAATTGGGAGATATAAATTCATAATTGCAAGTTATAAAGTCAGAATTACATGATGAAAACTTGCAATACTGACTTTTTTTTCTTGCAATTGTGAGTTTATATCTCGTAATTCTGACTTTTCTCAATATTTAGATTTTTTATCTCATAATTATGACCTTTCAAGTCGTATTTGACCTTTTAACTTGTTTTTTTTTATCTCATTAATAAGTAAAAAACTTTAGATTTATCTCATTAAATCTAAATTATGACATACTAAGTCAAAACATATCATTTTTATCTCATAATTTAGATTTTTAATCTCATAATTATGACATTTCAAGTAATATTTGACTTTTTATCTCATAATTATGACTGACATGACCTTGTCTCATAATTATGAATTAGTATGACATTTTTTTACTTTTTATCTTGTCGTATATTAATAAGTTAATTACATTTATATAGCACTCAACGCACTTTACACATAAGGAGGGAATGTCCTCAACCACCATCAATTTTGAACAACCTCGGTTTAACGTCTCATCCGAACGACATACTACCTACATAAATCACGAGTCAAAATGAGATAGAAAGTCACAACTGACATAAATCATGACTAACTATCTCATAATAATGATTTTTTAATGCATTTTATGTCATAATTATGATTTTGGCTTTCAAAATTCATAGTGTGAAATGTTTCAGATAGCAGTTTTTCGGTCTTTAAAAACCTTCTGAAGCACCGACGAGCTCAACGGGAACATATTTCTGCCTCTTCGCCTTAATCTGCTCTGGTAATGTCTGATAGTTCATGGTTTGAATGTTGACAGGCCTGTCCGCAGGGAAGCGTGTTGTGAATGCAGCTGCCGTGTGATTCGTTTGCGATTTTGTTTTCGTCTGTCACATTAATTGGTGTAACCTCTCATTTTGTTTTCATTCATGTTTTAGATTTGTGTTTTTCAGGTGGTTCTTTGCTAATCCAGTTCCAATGTGACTTTCAAAAATACGAGGTTTTGAAATTATAATTCAAATTGTGTTTTGAATCTACACTAAATCTCATCTCTTTTGTGCTCTGGACGGCGCAGGTAAATAATATCTCCAGATCTCTCCTTGAATGGTAAAGGACTGTCATAAATTAGTACACCGAAGCCTTCCAGGTTTTACGTTCTTCTGCTGTGCTTTGTGAATTGTGGACCATGAATTTATTTGGTCTTTAAAAGCAACCACAAATTTAGCGCGGCTTTCCGGACTCGAGTGTCGCGTCCAGAGAGTGACCTCCATTCAGACGCTGTCTAATTTACAGTGCGGCCTGTGAAATGCCCTCCATTCCCAAAGGAAGAATTATTTTCTGTATTGAAAAAAAGAAATGCCTTGATCTTTGGCCCTTTCCTCACAGAACTGTAAGTTTTCCAAGGAGCAAACAGCAGAACACCGAAACGAACAGCTGGAAAACAAGACAACATGCTTTTCGACAACAACAACACGGACCTTCTTCCGTTCGGATCTGAAAGCAACCAGAGCGAGATTGATCCGGCCATGAGCTTGTGTGCGTGGCAGATCTGTTGGAAAAGCCCATGGCAAACCATTGATTTGGATGTAATTTATTCCTGAGTAAAGGGTAATGTAAGCAAAACATTTTTTTGATAAATGTGATTGTGATGTATGACAGCAGGGAAGTGATGCCGACAGGTATAAATGACTGAAGGTGATGAAGGGGTTTAAATTAAAACCTGTTCATCTAAACTGAGCCATAAAACACTGAGAAAGTCGAGAACGCAATTTCAGGCCGAGCTGCCGTTTCTCTTAGTGCTCGACCAGAAACAGATTCATTTTTATACACATTGCTTTTAAAATCAGCATGAAATGGCATCCATGTTATGTTGTTCTTCCATGATGTGACCTATTTCTGAGTCAAAACTGGATGTTCGTCGAACATGAATCGATTTTTATCCATCAGGAACAATTGGAGTGTAAAGAAACTACGTTTATCAGCTGCGCTCCATTTTTTCCCCCCATAGGAATGTCAAAAAATTGTTATAAGCCACGAATCAAGCCGACCAGCAACAGTGTGAATCATAACATTACAAACTTTGATTTGAAGCAAAAAAAGTATTTGACGATCGGACTACAAAGGTGCAAGCCTTAGGTGATAGAAAGAACTACAATCCCATGAAGCATTGCGAACGATGCTGGGTTTAAAAACAACGCAAGTTGGGTTGAAAATGGACAAACCCAGCAGTTGGGTTAAATGTGTAATGAATCCGCTCAGTTTTTCGCCACTAGATGTCGCCCTCCCATTTCATGGACTCTATCCACAACACTACATTTCCCATAAGTCCCTTACCTTTACGTTGATTACTGCCCAGCTGTAGGCGATCTAGTTCACTATTTAAGTTTAGCCCATGTTATTTGCGAAGTCTTGTTAATCCTGGCATTACAATTCCGAGCGTTATATCCCTGTCTTGTTTGCCTGTTTCCTGATCCTGCCTGTTTCTCTGTTTTTGATGTTTATCTGCCCGCCCTTTGAGCTACCGCCTGGATACTCACTACGAGCCTGCCTGTTCCCTGCCACTACTGTTTGCTGTTTGATTGACCATTGCCTGTTTTGACCACGTTTTGTCAATAAAGCTCATTTGGATCTCATCCCGTTGACTCGTCATTACAAAATGTTTGCTCTCTAGATTTAATTAACTCAACTATTGATTAAAAATTACTGTATTGCTTGCTTTAAGTGAACCCACTGTGTGTTGGAAATGAACATTTATTAATAAGTTTAATGAATAATAATTAAACATTTATTAAATTACTTATTAATAAATGTTCACCTTTTGATTGTTATTGTTGCCTATAGTGTCTGATTTTAATTTCCAGCCTATTTTGGGTTCATTTTAATCCAGCCATATAGTCCTTTTTAAACAATAGTTGAGTTAAATAAAACTACCCAGCAAACATTTAACCCAACAGCTGGGTTGTAGTGTAGGGAGACAAACTTGATAAAATCATTCGCGGCGTTTCATGGGAGTGGGCGGAGCTAACGAGATCTTTTGACGCGTTTGCTTGTTTCTACTCTGATTGGTGGAATTTTTGAACAGCATCATGGGTAATGTAGTCTTTCACCACAAATTCTGCGTTTAAACAATTATTTTAAAACTAAGTTGAAACGATGGCGGTTGACGGGTTCGACAGAAGCAAATATCGATTAACAACCTCGTAGCTCACAGTAAATCATTAAGTTATCATTAAAAATTAAACGTTTTTCCATCTAGAATTCAAAAATTCTGTTAAGAATTATATGCAATTAGACCAGGAACATGAGTTGAGAAAGTATATCGAGTCAATTTTGATGTATTGATTCATTTAAGCACGAATTAAGATACAAATACATGACAAAAATAACTGCTAAAAAGTTTGAGTGTGTTTGTAGACTGTATACATGTCATTCTCTTCATTTAGTCGGGAGATTTTCAGATGAATTTTTCAGTAAATTTGACATAAATAGTTCGTTAATAGAATAGTAATGGTGTAAATTCAAAAAGTATTATTATTTTGCTGAAAAATGAATCTAATTAACACTCATTCCCTTCAACGCTTCGTGTTCCGTTCACACACGATCTTGTGTGTTTAAATTGTCCTTGAGCCTTCAATCGCACACACTCATTTGTGATTTTAGCTTATTTCTTAGCTAATATATAAATAATTGTTCTCGCACGTTATGTGCTTGGAATGCAGGAAGTATTAATAATCGAGCCGTGCCTCATCATTGTTGCGGATTGATGTCGCATCCACTTGATCTCGTGAAAATCAAAACACACTGGAGCATTATCTGATAATCCCGTATTAATGTTTGCATAAATTATTCAGCTATTTACATGCGACGGCGGGATCTTGTGCTCACAACAGTGTGTGAAATGCAAATGAGCATGATTACTGTAAAGCATACAAAACAGAGATCACAGGATATTTGGGAACATAAATATGCATTTTTGGGGACGTGTGCTCTCAGAGGCCATTGAAAGTGTTTGTGGGTTTGTTTTGTGTGGTTCTCCCTGTGTGTTCGTGTCGGCATCGGTAACAGACTGATTTGGGTTTTCAAAGGAGTTTTCTGGAGGAAGTTCAGCTCTGGACTGGACCGCATTGATCTACATTCGGGTCACGTTGCTCTTTTAAGAGCCCCTTTCAGCGTTGCTGTTGTTGTAGGACAGGGCGTTACCATGGGAAATAGCCGAAATAGCCATCAGAAAAAGAAGCACAACTGTGATCCGAGTCGCTGAGCTCAACGGGGAGTCAGAGGAACAAAACTTCATCCCCTCTGACTCTGAATCTACGTTCATTCATGCGTACGTGAGATGCACAGATGCTGCTCATGTTATAAAGTACAGAAGAAGATTACGGTGGAAATGTCTTACAAATGCAAGTTTTTGTTCAGATCAAAACACTCATTTTGGGTTCCTCAGAGCAGTGTTTTAATGCACCAGAAGTTTGAATAATATTTTAAATATGTTTAGCTTTCATGTTAATTTTAAGTAATTTTGTCATGTGCTTTTGTTATTTTATTATTTTTAGAGCTGTCGATTAATCATGATTAATCACAACATAAAAGTTTGTAAATATGTAATATGTGTGTATGTATAGTATAGTATGTATAACACACACACACACACTCTTTTGTGTTATTTGAGATCAATTGCGATTAATCGATTTGACAGCACTAGTTTTTTTTAAACATTGCTGTTCAGATTTAATTTATTTCATTTTTAGTTATAGTTTTATTTATTTCCAGTTTCATCATTTTAGTGCTGCAACTTAAACTTATGTCCATTTATTTTCCTTTTCTTTATTATTCTTTATTTGGTTTGATTTTCAACTAGAACTGCGTGATTCTTGATAAAATGAGAGATCACGATTCTCCCATGATTCTGAATATACAACCAAACAAAATAGTTTACTAGCAGTTCTGAAAAAATATTGATTGCTGGAAAAATGTTTGAATTAATTACTTTTAAAAAATTGGTTTTGAAAGAATTCAATGACTCATTAATAAATCCTTGTTTCATTACTGGATGAATAAGCGTTTTGAACGAATCTTTTGAATGAATGATTCAATGACTATACATTCTTTTAAGTCACTTGTCGCCACCTAGTGGTATAAGATGTAATAAATCCAACCGTTATTTGAAGCGCCAAGTTCGTTTCAAAAGGTGTTTTGCTCTATTTTAATAGCTATCATGGACATCAGTGTTTATATACTAACTTTAAACTTTTATCTCAGTACTTCAGTGATAATTTGAATATTTCTAATACATATATAACTAAAACTGCTCTCTCTGGCCGCACGAACACATGTTTGAATGTTCCGGTATGATTTTGTCGAAGGTTTAAAAGAAGCAGGCGAATCGTTGTTTTACTTCATTTCAGCTTTATTAACAGAATGTTTTAGTAGTTTTAGTTGTAGTTAACAATAATAAGCCTCATTCATTATGTACATTTTAAATACTTTCTTTCTTGCATTTTAGGAGAATTTCTCATATTAAAAAAAAAGTATATAAATGACAAAAATGCACCATAAAACGAGTCCACACAATGCAGGCTATATTTCAATGTTATTTGATGCTTTGTGTGAAGAACAGATGTAAGTTTCCATTTGCTGATAATCTTCCCGATCGTAGCTCAAATCTAAATTGCTTGAGCAATTTCAGCTGAAACATGCATTGTTGTCAGTGAATTATGACTTCAATTTGGGTCTGTTCCTTTCATAAACCCGTTGTACGACTTCAGAAAACAGTGCATGATTCATTTGGACAATTTTTATGGGGCTTTTTTTGTGTGCGTCTTGACAGTGGAACATTAGAGTG
Source organism: Opsariichthys bidens (assembly GCA_037194245.1). Lineage (NCBI taxonomy): Eukaryota > Metazoa > Chordata > Actinopteri > Cypriniformes > Xenocyprididae > Opsariichthys > Opsariichthys bidens. The sequence goes on from CM074289.1 coordinate 3,720,775, forward strand.
CAAAAAACTTTTTTGTTTCTAATTAGAACTAAATGTGCTACCCAGAGATTAACAGCTACTTTCGTGCCACAACAACAGCAACTGTCGCTTGTTAATTTAATAACAACACTAAAATATATATTTATTTTATTTTGAGATTTAAGGTGCTCTTAAAATGTCTGCTCTTGAGGATGTTATTAGGAAACACTTGAATTCAAAGATCCGTGGCACACACACACACACACACACACACACACACACACACAGATCTGTCCAAAATAGTCACAGTATTCAAAACAAAACATCTATTTTCTCCCTATGCTCTTCTGGATTCACAAACACGGGTATTTGAGGGTCTTTTGTTCAAATAACTCTGTCATTAGATTCTGTTTGTGTTTCTTCAGAGTAACAGCACACACACACACACACACACACACAGCAGTTCCTCTGAGGTTTTGTTGAGAGGTCTTAGCTGGTACGTTCTTCCTGAGAAACAATAAGTGATTTACTTTCTCATCCCTGGTCTGGTGGCGTCTGCTGCATGTCAATCAGAGAGGAGAAGTGTGGCGGAGGAGGAGGAGGAGGTTTACCTGGACGTGATGTCAACTACATGGCACTGTGTGAAAAAGTGAAAAACCCTAAGCAGAAACAACTACAATCAAGCATTTGCGATAACTTGCGATGAGTCTTTTACAGCGCTGTGGACGAATTTTGGTCCACTAATCTTTGCAGAATTGTTGTATTTCAACCACATTGGAGGGTTTGAGCATGAACGGTATTTTAAAGGTCATGCCACAGCATCTCAGGTCACGGCCCGGATGCATGAAAGCCCTTGAGTTAAGATAACCCTTAGTTATAAGGTTCGGGGAACCCTTGGCGAAACATGGGTTGCCAGAAAAAAAAACCTTAAGCAATTAAGGGAAATACTTTGTGACAGCCTTAAGTGTTCCCTTAAGTTCTGCTACAGTATGTGTTGCAACAAAGTTCTTAGTAGTTGGGGTAGTTGTGGCCTAATGGTGAGGGAGTTGGGCTTGTAACCTGAAGGTTGCTGGTTCGATTCCCACACTGGCAGGAATTGAAGGTGGGGATTGTGAATGAACAGCTCTCTCTCCAACTTTGATACCATGACTAAAGTGCCCTTGAGCGAGGCACCTAACCCCTAAATGCTCCCTTGTAAGTCGCTTTGGATAAAAGCGTCTGTTAAATGACTAAAGTGTAAAATGTAAATGTAAATGTTCTTAGTACTCATTTAGCCCTAAAAAAATTAAGGGATCAAAACAGGCCCCTTAAGTCATCTGAACTCAAACACGATGGATGATTTCATGTTAACTGAGGATGAGGAAGCACCGATGTGTATCAAAATAAGCCTGTTGTAAAAAATAAAACTGAATGAATACACCATTTTTATCATTCCACTATGTACTTGAATTAACCATCTCATGTTAGGCTTTTGTCTTGTGCGCAAGAGGGACTGATTATAGTGGCAGGCTTGGTTGTTTCCCCCCTTTAAAAATACAAAAAAACAATAGCTTTTTTTATCCTTTGTCCAGTTTGGTTTAGATTCCTATTTTAGATTTTTTTTTAGCGCACAAGACTAACGTTAGGCATCGAGCTGTGCCGAATATAGGTCACTGAACGCAACATTCAGTGAATAATCACCAAACAGGCAAAGTGAGTACAATACAATAACAAAAAGTTGGTTTAATATAATGTTAGTTAATGGGAAACGGTGAGTGACGCGGCAGGATTTTGAGTATCCTCCAGTGTCGTAGCTGTACTCATAAAAACACTGTGCTTGAATTTTAATATGCTCTGTGTCGTGATAATCTCCATAGCTCAAATATTATATAACAGTTATTTAGTAAAGTAAACTTGTTTAAAAGTCAGTGGTCCGTTGTGTTCTGGTTATTGCGGGAGATTTCCTAACTATAGCAACTGCTTCTCTATTGCCGTGTTTTGCCAGAACATATTGCGAAATGCTTAGTAAAAACGCTTAGGTAAGGGTGACAGTTATGATAGTTGTTGTAACACTCTTAATGGTTTTTTTCCCCTCAGGGAGACCCGTACTTAAGAGGTTTCATTCAAACGGGCCAAGGACTTTGACTAGGCCACTCCAAAGTCTTCATTTTGTTTTTCTTCAGCCATTCAGAGGTGGACTTGTTGGTGTGTTTTGGATCATTGTCCTCCTGCAGAACCCAAGTTCGCTTCAGCTTGAGGTCACGAACAGATGGCAGGACATTCTCCTTCAGGATGGACAGCAGAATTCATGGTTCCATTTAGCAAAACATCCCCAGACCATCACACAACCACCACCATGTTTTACTGTTGGTATGATGTTCTTTTTTCTGAAACGCGGTGTTACTTTTACGTGAAATGTAATGGAGCACACACCTTCCAGAACGTTCAACTTTTGACTCGTCAGTCCACAGAGTATTTTCCCAAAAGTCTTCAAGATGTTTTCTGGCAAAAATGAGACGAGCCTTAGTGTTCTTTTTGCTCAGAAGTGGTTTTTAGTCTTGGAACGAAAATGTCATGCAGGCCAGTCTCTTTCTCATGGTGGAGTCATGAACCCCGACCTTAACTGAGGCAACTGAGGCCTGCAGTTCTTTGGATGATGTTGTGGGGTCTTTTGTGACCTTTTTGATGAGTTCTCACTGCGCTCTTGGGGTAATTTTGGTTGGCTGGCCACTCCTGGGAAGGTTCACCACTGTTCCATGTTTTTCGTTATTTGTGGATAATGGCTCTCACTGTGGTTCACTGGAGTCCCAAAGCTTTAGAAACAGCTTTATAACCTTTTCCGGACTGATAAAGCTCAATTACTTTCTTTCTAATTTGTTTCACTTTGTCAGGCAGGTCCTATTAAATGATTTCTTGATTGAGAACACATGTGGCAGTAATCAGGCCTGGTTGTGGCTAGAGAAACTCAGGTGTGATAAACCACAGTTAAGTTTTATCAGGTGAGGCAAACACTTTTTCCACAAAGGGCCATGTAAGTTTGGATTTTGTTTTTCTTTAATAACAACTTTCATTTTGTGTTTACATTTGTTATCTTTGATTAATATTTAAATTAGTTTGATGATCTGAAACATTTAAGTGTGACAAACATGCAAAAAAATAATAAACCAGGAAGGGGGCAAATACTTTTTCACACCACTGTATCTATAAAATATGTGTATGTATACACTAGGAGTGGGAATCACTTGGGGTCACGATTTGATTCAGTATTTATTCTTGCACGCCCCATGTATGAAATCCTGTGCCCTCAATTGATTTAAGATACAACTCACAGGTGTAATTAAACTTTTTCAATCTCATCCTCAATCAGTTTATAATATGTAAACATCTTATATTGAACTGTTAGATTCATAATAAATTACATTTCCTACCGTTTAACTTTGTAGGATATAATTCTAGTTACACTGTATGTATTCATTCCCCTGGTAGTTTTGCTACAGAGGGTATGCACTTTCCCGCCGGAACACGCTCCCTCAGCCGGACTGATTGGCAAAAGAACCTGCAGCATCTGGATTTAATTAAGGAAAACGTGAGTAAAGCAAACGATTACACTAAAGGCTGGACTCGGAAGTGTTCCTTATAACATGTCAAAGAAACCTAATCCATGGATATTGACACGCAGCCAGGAATCGTGTTTCCTGACATTTATCTGTGCCTGATTTCGACGGTGAAATGCGTGAATTAAATCTGCCTGTGAAAGCTTTATATACATTACAGGTAGATCTGAATCGACGTGATCAATGTTATATGATCGTCATATCGTCCAGCCCTAAAACTTGTATAGTTTTTGTCAGTGTTAAATAAAAAAAAACACCCAATTATGCAGAATATAGGATGGTAAATATATAACAATACAATATCCAGAGTATACATTTGATAACGTTGACACTAAATGATAACTGCAAATCCTCGTTTCTCTGCCTGGAGTTCAGCTTTTTCTGTGAATTGCAGCGATCCATTTGCTTCTCTACTCTTTGCTTTCAGCAGTCTGTAAAAATATCCCTCAGATTTTGTGTCAAAGCTATTTGTACTGTCAATTGCAAAGCTCTTTCCCCTTCTAGTTTTGGGTTTTTCGCGGCATTCACGCTGACTACCAACGCTCCAATCGTTGGGCGTAACAGCAGTCATAGCGTTCGAGGCTGACGTCACGTGCATACTCTCTATAAGAGACTTGTTTTAGATGCTTGTTTAAGTTTTTTGTGATAAATGGCACTTTAACGTTTGCAAATTGTTACGGTATTTATGAAACTTTGTTAAAATTAGTTTATGAAAATATTTTAAAAAATGTTTCTTTGTTCGTCCATGTCAGCTCTGGGTCATTATAAAATATGAACAGATACAGAAGTATTTTTAATTGTTAGTTCATGTTAACAATTCATATTTCTATAAATAATATGCTAGATAGTATCTAATCTGAACACAGCCAAGTTGACAGAATCAAATGTCATTGAAAGCTTTTAGTTAAGTTTAGTTAGTTTGCTTGTTTTTCCATAAATGAAGACATCAATGGACATTTAGTGAAAGGAATTCCAGTGGATTTTCCAGGCGCTTTTGGACCCAAAACTCACAATAATCTCAGAGAGTAACAGACATCACAGCAGCAGAATGATGGACCCAAAAACAGCTTTGGACTAAACTTAATAAGTGCAGCCTGACAGAGCTTAACACAAGAGAAAAATGGCACTGGATCATTGCACTGGTCATTCATCAACGTCAGCAGATCGGTCAGATGAGGGCCAGACCTGTCGCTACTGTCAGCCGTCCCATACACAGCCAGTGCATGCTGGGAAAAGCTGTTACCTTTATGTGCACGGCAGAGAACAAGCTGTGGATTTCTTCCTTCAGATGGATTTATGCCCTAAAAACAATGAAGCTAAATCTTCTGAGGCCCTGGAGCTGATTTTGATGTAAAGTTTAAAGAGTTTTTTGGCCATTGCATTGTTAACAAAGGAATAAATGCGTGCACTCGCACGCATGCCTCAAACTCAACGCTGAAATATTGTAGCTATTTGTGTGCCGATTCAAATGATGCTACGACACTCGCATAGAAGCATTTTCATTCACAAGGTCAGGTATTAAACTCAACATGAACTCTATAAAACCTTCAAAAAAGCCGTTTCTACCTTGAACACCTCAAAAATCTCAAGTGTGTGCTTGAAATGACTGTTTCTGTATTGTCACTCAGCCGCTTCAGCAGTCAGCGCTGAGGTCATTACGGTCTTGATTTATTAGTGCTAGAGAAATATTTCAAATGCCATTTAAACTTCATATCATGAATAATTAGGTTTATGTAAAAGTCAGAATCAAAGAATCGGCTCCCTTCAAATTTTCAAATGAATTGGCTACAAATCCATCCATACATATATCCATCCATCCATCTAACCATCTATCCATCCATGAATCAATCCATGAATCCATATATCCATCCATCATCTAACCATCTTTCCATCCATGAATCCATAAATCCATACATCCATCCACCCATGAATCCATCCATACATGAATCATTCATGAATCCATCCATCCATGAATCCATCCATACATGAATCCATCCATGAATCCATGCATACATGAATCCATCCATCCATCCATCCATGAATCCATCCATCCATAAATCCATCCATCCATTCATCCACCCACCCATCCATCCATCCATGAATCAATCCATCCATAAATCCATCCATCCAACAATGAATTATTCATGAATCCATCCATCCACGAATCCATCCATCTATCCATCCATGAATCCATCCATCCATGAATCAATCCATCCATAAATCCATCCATCCAACAATGAATTATTCATGAATCCATCCATCCACGAATCCATCCATCCATCTATCCATCCATCCATGAATCCATCCATCCATGAATCATTTATTAATCCATCCATGAATCCATCCATGAATCAATCCATCCATAAAGCCATCCATCCATCCATCCATCCATCCATCAATCATTCATGAATCCATCCATGAATCATTCATTAATCCATCCATAAATCATTCATGAATCCATCCATCCATCCATCCATCCATCCATCCATGAATCCATCCATCCATCAATCATTCATGAATCCATCCATGAATCATTCATTAATCCATCCATAAATCATTCATGAATCCATCCATCCATAAAGCCATCCATCCATCCATCCATCCATCCATCTTCTACTTCCTTCCCAATTTGAATTGCAATTTTGCATCATGTTTGTGACCTCAAATCAATGAAATTGAATAGGCATTCTGAATTCAGTTCTGAAGTAAGTAAGAAACCACCAAGCAACCAGCCAACCACCCTAACGACTGCATAGCAACAAGGTAAGAACCACAACCATGCTTAGCCAGTGTCTCCAGCACCACTCGCGAATATGCAAAAATATGGTTGCATTTTGTTCCTGACAGAGATCAAACATTCACATTCGTCGCCCGCCCCACAACCGAGACAAATTTCAATAATGACTTTCCTAAAATAACTGAATTGAATCTCAGTTCAATCACAGCGGCGTTCACAAAGGGTCACCTCCTTAAACAAGGAAATTTCAGTCTTTCCAAATATTCACAACTGGTCGTGTTTAAAAACGTGTTTTGTGATTTTTAATATGTGTTGAAGCACATTGGGCTCTTTTTCCCTGATTTGATTTAATTTCCTCTTTCAAAGCCAATTTCCTCTTCCCTCTTGTCCCAGACAGAATGGCTCTCAAATGCGGCTCTTCGCACGACAAATGGCTATTTCCACAGCGTCACTCTACTTGTCTGATCTGACACCTGTTTCCGTGCACTAATCTGCCGGTGACAAGAGCCGGGCTGCTTTGAGCAAACTATTTATCCCCCATGTAAATACCCATTACCCTGAGAAGTGTCTCTTGCCGCCCCGTCCTGCTGCTGCACGACCGTCCTCGGAGGAAACGCGTCTTCTGGCATTTTGAGCTGCAGCGCAGAGCAAAGTGCTGGCATAGCAGCCGTCATAATGTGACATGTGGGGAGAACAGAAAGCACATGGACTGCATTGCAATAGCAGGCACAGTGACAAACGTGACAGTGAAGACGGCCACATGTGACACAAATGAATATTTATGAGTGTCACTTTGGTTCTCAGTGCGGTATGGCTTGAGCTGTTTACTGTCGGTGACCTAATATTAGTCTGCACTGATATTCACTGATCAGATTATACAGCAAGCTAATAAATACACTGCCCAGCCGAGAAAAAGTTTTCTGTTTGGATTTATTTTTTCTTGACTCGAGTGCTTGACTCGACTTGAATTGTCAATACAAGATTTTGACCAACAATTCATGCACCTCTTGATGGAAATAACAAAACATTTATCAAAAAGTACATCAATTTTCAGTCAAGATCTTGTATTGACAATACAAGAGGTGAGCACTCTGTAAAGTCTCCTCCAGCACATCCCAAAGCCTTTCAATGAATTTAAGAGCTGCGTGAATATGATTCTTCAAGCTCCCTCCCAATCATTCCTTCACAATTTGAGCCTGATGAATCTTGTCCTCCTGGAATATGGCCGTGGTGTGTCTTCCTACATATGTATTATTGTCTTCCTACATGGTTGTTTAAGACATGAAAGCGACATACTCCATCTATTAGGGTTGAAGAACTGTTCCCAAATATATAACATGCTAGAAATGATAATAATCAATCCATGAATCCATCCATCCATCCATCCATAAATCCATCCATCCACCCATCCATGAATCCATCCATCCATCCATAAATCCATCCATCCATCAATCCATCCATCCATCAATCCATCCATCCATCCACCCATCCATCCATCCATCCATGAATCAATCCACCCATTCATCCATAAATCCATCCATCCATCCATCCATCCATCCATGATTCCATCCACCCACCCATCCATCCATCCATGAATCCATCCATCGATCCACACACCCATCCATCCATAAATCCATCCATCATCCACCCATCCATCCATAAATCCATCCATCCATTCATCCATGAATGCATCCATCCATCCACCCATCCATCCATGAATCAATCCATGAATCCATCCACCCATCCATCCATGAATCCATCCATCCATCCATGAATCAATCCATGAATCCATCCACCCATCCATCCATAAATCCATCCATCCATCCATCCATCAATCCATCCACCCACCCATCCATCCATTCATCCATCCATCCATCCATAAATTCATCCATCCATAAATTCATCCATCCATCCATGAATAATAATAATAATAAATCACTGCAATAATCATCCAGTCAGAGTATTTGCCTATTAAAAATGCAAACAGTGACTTTTTCCAGAAAGTGTCATTTAAAATAGTTCAACTACACTCAAAAAACCCCAATTTGGGTTAAAAATGGACAAACCCAGCGATTGGGTTAAATGTTTGACCAATGTGCTTTTAAAATATTGTTTAAAAATTGCCAGCTTAAAAGGAACCCAAAGTATGTTGGAAATGAACCTTTATTACTAAGCTTAATGAATAATAATTAAACATTTATTAAATTGCTTACTAATAAATGTTCACCTTTTGATTATTATTGTTGCCTCTAGTAATTAAGTGTCTGATTTTTAATTTCCAACCTATTTTGGGTTCATTTTTAATCCAGCCATATAGTCATTTTTAAACAATAGTTGAGTTAAATAAAACTACCCAGCAGGTTGGACAAACATTTAACCCAACCGCTGGGCTAAAATGACCCAATTGCTGAGTTTGTCCATTTTCAACTCAACATTTTTTATAGTGTAAGATCTCCAGCTGCACTGAGGCTCCGAAGGGGATGATATATTTTGAAATATTTAACGAACATATTCATATATTTTATAATTTAATGACAACCAAATATATGATCTCATTTAATGTGACAATATAAATAAAAAAGATCAAATTCAGCAGATAAAATTACACTAAATAAACTAAAGCACAAAATTACACCAAACTTCAAAACACAATCAAGTCTTTTATTGCCAGCTCTATTTCCATGTACTGTAGTTTGCTTTCATTAAAATATGCACATATTGCAAGAAGTAACTAGCAATGCTCGTTATTAAATTTAATATTAAAATAAAAATAAAAATTAATATATTGTATTTTTGTGCAAGTTGTACATATATACACCACATCCCAAAGCTGCTCTGTTGGATTGAGATCTGGTGACTGTCATGTTCAAGAAACCAGTTTTCTTTTTAGATTATTTGAGTTTTGTGACAAAACTGCGTTATCCTGCTGGAAGTATCCATCAGAAGATGGTCCACTGTGATCATAAAGGGATGGATGCGGTCAGCAACAATACTCAGGTAGACTGTGGTGTTAAAATTGGTACTAAGAGGCCCAAAGTGTGCCAAGAAAATCTCCTCCGGACCATTACACCAGCAGCAGCCGGAACCGCTGATACAAGGCAGGATGAGCCATACTTTCATGTTGTTAACAGCAAATTCTGACCCTCCCATCTGAATGTCGCGGCAGAAACGCAGACTCATCAGACCAGGCAAATTTTCTATTGTGCAGTTTTGCTGAGAATTGTAGCCTCAGTTTTCTGTTCCCAGTCGACAGGCTGTAGCTCATCTGCTTCATGTTTGAATGCGTCGTGTGTTCAGAGATGCTCTTCTACACCTCGGTTGTAACAAGCGCTTATTTGAGTTACTGTTGCCTTTCTATCAGCTCGAGCCAGTCGGGTCATTCTCCTCTGACCTCCGGCATCAACAAGACATTTTCACACCTAGAACTGCTGGATATTTTCTCTTTTTCTGTAAACTCTAGAGATGCTTGCGCTTGAGAAAACCAGTTTCAGCAATTTCTGAAATACTCCAGACATGAATAACATGTCACATTTCTGCCCCATTCTGATGCTCAGTTTGAACTTCAGCAGATCGTCTTGACCGTGCATGAATTCATTGAGTTGCTGCCATGTGATTGGTTGATTAGATATTTGCATTAAAAGGCTAGTTTACATAATTATGTCATAATTTACTCACCCATCATATGTGTATTTTGGCTTTCTTTCCGCTAAAGGCAATCAGAGTTATATTAAAAAAAAATATCCTGGCTCTTTCCAAGCTTTATAATGGGAGTGAATGGTAGCCCAGATTTTGAAGCCCAAAAAAGTGCATCCATCCAGAATAAAACTAATCCACGCGGCTCCAGGGGGTTAATGAAGGGAAGTGATGGGTTTTTGTAAGAAATATTTCCAAATTTATAGCTTTATAAACTGCAATCACTAGCTTCCGGCAACGGCCGTCTGCGTGTTCAGTCGAATTCCGGTGGAAGAGGGACCTCTGACCCGGCGTATGGCGTAGCTCCTCTTCTCTTATATCGAAATCCTCTGACATTTTTCTTTAAAACTTCTCGTTTTAGACTTCTAATTGGTGGCTGGCGATTTGTTTCTGTGCTTCCGCATTCGTCAGTTCCTGAGTTGACGCTACGTCACATGCCAGGTCAGAGGTCACCCTTCCGCCGGAACTGGACTCTCTTGTGAATGTGTGAACGGCTTACACACACACACACACACACAGGGCTCAAGCTCAACTGCCGCTCTGGGCTAAACACGTCATACTGCCCCCACTTTACACATCTTTGAGGTGCATGTGAAGACTGGACGTTTTGTTTATTGATTTATTAATAAATTTGCACTAAAATAAAAGCAGGTATGAGCACGTTTTCGGATTTCTTTTCTGCAATTGAACACATGTAACCACTAACTGCAAATTCATGCTGTATTATATTATATAGTAAGAATGACTCCTGGAAGATTCAGGGGGAATTCCTAGTAGGCCGCTGATAAATTGGGCCGGCAGTATCCTGCTTCGACATAAACACGCGTGAAGCTCAAGTCTCTATTTCATTTTTAACGAGAGACACGCGAAAGCGGCGAATCGCTGGTGGTTCTAGTCATGGAGAAGCGACGATGTGCAAGCGGTGCTCGTACACCTGAAATCTCACAAAGTTCTGTTATAATGAATCTCCAGAGCTGGGTGGGTTACTTTTAAAATGTATTTCACTACAGATTACAAAATACATGCTTCAAACAGTCAGTTGTAACGTATTTCGTTACATTACTCAAGTTTAGTAACTTAATCTAAATACTTTAGAATACTTTGGAATACTAATAAGTGTGGAACAAACACAAAAAAGGTCATTGAGAGTTTTTATCTCACAATTCTGACTTTTTCCCTCAGAATTGTGTGAAATGAAGTTGCAATTGTGAGTTATAAAGTCAGAATTATGAGATATAAACTCACATACTAATTTCACAATTGCAAGAAAAAAAAATAGTGTTGCAAGTTTATATCTCCCAATTCTAACTTTATAACTTGCAATTGTGAGTTTAAATCTCGCAATTCTGAGATGAAGTCAATTGTGAAACACAAACTCACAATTGTGAGAAAAAGTCGCAGTGACGAGTGAATTATAAAATGACTCACAAACAACTGAAAACAGTGGAAAACATGAAACTTTCCTCTTTTTCAGACGGTCAGAGTCAGAGAATCACCAATCGCTGTTTAAATGACATTAAAACTCAAAGTAATCACTTTGGTAATCTAAAACACTTTTCAGATGGAACTGTAATCTGATTACCACCCATTTCAAATGAAACACAGTGACTCAAATTTTGTATTTTAAATGCGTAACTAAGTTACTTGTATTTCGTTGCTCCCCAACCCTGTCAATGAAGATGTCTGCATCATGAATCTCAGGGTTAGGGATTATGCACATAATGTCTAAATTTGTTTGTTATTATGGGAGGATTTGTGAGCGTGCAGAACAACACCGCTCAACTTAAACACCTCTGATCGGCATTTACATTTAGTCAAAAGTGTACATACAATTGTCTATTTTGTATATTATTCTTTTATTCTTTTTATGACTTGTGTCTTTTTGCCGTCACTCTGTGGAGCTTCTGTCACTAAAACAAATTCCTAGTATGTATTCTGATTCAGCAGACGCTTTTATCCAAATCGACTTACAAGTGAGGAATACAACAAGCGACATTGAGACATTGAGACATTGCTTATGTTAATAAGCTAGAGTAGGAAGGGAAAAAGGAAAGGATAGATTTTTTTTTTTTTTTTTAATGAAGGGATTAAGTGATGGCAATTGGAGAGATAAGACCCATATGGCGCTCTTGGTTGGGGCGGGTTTTCGTACTTTGTAGAATGAGGGAAAGTTAATTTAGAATTAGAATAACTAATCGGGTGATACGTTTTGTAATAGAAAGGAAATCATTCCAAATATATTTTTGAAACTCTCATTCTGTGCCCAGTTCGCTTATAGGCACGCGCCGGCCCTGCACACACATATGTCAGCCATCTGAAATGATCTTGAACTACTGTCATCATACTGAAGAAAAGTAATGTTAGTACCATTATTTACACTCACCAAGAACAGCGAGATCAAAAGAACTGAATGACAGCTGCAGGAGCATCTGAAGTCCTCACATTTACACGGCTAAGTGCGTCATGAGCTGCGATGCATTCTGATATGAAAACAAAGGCCACACATCAAAAGTGTCCATAAAACATTCAGCCATCAGGCAAATAAATATTCCTGTGAACGCTCTCGGATCCAAAAGCACACTCAATCAAAACCGTTTAGAGGCCCATTTCACAAAAGCGAGTTCTGCAGCATAAGAGAAAGATGACTGCAGAATAAAGATGGAGCGCGGCAGATTGGCAGTCTTGAAGCGTGCGAGTGACACGAGTGAGGTTGACAGTTTAAGACCCATCTGTGATTCCCCACAGGAGCTTCAAGGATGAGAGATTACGTAACCGGCGCCACGCGGGTCCTCCCAGAGCTCACCACAACTACAATTATTAGATAACTAATTTGTTCAAAGATATGCTAATTTATACGCCTCCCAAGACTAATCGCAGATTTAATTTTCCATTTCATTTTGATGCATAAACACTGGCTGACTTTCTCAAACTCAAACGCAGTTCAATGTCTTTTTTTTTTGTTTTTTGCTCGTCCCGCAGTTATGAATATATCTGCAAATGAGAACTGACAGCTTCCTGTTTACACATGTTTGTTCGGATTCGGATGTTCTGAACTTTCTACGGTGTGGTAATTAAAATCTAATCTAAAGCTCCCAGAATGTTTTATCTGAAGAAAAAGGTCAAAGCGGCGATTCCTTCAACGGAGATCCAGAAATTTCCAGAGATAAATTGCTTTATACTTTCATGCTTCTGAACTTGAACACACACTATCGGTCAAAATTTGGAGTCAGTTTATTAGTTAATTTATTTATTTTTAAAGAAATTAATACTTTATGCATTAAACTGACAAAAAAAAAGAAAAAGAAATTAAAGACATGCAGTTCTTTTGAACTAGTTCAGCTGTTTTCAACATGGATAATAATAGTAAATGTTTCTTGAGCATCAAATTAGCATATTAATAATAAATATTAATATTAATTCTTTTTAATTATATATATATATACTTTGTTTTTTAATAATTTGTAATATATTATATGTATACATATATATTTTTAATAATTTATAATAATTTATTTTATTTTAATAACTAATAATTTTGTAATTGTATATATATATACACATTTTTATCATTTGTAATATATTTTTTATTATTGTTTTCTATGAATTTGTAATATATTAAATTTAAATATATATATATATGTTTAATAATTTGTAATATAATATATTTATATATTTTTTAATAATTTTTAATTATACATATATATTTATTAAGAATTTATAATATATTATATTTATATATTTTTTAAATAATTTGAGATTTTTATATATATTAAGAATTTAATATATTATATTTATTTATTTTCTATTAATTTGTAATATTATATATATATAAAATAAAAGAGAGAGAGATTATTAACTAATTATTAACTAATAACCTAATTATTAACTTTTCCAAGTCTGAAATATTAATGTAAGAAAAATCACGTTGTGTTCAGAATCTTAAAAAACTGCATCATATTTCAGCAGAGAAAATAAAACAATAATGCCCGTTTGCCATGTTCTTTCAGCAAAACCGTTTCTCTCCTAAACCAAGGCCGAGATCACACTGCAGGATGTTGGGAATACACAGGATGTTAAATGAATCAACAATACAGGAATAACTTTCAAAATCTTGTTTAAACTAGAAACATTAGCCATGAACTAGACGCATGGATGCCAACAGTTCAGCCTGCTGTGTTAGTTATTTTTGAACGAAGAAATACCAATGCCAGTGTTTAATACATTTTAATGTATTAACTAAACACTCGCAAGTGGAGTCACAACTGTATTTGGCAGCAGTGTGAATGTGAACTCTGACATAACCAAACCGATCCAGTTTATAGCGTATGAACCCCACCGGTCAGCGTCTCCACTCCATCGTGAACAAAATGCAAAAACCAAAACAGAAAGTCACAGCAATCGCAATTACAAACGCCTCATGCAGTGCGGCCCGTGTTTACAGGTCATTTTCTCTCTCTGGGCGATTTCCCACCTGAGAGAAATCCACACAACACGCTTCACTGAGCACACAGACACATAAAACACTCTTAATCTGATCAACAGCGTGATGAACACGAGTCGTGACTAATTACACGACTGCTCGTGTCTTCTGCTCTTTCAGCCAATGAGACGCTGTGAAACCGCGGCTATTGACGAAAACTTTTTCTTTAACTGAAATTGACATTCATTAATCTTTTCTAACATTAGTTAATAAAAATACTGTTCATAGGTCCATTAATCTTAATTAGTGTTACTAAAAATGTTGAAATTAACACCAATTAAGATTAATAAATGTTTTACTCTTATTTATCTAATGTTAACTAATGGAACCTTATTGTAAAATAGTACCGAAAAACGTATTTAACTTGTTTTATTTAAGTTGCAAAGGTTTTTTTTTTTAGTTTCACGTGTGTTTGCTGCGATGCATTCTGATATGAAGACAAAGGCCACACATCAAAAGTGTCCATAAAACATTCAGCCATCAGGCAAATAAATATTCCTGTGAACGCTCTCAGATCCAAAAGCACACTCAATCAAAACCGTTTAGAGGCCCATTTCACAAAAGCGAGTTCTGCAGCATAAGAGAAAGATGACTGCAGAATAAAGATGGAGCGGCAGATATTAGTTTAAGCTTACGTTTGAGTATTGAATAAAAGAAGAAGAAGAAGAAACATTTTTGCAATCAGCTATCACAGCTTTAAATTATAATACCTTTCCCAGAATTAACTTGACATATCTCAAATATATACAACTTCACATTTCAAGTTGACTAAACTTAAAATTTGAAGGCAGCATGAACAATTCCCTTTTTTACAGTGAAACCTAAAAAAATAGGAGCTAAATAGCAATATTAAAGTATAAAATACAAGCTAACATTAATATGAATGATATTTTATATTAATATCAAAATATTAATAAATAATATAATCATAAATAGATAATATGAAGACAACATTCCCGGAAGAATTTCCAAGGAGTTTTTTTCAGTTTTTTGCTGATTTAGGCTGCGTTCACACTTGTCATGTTTGGTTCGGTTAAAGCAAAGCCTGGTGCGATTGCTCAGTTAGTGCGGTTCATATGTGAACGCTGCCATCAGAACCAAACAAGCGCTAAAAAGATGAGTCTCGATCCGCTTCCAAACGAACTCTGGTGCGGTTCGATTGATATATGAATGCAACACGGACCAAAGACGTGTAAACGAACCAAAAACAGGACGTGATGTCACAAGATGCGACGCTACAAGTCAGCTGATTTTACGACGCGGGAAGATCGGAGTATCCAAAATGAGTCGAGGGCAAACGTGGAGCAACGAGGAGGTGAAGTTTCTGTTTCTGCACACAACGGAGGAAATCCTGCTGCTGTTTTGAATGTTTTGAACATTTTATGAGCTCTTCGTGAGTTCTCAGCTGGTAAAAATAAAGCATTTGTACACGCATAAAACGATGGCGTTTAATCCAGAACACAGCGTTGTTTTGAATGTTCGGTAAGCGAGATCCGTCACGAAATATACGTCATAAAAGCCGATTGTGACGAGCAGGGCGGGCGAGAGCCGTGAGGGAACGGCGCGATGCTGGTGGCGCGAGTGATAATGAGCGTCAGCTGCGTGCTACACCGGTCTCGTATCTCTCACGGAGGAGCTCCGGAAGCATAAAAGAGGAGCGACGACAGTGAAGGACGAGAGAGGACCAGGCCTGGACTTTATGTTGTGCTTTTATTATGTTTGTGTGAGGAACTGCCGCCATTTTACTTTTGTTTTATTGTTTATTTAGTTATTTGTTTAAAGTTTTGGTTGAACTTTTGCCGGTTCCCGCCTCCTTCTTCCGTACTCATTGAACGTCGTTAAACCGACCAATCAGGTCGTGACCGTATCTCTAAGCCTTTGGCTCGGTAAGTTCAGGTTCGCTGTTAAAAATGCCAGTGTGAGCGCTAAGCAGACCAGGACTATGTGTTTTGTTTTTGTTTTTTGGTCCGGACCAAAACGAACCAAACTACAAGTGTGAACGCACCCTTAGAGCTCAAGAACATTTACTGTTATTATCAATGTTGAAATCAGTTTTGCCGCTTAATATTTTTGAGAAAACTTTTTCAGTATTCTTTGATGAATAGAAAGTTCAAAAGAAAAGTGTTTATTTGAAATTTTATGTAACATTACAAAGGTATAACAGTTGAATAAAAGCATGGATTTCTTTCAAAAACAAAAGTGTGCATTTGAACACAAATAAATCACTGAGCTACAAAATGAGTCACAATGCAATTCATAAGTGCGCATTAGCGTCCTTGCATACAGTACGTTTCAGACCTAAAGAGGGACTGTAGTCGCATTGATGCGCCTCTCAACACGCCTGTGTTTCAGAGGTGACAAATGAGACTTCAAGCTGGATAAATAAACAGTCCCACTAGACCTGGAAGGGAAATTGGGTCGGAAAAAATGAATCATTGAGAGTTATGACAGTGAGAGCGAAGCCCTCCCTGGCTGCAAAATGATGACAAAATATTTAATCAACGGCTGTTAAATCATCAGTCCATCTTAAAGCGCCAGCGCAGCTCAGAACGGTGAAGATCCATAGGTTACCTGCGCGCTTCTGCAAACGTTTACAGCTCACCAAGAGCCGCAGCTGCGCCGGACACAATTTCAATTGGCATTAATAAGAGGACTTTTGAGGTGAGAGGAGGCAGTGTCAGATTAATGCTTTCCTCGTTAGATAATAATCTTCCCATCACAAGAAGATTTTTAATCTTATTCACCTCTGGCACGCGATTCGGTCATTCATCAGCGCAAACGCTCATGCGCTTAAGGAGCTCGGTGCGGTCACCTGAATGATGGACTTTCCTGCTAATATATAAAACATCCTGTGGGCGTCCGGACCACGTGAAAAGGAAACAGGGTTGCGCTTCTTAGAGGGAGGTCAATAAACTGTGACTACACACTTGTGGCGCAAGAATGGAAAACCTTCAGGGAATTAATAGCCATGTGATCCGGAGTGACTTCTCATTTGTACCCCATTATAACCCAAAGGCCAACACGAAGATCCCTATTGTGCGTCAACTGGAAGGTCTGATAGCAATGGCTACGTGAATAGAGGTGCTCAGTACGCCAGTGACAGTAACTGTGACAAAGAACAGATTTAATTATAATAGAAGTAAGCAGGTGGTGTGCAAAGATTTAAGACAGTCTGATGAAAATGTGAGAAGAATATGCAGGTAATCTGGGTAATAGCGAGAACAATGAACAAAGATGAACTATGATTTTCTGTGAGAAGGGTCTTGTGTTGGGGGCAAATGATGACATTATTTGCATAGACAGACAAACAGGCTTCGTTTGTGAGGTTTTGTCTGATTCGATTGTAATTCAAACAAAATCATAACTGAAACCTTTAACTTGACAAACTTTGAAGATTTGTAGCCATCACAGAGAAACAACAGAACTTGCAAAATATGGAACAAAAGAATGTGAAAAACAACAGAAGGATTGAAAGTGGAAATGAGTGAACAACATATTGATAAAGCAATAGAATGTAGGAACATCAGAACTTGGGATTGACAGAATGATAGAAGGAACAAACAATAGATAGAAGAACGGTAGAACTATAGACAGACAGACAGAAGGATAGAATGCTCTCTAGATAGATAGAATGATAGATAGATAGATAGATAGATAGAACAATATATGGATGGATGGATATGCAGACGGACAGATAGATGGACAGACGGACAGACAGAAGGATAGATAGATAGATAGATAGATAGATAGATAGATAGAACAATATATGGATGGATGGATATGCAGACGGACAGATAGATGGACGGACAGACAGAAGGATAGATAGATAGATAGATAGATAGATAGATAGATAGATAGATAGATAGATAGATAGATAGATAGATAGATAGATAGATAGATAGATAGATAGATAGATAGATAGATAGATAGATAGATAGATAGACGGATGGATAGATAGACGGATAGATAGATAGACGGATAGACAGACAGATGGATAGACAGATGGATAGACAGATGGATAGACAGATGGATAGACAGATGGATAGACAGATGGATAGACAGATGGATAGACAGATGGATGGACAGACGGATGGACAGACAGATGGATAGATAGATGGATAGACAGACAGATGGATAGACAGATGGATAGACAGATGGATAGACAGATGGATAGACAGATGGATAGACAGATGGATAGATAGATGGATAGACAGACAGATGGATAGACAGATGGATAGACAGATGGATAGACAGATGGATAGACAGATGGATAGACAGACAGATGGACAGACAGATGGATAGACAGATGGATAGACAGATGGATAGACAGATGGATAGACAGATGGATAGACAGACAGATGGATAGATAGATGGATAGACAGACAGATGGATAGACAGATGGATAGACAGACGGATAGATAGATGGATAGACAGACAGATGGACAGATAGATGGATAGACAGATGGATAGACAGATGGATAGACAGACAGATGGACAGACAGATGGATAGATAGATGGATAGACAGACAGATGGACAGATAGATGGATAGACAGACAGATGGACAGATAGATGGATAGACAGACAGATGGACAGACAGATGGATAGATAGATGGATAGACAGACAGATGGACAGATAGATGGATAGACAGACAGATGGACAGACAGATGGACAGACAGATGGATAGACAGATGGATAGACAGACAGATGGACAGACAGATGGATAGACAGATGGATAGACAGATGGATAGACAGATGGATAGACAGACGGATGGACAGACAGATGGATAGATAGATGGATAGACAGACAGATGGATAGACAGATGGATAGATAGATGGATAGACAGACAGATGGACAGATAGATGGATAGACAGACAGATGGACAGACAGATGGATAGACAGATGGATAGACAGATGGATAGACAGATGGATAGACAGACAGATGGACAGACAGATGGATAGATAGATGGATAGACAGACAGATGGACAGATAGATGGATAGACAGACAGATAGACAGACAGATGGACAGACAGATGGACAGACAGACAGATGGACAGACAGATGGATAGACGGTTTCCCCTGGAAACTGAATACACAACTAGAAACAGAACACAATGCAATGACCCGAGCCACACATAATCAGAGAAGAGTGGTACAAAACAGTACACACACACACACACACTCTCTCTCTCAAGTCTTTCAGACCACTTCTCTACCGCAGTAAAGAACAGCCACACGGCCCCGTTCACTCAATGTCAGCACGCGTACAGGACTGAAAGACTGGCGCGCTCATGAAAGCCTTACTTTTAACAGGCGTTTAATGTATTCTATCCGTTAGTCTTCTTTTCTTGTGTACTGCATTGCAATGTGTCCCTACTGCACCGGCTGATAAGACATGAAGAAAGTGAGGTTTGGATCGCGTCCCAGTCATTGTGAAATTATGTTCCTTTCTTTCTGGCTTTCGTTGGTTCATTCACCCCTCCTCCTGCCTTTCTTTTATGCGTCTGAGCGTCGCTCCGTGCAGGAAGCATTTCACGCTGTATTTTATTTGTGAGGGAGTGTGTCGCACACAACACTGATATTTGTGTTTTTTACCCTCTTCAATCAGAAGCGCCAGACATCTTTGATTACCGCAGAGCTGAAATTGCTGTTTACCAGGCATCAGGACCAGGCTTCCCTCTTCCTTTCATTTCTCTGAGGAACTATGTGATTTTAGATGATAACCTCCCTCTCAGGCTATGAACAGCTCATCAACCTCTGACTGTCTGTTCTTGCCCAACTATTATCTATTCCTTTGAAAGGGAACATTGCTTTCGGGTATAATGCAGGGCTTTTACGGACAAACATTTCCTAATATGTTATTCGCTCTGATGTCTGCTTGATAAGCATCAGGGTTGGTTATGTCTGACACATTTGCAGATTATGCTATCCGTCCATATCCTCTTATATAAAGCTGACAGATTTTGACATTTGAAAATGTCTGCTTCATTAACATTGTCTAGACTTGCAGATCTAGTGCTGGCGTCCAGAGCGTTGGTGAGCAGAACCAAATCCCCACTAATCAGGATGAAGAGCCTTCGCTAGCATGGTAGTTGATACAGGTCTACATTGGTAATTATATTTTATTCTAATTTTCCTTCTATTTTAGTAAACAAAGGTTTTCCATTCTTGCTCAAAGCCCTATAAAATCAAAATTAGAGTTTAATGGCTTTTCGATCATGGCCTGTTAGCTTTGAGGCCACTAATATGCCAGTGTACCACCTTGGTACCAAAAATAAAACATAATTAAAAACATAATTAATGTCTGTGCTCAAGATTTAACTGGCTAGCATGGGCCAACAAGGTCTAAAATAATTATCATAAATGAGCGATAAATAAAATACACAAGTACAAAAAAATATATTAAAAGAAATAAATAACTAAAAAATAAACAAAATCATACAATAAAAGGTAAACAAATAAAAATAAGATAAAATAATGGTGCCAATATTCAAGGTTTAACTGGTTAACATGGGACAAAAAGATCTATAATACTTATATGAAAATGAGTAAAAAAAAAAGTGATAAAATAAAATAAACAAACAGAAAAAAGATAACAAAAATAATGAAAAAAATTAAGATAAAGAAATGACACAAAATAACGAAAAATAAAAATAAAAAAAATAAAAATAAAGCTACATAAGCTTAATAAATAATATAAAAATAAGCTAAAAATAAAATAAATAAATAAAATATAACAAAAATAAATGATGGTATCAATGTTCAAGGTTTAGCAGGTTAGCATAGGCCAAAAAGGTCAATAATATTTACCGAGAGCTATCCATATAAATGAGTAATTAAAAAAATAGGAATGAATGACAACATAAAATAAAGGTGCCAATTAGGCAGCGAGTATTTTGAGTTTCTGCACAAGAGCGCCCTCTGGCTTTCAGATGGAGAAGCATTTACTACTGATCACGGAGCCGCACAGCTCTGACAAGCTGCGCATTAAACAATCGCAGCCTTTGCCAAATTGCGAGATAAATTGTGCCAAAATGGGCTAAAATAAAATAAAATAATAAAGGCAAATTTAAAAAAAAACGCAACACAACTGCTTGTCCAGGCCCTGGTCATTTCGAGGCTTGATTACTGCAATGCTCTTCTGGCTGGTCTGCCGTCAAGTGCAATCAAACCTCTTCAAATGATCCAGAACGCTGCTGCACGTCTTGTCTTCGACGAGCCCACGTCACGCCCCTCTTCATCTCTCTGCACTGGCTACCCCTCGCATCAAGTTCAAGGCGCTGATGCTCGCTTACAGATCCACCACAGGCTCTGACCTTCCTACCGCCACACACTGATACAACGCTACGTCCCCACCAGAAGCCTGCGATCACTAAAGGAGCGAAGGCTTGTGGTACCGTCACAGAGAGGCACAAAATCACTCTCCAGAAGCTTCTCGTTCACCGCTCCCTGCTGGTGGAATGATCTCCCTACTTTCATCAGGAACGCAGAATCCCTGGCAATATTCAAGAGACAGCTGAAAACTCTTCCGTGAACATCCCCTCATAAAAAAAATTACCCTTCCTACTCTAGCTTATGGTACTGAAACTTGTATTGTGAGCACTTCCTGTGTTATTTGCCAATTCACAAAGAATCGCTTGTTTGTTTTCCTCACTTGTAAGTCGCTTTGGATAAAAACGTCTGCTAAATGACTAAATGTAATGTAAATGTAAAGTACATGTGGTTCAAGGTTTAGCTGTTTAGCATGGTCTGGAATACTTGCAGAGAGATATCAGTTTGCATTTCCATTCAGTTCGGGTAGTTCGTGATGTGCAGGAACACTTCTGTGGTTCTCATGAGTGAAGATTTCCTATCACGTACTTCCGACACCAGCTGAGCGACTGCCTTTGAGATGAATGGGAATACTAACGAATGGCTTTCTCAAGGTATTACAGACGTCCTTGATGTACAGTAGACATCAAGGCCCGAATATGTAAATCATATTATCTGAGGAAACTACATTAACCCACTCAAACAACAATAAATCCTGTACATGCTAACCGTACTTTCGTTCAACATTGCTGCTTATTTGTCCAGAATGGAAGCCAAGTCTCAGGGAAAACACGACTTGGTGAAGGACAATCACGTCTGTTTATTTTTGAGATCTACGATCAGTATGAGAATCATCGGTTAGCGCCATGTGGATTTCAGTCATTAGTGATCAACGTTATGAATGAACACTGTTCCCAGAGCAGGAAGAACAGTGTCTCTACACACAATACTTCTTTCAAGCATAAAACTGTTCACAGCTTCTCGAACATCCTGCATCCAGCCAATTATAAAGAACTGAGCTATTTGAACACAGTCACAGGACGGGGTAAACAGGCACGGTAAATTCAAACCCTGCAGTGGTCCATGAGTAATTAGCGTTCTGATACTCATTTAGCCGTTAATAGGTAGAGGTGGAAAAGATCGAATCAGCACGTCCAAAAGAGGGTGTTTGTTTCTCACACGACGGCTCAAAGAGATTCTCCCAACAAGCCTCCGAGTGGTTAGTGCTGCTAGCACACCCACAGGAAAGAGAACAACCCCAATTAGATCAGTTTAACATCTTAACTATTTCTCCTTGGACTGAAAATGATTAAACAGAGAGCAAATGGAGATGTGTCCGGCTTAGAAAAAGACTCGCATGCGTCTCTGGAGATTTAGAAAAAGAAAACCTGCAATCAAAAGTCAGATACTCGAGGCGACAAAACTATAGCGTCAATATTGCTATTAGTGTGGATGCCAATATAGTTATCTCCAGGGCTGGGTGGGTTACTTTTAAAATGTTTTTCACTGCAGATTACAAAATACATGCTTTAAAAAGTCATTTGTAACGTATTTTGTTACATTACTCAAGTTTAGTAACTTAATCGAAATACTTTAGAATACTAATAAGTGTGGAACAAACACAAAAAAGGTCATTGCGAGTTTTTATCTCACAATTCTGACTTTTTCCCTCAGAATTGTGTGATATAAAGTTGCAATTGTGAGTTATAAAGTCAGAATTATGAGATATAAACTCGCAATATTGAGAAAAGTCAGAATTATGAGATATTACCTCACATACTAAATTCACAATTTCAAGAGAAAAATCAGTCTTGCAAGTTTATATCTCCCAATTCTGACTTTATAACTTGCAATTGTGAGTTTAAATCTCGCAATTCTGAGAAAAAGAAGTCAGAATTGTGAAACGCAAACTCACAATTGTGAGGGAAAAAACAAGTTGTGAGAAAAAGTTGCAGTGACGAGTGAATTATAAAATGACTCACAAAACATGAAAACAGTTGAAAACATGAAACTTAACTCCGCTTTTTCAGACGGTCAGAGTCAGAGAATCACCAATCGCTGTTTAAATGACATTAAAACTCAAAGTAATCACTTTGGTAATCTAAAACACTTTTCAGATGGAACTGTAATCTGATTACCACCCATTTAAAATGTAACTGTAATGAAACACAGTTCCTCAAATTTTCTATTTTAAATACGTAACTAAGTTACTTGTATTTCGTTACTCCCCAACCCTGGTTATCATTCTAAGTGTGAACGACACTAGACATCTGAGATGAAATAACTACCGAGCAATAAAATGTTACTCTAACGCTGTCATGTAACGATAAGTTCTGTTTTGTGGACATCGTGGTGAGCGTTACCAGACAGCCTGCATTATAAGACAACATTATTTATCCCCACAAATGAGGTTTATAGTATGTGAACAGCTCACTTTGTTGAAGATCTGCCCATCTGACAGCTCCATCTTGATTTATCAGCCTGCAACTTCCAAAACTCTCAGGGTTGAAACTTTTTTTAAAAAATGTCTTGAGCTGTTACCACATGAGCAATGGAGTCAAGATGCTTCGTTTAGTTGGCCGTGGTCACTTTCACTTCTGGCTGAATGCTGATTTCATTCTGCACGTCCTGTGGGGAATCGCGCTCTTCTCTCTGAAGCGGCAGCGGCTCACAGAGGTGTGCTGCTGGATACAATTTGTTACACATGAGTAGCCCGGGCTGCTTTGCCATCTCCTCTAGGGGTTTTCACTGGGATAAATAGATCAATTCTCCTCTCCAGCTCTTAAAGTGACTGTTTGCCAGTCAATGCGCGACTGATGCGCCAGTGTCAAGACTTGCATGCTGGGATCAACTGCCACAATACCTTTACTCCCAAGTGGCCTCTGTGAGAGTGAGACTCGAATGACTCAGGTAATCCTCTTTGGGGATACGAACTGCATTGTAGTAGCTGCTCTAAAGGTTTGTGACCTCCAGTTCTGTTATTTTGATGTTATCTAAATTTTAGTTTATATATGTATATTTATATTAGAGGTGTACCCGTACCGTATGTATTCGTACCGAACCGTTTCGGTACAGGCCTAGGGTTAGGTATCAATCTGTGTTTCAACGGCGGAAAGACGTCAATAAAAAAGCTTATAAACAATATGTCATAGCATTTACCTCAGAAAAGCCATTCAGTGTCCAGAGCTTGTTAGTTCAAATCAACTCTTTTTTCTCAATATATGGACTGTATTAGGCCTCGATCAGACAGAACGCGTTTTTCTGGTGTGTATATATATATATATATATATATATATATATATATATATATATATATATATAAAATTTATTATTATTTTATAATATATATATATATTATTATATATATTTGGGGTGTCAAAATTAAGGTGTTGACACACGAGATTAACGAATTAAAAATATTTAAAGCTATTGAAGCAGCATCTATTTTTTCCTTCATAATCTGGCTAGAGTTACATTAGATGATCACGCTCTTATTCACGCAAATGCTTTTTAACCATTCAAGAGCCACAAGATTGTGACTCAAAAATATGGAAGGTCAAAAAGTTCAAAAACAGGTGAATTTTAACACGGAAACACGTAAAATATGTGTATTTCATGCATTAAAGACGCGTTTACACATGAAAAGCGGGCAGCTCTTAAAGTGACAGCAGCCTATTAAACCAGTTCCTTTGATTTCGGTCATTAATGTTCATCAAAGAACAAAGATAACAGAGAAAACTGAAGCTTTAATAAGGATTCAACTATTTAGTTTATAGTTAGACAGAACTGTTAGACAGGCCACGGGGTAAAAATGACATTTATTATAATGGGTTTATGTGAAGATTGATTTAAAAAATCAAAAATTACAAGGAGCATTTTTTTTTTTAGCCTAATAAATGTTGAAATTGATAGCTTTCAGTTATACTCGAATGTTGAATGTCTATAATTAATGCTTTTTTTTGTTTGTTTTTAAAAAAAATCCATTTCATAGAGACATCAGTACCAGAATTAGTATCAATGATACTGGCCTTCGTTCATAAAAATATACCAATGAACAAATATGTAAAATATACTGTCTTTTAGTAGTTTGTACATTATTTTGGAGAGTAACTGTGAAATTATATAGCTAAGCAGGTCTGCTATAGGAATGTGCTTGAAATCAACTGATGATGAGGAAGAAATAATGCAAAGTAACTAACGCCTCACTTTACATAAAAAATAACAATGCAATGTAATGAGCAGTTAAAAGTAATGTTCCCAAACAGTGAGTTTCGGTAATCACGCCTCAATAAACAGATGAAGTTTTAGTAAGGATGGACCATTTCATTGTGTTGATTGGTGCAGCGGCTCTCATAGAGATGAGCCGCCTCAGGGTTTCTAGTAAATCTGGGAGAAGCAGCATGAGTTTGAAGCTGGTTACACACCCTCAGCGATGCCTGCGAGCGAGGCATATGGCTGACTGCGTGCACGTGACAGGCTCATCTGAGACCTCCCGGACGGCTGCGTGAATTGAAGGTTTAGAAAAAAATTGAATCGAAAGTAGAAATGTGCTCATTTGAGACAAAGCATGAGTTTAGCTGAATATGTAACATCTTAAAAGAGACAATAGCACTTGTTTTAACAATAATTATGGCTCATGAATACAGCGGGATCATAATCATAACTCTAACAACTCCGATAACCACAAACAAATATTAGGTTTTGTTGTTGAATCAATGTGGCTAGATCCAAAATCTTTTTTTAACTTGTTGCAAAGCATTCTGTGGTCTTCCCTGCAAAAGATGCATGTGATGCTGCCTTAGAATTTGTCCAAAAAAAAAAAAGGTGGCATAATTATTCACAGGTAAAATGCCTTAAAATGTATACAAACTTGGCCAAGCTGGGAGACCTGCAAACCAGACCGCTTTTTTTCTGAGCAGAGACAGATGAAGAGCCCTGACCAGGGCTATTATAGTTAAAACTAAAACCATTAAAAAAAATAGCACAAAGCATAGAATCGCCTCCATTGTAGTCTTGAGTTTTCTTCCGGGAACGAACACGTCACGATATTCCTCATTTAAATAATTCACGCGCAGAATAAAGGGGCGGGGCCTGGTTAAGTAAAGCCGCGGTCACACTGGACTTTGAACGTGCGAAATTTCATCAGATTCGGGAAATGCCAAATCATTGAACGATGTTGGAAACGACGGAAACGATGCTTGAGAGTGTTACTGACAGACTGGGAAGAGAGGTGCTGCAACAGTAAAATAAAATAAAATAAAATAATGCATTTGTTGAACATTCAAGCATGAAAACCTATTCTAAAAGAGCCCCCAAAAAAATCTAAACTTTGAAAAAGGGCATAATGTGAATGTATAATGGCGGACCACTCTTAATTGGGACGTATTGCTTCGCTTCTTTGACAAGCTATCCAAACCATAGAAACTTAAGTTGTACCTTTTTTGAGGTGGATGAGATGGGTTCTAGCCGATGGATGAACAGGGCAGGTGAGCAGAGGAAGACGGGCAGCAGACAGGTAAGTAGGTTGGTAGTAGCAAACAAAGCATGGGCTCCAGTAATCCAGCAAACGGTTGATAAGTAGTTGAGCAGGGTGGTGGTTAAAGAAGGCACAACTTAACATCAAAAAATAATATCCAAATAGTGTTTAACAACGATTCAATTAGCGATGTAAAGAACTGAATGCTTGATACGTTCCAACAACTTCCTATGTTCCTTTGTTTTAGAAAAGGTGAGAGGCGGCCATCTTTATCTTCAAAAATTCTCACCGCCTGTCATAATAAAAGTCCCTACAAATAAAGGACCCTAATCTAACCCATGATCCAAAAACAAAATAATTTAGATTAACCTAGTATCAAAATGGCTCCTACAGAATGTGACGAGCAGCCGTGAGGGAACGGGGCGAGGCCGGTGACGTGATTGCTAATGAGCGTCAGCTGCTCGCTACACCGGTCTCGTATCTCTCAAGGAGAAGCTCCAGAAGCATAAAAGAGGAGCGACGACAGGAGAGTTCTTACTTTACTTAAGTACTGCGTTACATTGGTGCCAAAACCCGGGTGAGAGCAGAGAGGGAACGGCGCGAGGCCGGTGACGTGATTGCTAATGAACGTGAGCTGCTCGCTACACCGGTCTCGTACCTCTCAAGGAGAAGCTCCAGAAGCATAAAAGAGGAGCGACGACAGGAGAGTTCTTACTTTACTTAAGTACTGCGTTACATTGGTGCCAAAACCCGGGTGAGAGCCGAGAGGGAACGGCGCGAGGCCAGTGACGTGATTGCTAATGAGCGTCAGCTGCTCGCTACACCGGTCTCGTATCTCTCAAGGAGAAGCTCCAGAAGCATAAAAGAGGAGCGACGACAGGAGAGTTCTTACTTTACTTAAGTACTGCGTTACATTGGTGCCAAAACCCGGGTGAGAGCAGAGAGGGAACGGCGCGAGGCCGGTGACGTGATTGCTAATGAACGTGAGCTGCTCGCTACACCGGTCTCGTACCTCTCAAGGAGAAGCTCCAGAAGCATAAAAGAGGAGCGACGACAGGAGAGTTCTTACTTTACTTAAGTACTGCGTTACATTGGTGCCAAAACCCGGGTGAGAGCCGAGAGGGAACGGCGCGAGGCCGGTGACGTGATTGCTAATGAGCATCAGCTGCTCGCTACACCGGTCTCGTATCTCTCAAGGAGAATCTCCAGAAGCATAAAAGAGGAGCGACGACAGGAGCGTTCTTCCTGTACTTAAGTACTGCGTTACATTAGTGCCAAAACCCGGGTGAGAGCCGAGAGGGAACTGCGCGAGGCCGGTGACGTGATTGCTAATGAGCGTCAGCTGCTCGCTGCACCGGTCTCGTATCTCTCACGGAGGAGCTCCGGAAGCATTAAAGAGGAGCGACGACAGGAGCGTTCTTACTTTACTTAAGTACTGCGTTACATTGGTGCCAAAACCCGGGTGAGAGCAGAGAGGGAACGGCGCGAGGCCGGTGACGTGATTGCTAATGTGCGTCAGCTGCTCGCTACACCGGTCTCGTATCTCTCAAGGAGAAGCTCCAGAAGCATAAAAGAGGAGCGACGACAGGAGAGTTCTTACTTTACTTAAGTACTGCGTTACATTGGTGCCAAAACCCGGGTGAGAGCCGAGAGGGAACGGCGCGAGGCCGGTGACGTGATTGCTAATGAGCGTCAGCTGCTCGCTACACCGGTCTCGTATCTCTCAAGGAGAATCTCCAGAAGCATAAAAGAGGAGCGACGACAGGAGCGTTCTTCCTGTACTTAAGTACTGTGTTACATTAGTGCCAAAACCCGGGTGAGAGCCGAGAGGGAACTGCGCGAGGCCGGTGACGTGATTGCTAATGAGCGTCAGCTGCTCGCTGCACCGGTCTCGTATCTCTCACGGAGGAGCTCCGGAAGCATTAAAGAGGAGCGACGACAGGAGCGTTCTTACTTTACTTAAGTACTGCGTTACATTGGTGCCAAAACCCGGGTGAGAGCAGAGAGGGAACGGCGCGAGGCCGGTGACGTGATTGCTAATGAGCGTCAGCTGCTCGCTACACAGGTCTCGTATCTCTCAAGGAGAAGCTCCAGAAGCATAAAAGAGGAGCGACGACAGGAGAGTTCTTACTTTACTTAAGTACTGTGTTACATTGGTGCCAAAACCCGGGTGAGAGCCGAGAGGGAACTGCGCGAGGCCGGTGACGTGATTGCTAATGAGCGTCAGCTGCTCGCTGCACCGGTCTCGTATCTCTCACGGAGGAGCTCCGGAAGCATTAAAGAGGAGCGACGACAGGAGCGTTCTTACTTTACTTAAGTACTGCGTTACATTGGTGCCAAAACCCGGGTGAGAGCAGAGAGGGAACGGCGCGAGGCCGGTGACGTGATTGCTAATGAGCGTCAGCTGCTCGCTACACAGGTCTCGTATCTCTCAAGGAGAAGCTCCAGAAGCATAAAAGAGGAGCGACGACAGGAGAGTTCTTACTTTACTTAAGTACTGTGTTACATTGGTGCCAAAACCCGGGTGAGAGCCGAGAGGGAACTGCGCGAGGCCGGTGACGTGATTGCTAATGAGCGTCAGCTGCTCGCTGCACCGGTCTCGTATCTCTCACGGAGGAGCTCCGGAAGCATTAAAGAGGAGCGACGACAGGAGCGTTCTTACTTTACTTAAGTACTGCGTTACATTGGTGCCAAAACCCGGGTGAGAGCAGAGAGGGAACGGCGCGAGGCCGGTGACGTGATTGCTAATGAGCGTCAGCTGCTCGCTGCACCGGTCTTGTATCTCTCACGGAGGAGCTCCGGAAGCATAAAAGAGGAGCGACGATAGTGAGGGACGAGAGAGGACCAGGGGTGGACTTTATGTTGTGTTTTTATTATGTTTGTGTGCATTTTACTTTCGTTTTATTGTTTCTTTATTTTATTATTAAAGTTACGTTGAATGTTCGCTGGTTCCCGCCTCCTTTTTCCCCTACTTATGAACTGTGTTACAATGACCTCTTTGAAAAAAAATATAATGGGCTCTCAATGGCACTAAAACACTGGCATTGACACAAAACATCTCTTCAACATCAATTTTGCACACGATTGGCCTCTAGTGTAAGTCATTAACATCACATAATTAAAACCCCATCTAATGATAATCCAGCACTATCAGTTAAGAGCACATAATGAAGGAGCATTACATGCTGATTTTAACATTTAAACACACACAGGTGCTGAGGAGAAACACATCTGGTCTGGGTGAGCAAAGATAAGATCACTGAAGCTAGAAGATGGATTACATGTTAAACTTTAAGCAAATCTCACGCACACAAACACACGGTCCATTTGCAGGACTGATTAACTCTACGTGAGCTTTTCTGCCGTGAGGGTGATGGATTCAGCCGTGTCAGGAATCAATTGTCTCTCTGCTTAAGACAACTGCGGTGCTCCCAGAGAGGCGTTATACCTCACAACAAGGTTTTTCCTCGTGATGAATGAGAGAACGACACACAGCCCTAACATTTCTGAAATTACAAGCTCAAAAGATTACATTTTGTGTTATTGAAGCTGGGCCGAGCGTTTGTGGCACTGATATTAACGGTGTGTTCTGCTCTCAAAGTGTTGGATGACCGTACCTTCAGCTCGACTGCAATACAAGCTCATAAACAATTGATCACAGAAAGGAGCAGCACAATATTTACAGAGCTTGCAGTGCAGCAAAATATTTTTCTGCTACATCATATTCTGCAAATTGTTCAGCGAAATGTACACAAGCTCCACTCACTTGTGTAGTTTTAATTATCCGGTAACACTTCAATAAGGTTCCATTTGTTAACATTAACAGTGAAAAATGTTCCAAAAAGCATTTATTTATCTCAGTTCATGTTAATTTCAACATTTACTAAAGCATTAATAAAATCAAAAGATGTATCTGTTAATATTCTTTAATGGATGTGAGCTAAACAAAGATGAAACAATGCTGTGTACAAATGTATTGCAGGTTAATGTTAATTAATGAGACTTTGTTGTAAAGTGTTACCATTTATTTCCACTTTAAAACATTAAAAGGTTCAAGTTTGAAGTTCATTCCATTAACTTGTACTATTAGAATGTTCATCATTCAAAATGTAACCAACAACGATGATGTCATTATAATATTTGTGCTTAATTTCCATTGGATTTCTTTCTCGCATATATTATAGCTGGGTGCACTGAAAAATAAAATGCTTAAAATTGTTAGTGTTTATGCTGCCTTAAAAAGTGTACTCAACTTGAAATGAAAAAATGACAACTTGGATATTTAAGTTCTCTCAAGTTAAATCTAGGAAAGTTAATCCAATGATAAAATTTAAACTGCTTTCCTGGCAGTTTGATTGACAATCAGAATCCCGAATCTGCCATTTTTTCCGTCAAAGCGGTCAGGGGAGTTAGTAGATTAACGTCGGTGAACTTGAACTTTAAAAATTGTGTGTCCTCACGTCTTGAAACAACATTCCTTCTGATGTTCATTCATGTTTATTTGATGCTATAAATGAACTAGTATGAAAAGATGATCGCTTCACGAGGAGCTACAGCGATCCGTCACGACACATTAAAGACACACTAGATGCTATTTATTGTTTAAGCTTCTTTAAAATTTACAATATTTTAAATATGAAACTGTTTCATACGTTGTCAGTGTATTTTTCACTGCGTGAGAACATGATGTGTGGCGTGAGAGCGCATGGCCTGTCGGACATAGCAACAGTAACTAAAGGGGGCGGGTCTTTGCGAAGGGTCAATTGCAAATTTTTTTTTTTTTTTTTTTTTTTTTACAGTGGCACGTTATGTGAGGATTCTTATCCGACCTTAGTCCAGTTTTCAGTTTTAAAGAAAGACAGTGTTCAATCTGTGCCTTTAAATCATTTTAATCAAATCTTTTTTACTCCCCCATGCAACTATTCCCAGTCATGCAAAAACCACTCTGATGTATTTTAAAGGTGCAGTAATCAACCCAAACAAACACACCCCTCCCTTCACTGCTCCGCCCCCAGAATGCAATAACATGCAATGCAAAAGTGGATGTCTCTTTATCATAGCTGAAGCGAAGCAAAATAATGTTTTACGAAAAATAAAGCAAAGGTGATGAACACACACCACACAAGAGTTTGTTGTTAGTCGCCAGCAAACAATGACACTCAAACTGTCCTGTTACTAGAGCTAACATTACAACAAACACGCGAAACACAGCAAAACCAATGTTACGCGATGGTGGAGCAGAAATGACGCAACCTCGACATCCGTTTCGGGCCTTCCCGTTAGGCATCTCCACCAGCACTGGAAAGATTTTCTAAAATAAAAACACAGTTTCTAAAGCTCTAGCCTGACCATACACCTTCGTTTCCCACTGATGTTCCTCTTTTGTAATGTCTCTCAGCCATCTACAGTCTTTCTTCAAATCTCTATCTTGTTCACTCTCTCTCTCCGCCTCCATCACGAGTGGACACGCCCACTACTGCTGATTGGCCACGAGTGTGTTGTGCAGCTCAGTTCAAAAGCATGTCTCAGAAATTGCTTACTGCACCTTTAAGTCCCGTCAAGGCAAATCTTTTTTATAGCCAAAGCATTTTTACATTTCTGTCACTTATATCAAGTCATTAATACAAGTTGACGTTAATGGTATCATAAATGCATGCTTCGCAAGCTTAAATCAGGCTAAAAAGAAAGTGGTATTTTCAAGGTCCAGCTGGTAGAGCGATTGAACAAGCGATTGGCCCTTCTATCTGTGCATTCACCTTATTGAACGTCTCTGCTATACACTGCCGTTTCCTTCAGGTAATGCAAATCTAGTTTCATCATTAATAAATTCTGTTAACATGGCTGAATATATTATTGTCCAATGTGTATTTCTTTACAAACTGCCTTACAAAGCATCTAACAAACACAAAGAAAAGATCCTTTGATAGCAGTCGTTCAGAACAAGTTCTTCCCACCGCGGCTTCATTTCGCAAGGCTGCAGTTATAATGTTCATGGCAGCGTCTTGCTGGGTGATACTTTTCTCAATTATCACCGCATTCATGAACGGACCTCCGCATCAACAAGTGTTATTCGGGCCTCTTGCGGACATCTCGATTGTTTTGCGTTAAGCTCCACTTTATTTTTGAGGCAGTGCTCTGAGAGCACTTTACGAGACAAAGAACACAACAGAACGCATTCAGACTAAACTCTCACCTGAGGGATGCATCATCATCACAGCGTGATTCTCTCTGAAACCGCTTTCATTGTGAAAGCTACATTTCTGTAGTTAGTCCTGGTTACAGGAGAGGGGCGTCATTAATACTGCACAATGAGGATAGAAACGCGAAACAATAGCAATGAAAATATAATTTTATAGACATAAATGTAAAGTTACTTTTAAAAACTCTTGCATGATTTTTGAAGAAAGATTCAGCTTTGTTTTCGCTGTACAGAGTCATTGACAATGAAGCTGAGTCTAATCTAAAAAAAAAAAAAAAAATGTTTTTTCAAAAATCACAGATTGATTTGCTATAAAATATCATACCGTAGTGGCTAAAAGTGATGTCTGGAGGGGATATTTGTTTTTAATGACCCTACAAGTTCGTTTAAAAAACCATCAAAATATGAGGAAACCGTTTTATTTTATTAAATATTTTAAATGAGGGAAGAACAAAACACTTGGTTAAGGTATTTATGTGATAAAATTATTTGGCAAACTAGCAACAGGTTTTATTTTACTATGCAAAAAAAAAAAAATGCATAGAAAAAAAAGCTCACAGGAAAAGCAGACACTACAACATAATCAGTTATTAATAATTCATTGGTTCTCTCCTGTTTTTGCATATGTTCATAATTTCTTTGTATGACAGCCTGGGCCAAAAATGATGTCTGCACAATTAGATTAATTAATCACCACATCATGTAACAGCCCTACTTTAACTAATGTTAAATAATATTTGAATAAAGGGTAAAAATGTACGTTTTCCTACACCTCGAATCACTTTTGGCCACTTATGTAGATCAGCAAAAGTAGATTCAAACGAACTGATTCTAAATAACTGACTCAAATGAACTGAATTCAAAGAACTGATTCCATTGAATCAACTCATTCAAATCGACTCGTTTGAATCAGTTCTTTTGAAGGAACTGTTCAACCCCGTTCACAAATTCAGAATGATTTATTAACGAATCAAAACTATTTAAGTCATTTTTGTAAAGTTTATGGAAATGGAAACCCTTGGTCTTATCCAAAAAAATAAAAAGCATGGTAATCATGGTAGGTTTTGGATGATGGATTGCACTCACACACATGCACACACAGGCTTGCCAAACACAAGCGAACAAGTGTCATTCTCCGACTGGTGTGAAAATTCACAACTCATAAGAATCAGCCAAGAATATTTATCCCACATAATTACCATCTTCGTTTCTCGTTCGTTCTCTGGCAGAGTTGAGGACCATCTGTTTGGATTGGGAGGTCAATGTCTAACTGATTATACTCTCACTTTTAGGGAACGAGTGCTTGCAGCTCTCACTCTATCCTCAGACGCCAAACAGGCTGTCGAAATTACCATAATTCCCATCATTCAAATGCTATGCAAATGACTAGTGAATGTTGGCAGCACGTCACCATTTGGACCAACTGCAGAAGGTTACAGGCATCATATATGTGTTGATAAATATTCAGTTAATCGGTTGAGTGACGTGAACAAACCGGCACGTCTGCGGAACGTCGCAGCGACGATGATCGTTCCAATCATGAAAAGAAGAGTTAAATATGGAGAGTGATAGTTAAACATCCTCAGTTGACAATTAAAGGGTTAGTTCTTCTAAAAATGCATCCTCATGTTGTTTCACAATCGTCTTCAGAACACAAATTAAGACATTTTTGATTAAATCTGAGAGGTATCTAAACCGATTTTCGTTATTTATATACTATAATGTGTTTAAATACATTAAAATGTGGTGTTTCCCAGGGCTAGTTCGACCCAAAAATGAAATTGCTGTCATTAATTACTCATCCTCATGTCCATGCAAACTCGTAAGACCTTCGGAACACACTTAATTTTGCAAAAGCGAAACAAAAATATTTCTTCTCTGTCGTTCTCCGACACTGTTTACGTTGTAAACACAGTGCAGTGCCTCCTGGTTCTGTCGTTACTTCTGTTTTGTTTTTGCGTGCAAAAGTTTTTGCGTGACATTACCGCCTGTAATGTCATTGCAGCTTTCAAGGTGCAGAAATGAAGCAAAAACGTTGTTAAAATAGTCAACGTGACTGCAGTGGTTCAACCTTAATGTTATGAACGACGAGAACACCTTTTGCGCGCAAAAACAAAACAGAAGTAACGACAGAACCAGGAGGCACTGCACTGTGTTTACAACGTAAACAGTGTCGGAGAACGACAGAGAAGATATATTTTTGTTTCGCTTTTGCAAAATTAAGTGTGTTCCGAAGGTCTTACGAGTTTGCAACGACATGAGGGTGAGTAATTAATGACAGCAATTTCATTTTTGGGTCGAACTAGCCCTGGGAAACACCACATTTTAATGTATTTAAACACATTATAGTATATAAATAACGACAATCGGTTTGTCCCACGCAAATAGTGTAATGTATGAATTTTATTCCTCAAATATTCCTCAACTTTGTCTCAGATGTTTCTCCTAGATTTCCGAAGGAGAAATAAAAATAGGCGTAAACGAGTCAAACAGTACAGAGTAAAAAATAAATGAACAATAAGTCTAATTTAATAATAATAATTTAACCAATTTTAACTTTGTTTTTTAAAAGTTAAATAAGATTAAACTGGACAAAAACAAAATCATTCAAATGACTTGTTAAGCCAATTTGTTAAGAATTAACTTAAGCTAGGTGGAAATGTTTTAGTGTATTATAATAAAACTGTTATAAAACTGAATAAACTGTTCATTAGTTAGCTCGGGTCCATTAAATAATATTAACAGACACCATTTTAGATTTTAATAATGTATTACTAAATGGTACAATTAACACTAGAAATATTTTTCATGTTAACTATCAAATTAAACCTTATAAAGTGTTACCGTATACAGTATAAAATGAATGCTGATCCTTTAAAAACATGACAAAAAACTAGATCTGAGACAAAAGTTTCCATTTTCTCTTCATTCAGCTTGAGATCGTAAAGAGATCTCACTTTAGATTTTCTTTCCTGCATGATGGTACCGGCATGTTAAAATGTTATTGCCAACATGGCAGTGTAAAAAGCACGATTTTTTTTATTTGGAAAACTCTTCTCGCTGCTCTTAACTCCGTCAGACCTCGTTCAGTGGATGCTGCAACACGATACTGAATCGCTATCAGTGTCACAGTAATGCTTCACCCGTCCCCATGAGACTGAAAACTGATCATTTCAGCAGCACTTCCACATCTAATATGAACAACCTTCCTTAAATCTCTGGATCTCAGCTCTGCTTCCACGTATTGCGCCGACTGGGATTATGTTTCTGGAAAGCTCTGCTTTAGTCCCCTTGTGCTGCTGTGCTGGATACCAGATGATAACACAGGTGAGGAAGTGGAAATAACATTAAAGATGGTTTGTTATTGACACAATGCATCTGCTGTGCCTTAAGATAGGCATGCGATGTTTTCGTAAGACCACAAACATATACATACAGAACTCTAACATAAAGCAATGCATGCTAAATAGCAAAGGCTTGATCGTTTATATTGCATTTATATTATAAATGCAACTACTAGATATGATGAATATTAACATCATGATTTTCTGTAACAGTGTGCATTGTGATAAGTGCTGTAAAAAATAAATTTGTCTTAACATATAGCTTACGTCTTTACCTTCTTGTAGCCACTTTGAATAAAAGGACATAAATATATTATATAAATATTTCACTCTGAA
Organism: Opsariichthys bidens; assembly: GCA_037194245.1. NCBI lineage: Eukaryota > Metazoa > Chordata > Actinopteri > Cypriniformes > Xenocyprididae > Opsariichthys > Opsariichthys bidens. The sequence goes on from CM074289.1 coordinate 3,757,903, forward strand.
ACGAAGCTGTCAGACAACATGATGCTCAACAATTATTTATTTTTATAATCTAACATTGACAAAAGTTAATAAATGCTGTAGAAATGTATAGTTTGCTCATGCTAGCTAATGTTAAAGGTGAGCTATTATGACCTTTTTCACAAGATGTAATAAAAATCTCCCAGAAAATACCCCATGAGTGATTTACGATACCATGCTTTCACTGCTTATTTTTGTCGCGGGAGAAAAAATGAGGTGATTTGGTGCGTGTCCCTTTAAATGCAAATGAGCTCATTCCAATACACTGAGGCATAAATAATAGAGGAGAAGCTCACACAGCAAATACAACTCTCAAAATGGATCATTATGATCCAGCATATCAGATCACGTAGGTATAGCATGTATGTTGTGGATGTTTGCTAACATTCGATTCTGAATGAGTTTGATAGCGTGCTGCACGGCTAACGTGGCTAAAGCTACACACTGTTGGAGAGACTCAATGAGAATGAAGATGAATTGGACAGACTGCAAGCGTTTTCGGGTAAAAAAAATACAAATAAAGAGCTGACTCTGGACTCCGTGAATATATTAGCCACATTTAACAGTACATTAGCAATGTGGATGAATATATTGAATATAAATATTTCACTCCATTACTGAAACAAAGCTGTCATCAGGGCTGGGTGGGTCACTTTTAAAATGTATTTCACAACAGATTACAAAATGCATGCTTTAAAAAGTCATTTGTAACGTATTTCGTTACATTACTCAAGTTTAGTCACTTAATCGAAATACTTTAGAATACTTTGGAATACTAATAAGTGTGGAACAAACACAAAAAAGGTCATCGCAAGTTTTTATCTCACAATTCTGACTTTTTTCCTCAGAATTGTGTGATAAAAAGCTGCAATTGTGAGTTATAAAGTCAGAATTATGAGACATAAACTCGCAATGTTGATTAAAGTCAAAATTATGAGATTTAAACTCACATACTAAATTCCCAATTGCAAGAAAAAAAGTGAGAATTGCAAGTTCTGATTTTATAACTTGCAATTGTGAGTTTAAATCTCGCCATTCTGAGAAAAAGACGTCAGAATTGTGAAATACAATCTCAAAATTGTGAGGGGAAAAAACAAATTGTGAGAAAAAGTTGCAGTGACGAGTGAATTATAAAATGACTCACAAAACATGAAAACAGTGGAAAACATGAAACTGAACTTAAAGCTTTTTCACCAATCGCTGTTTAAATGACATTAAAACTCAAAGTAATCACTTTGGTAATCTAAAACACTTTTCAGATGTAAAATGTAACTGTAATGAAACACAGTTTTATTTTTAAATACGTAACTAAGTTACTTGTATTTCGTTACTCCCCAACCCTGGCTGTCATATAACATGATGCTTTTTGTCCTTTTCGAAGCTCCTGTCTGCTTCCGTTGTATAGACAATGACAGTTTGGACAATGCGCTAAACGTCTCATTTCACGACTCACAAAAGACAGAAAGTCCTGCAGGTTTGGAACGACATGAAGGTGAGTAAATGATGACAGTTAGGTTCATTTTGGGGTGAACTATCCCTTTAACTTGTCATAAAACCAGATATAGCAAGAGTGATTTCATGTTTGATGGAGAGGGATTGGGTTCACAGTTCAGCGCACAGCACATCTGAGCGAGGCGTTCTCGAGAGGGCCGGAGAGACGGCGGTACAAGGAGGGAGAAACATCTTGCTTCGGTTGAGGGACAATTTGTCTGTCAGAAGGAAGTTAGCAAATATTTTGAGGGCAAAAACCGATTCCACCGGCAAGACTGGAAAGCGGCCCACAAAAGCTCATATTTACAGCGGCGTAGCAGCTTGAAGAGTTGTGCATTACCTCTTTAATTAGTTGTCGCTGTTAATTACAGTTGCTAAGAGCGTGTCCCATAGCAACTGCGGCAAAATGGGCCGTTTATTTAAGAGTCTCTAATGCTGCTTAGCAGATAATTGTTCATTAATATATGGGTTTGTGCATAAATGCATGACCCGGCCTTTGTCGAAATGCTCGCTAATTCAGATGACTTTTGCCAAAGTCACACGAGTACGAAGTGTGCATGAAAATAAGGACTCTGGCATACTTACAATGAAAACTATTCGATGAGCGACAATTCATAAATAAATCCGGGAAACACTGAAAGAGGGATTTGCATAGATGTCATTGTGCGTCGACAATGGACTTATTCATTTACGATGATAAACAAACGAGCGCTGCCATTTAGAGGGCACTGAATGCTTGGCCTTTTAAGAACAGGGGAAGGTGGTGTGTATAATTACATATCTGAATATGGATTGCCTTTTCTTATGTGATAATTGGATTTACTCCGAAGTGGGTTTATTCCAGCCCACGTCGACAGCGAGCCATTTAGGAGAAATATGAATTGCTCAACCTACACGCGATTCTGAATAATCACGATTCTTCAGTGCTGTCGGCAAAACACTTCTGACAGAATAAACATAAGCAAGGGTTACGCCGGAGCGACGCTGGGCTGTAATTTGCTTTTATAGACGTGTTTTCTTCCCAACCTACTGCTTTTCAAGAGCACCACATGGAAAACATTTTCCGGATGCATGTCAGAAAAACGTTGACAATTGCAAACTCCCACCCCGTGATCTATTCGTCCTGTGCCAAGAGCCGCCGGTCGAGCGGAGAGATTGCATGCAAATATATATTTCTCTCATCTAAACACGGCCACTTTGAACTCCTTCCTGGAGGCACTGCAGGAAAGATGTAGGAAACGGTGCTTTAAGCTAAACATTGTTCCTCCCCGAGCATTTCAGTCCGCCGACTGGCAAATGAATCGGTGACTCTCTCCCCTGAAGTACTATCAACACCAAGCAGCAGTTTATCGCACAGAGGCCGAGTAAACAGATGTGCCAGAGAGCTCGAAGAAAATATACCTTTCATTCTCTATATCTTTAAATTATTATCAGTCCTGTTTGTTCAATCGTCACCATTACCAGTGCTCAGACTGGTAAGATACAGGCATTAAACATTGAGCCTAGCAGCCACCCAGAATTCCCCACAAAAGCATTTTAAACCCCTGGCGACATTCTGCAGAAACCTAGAAAGCACCCAGAATAATCCAACTACTGCATAGCAACACACTAAAACTCTTAATGTACCACAGTAACTGCATAGCAACACCCTGGCAGCATATGTGATCTTAGCCAACACCCAGAATACCCTAGCAACTGCAAAGCAACATCATGTCAACATCACCTAGAATACCCTAACAACTACATGGCAACACCCTGGTAGCATACTTAATCTTAACAACCACTGAGCAACAACTAGAAACCACCCAGTGTACTTTAGAAGCTGCTTAACAGCAACCTATTACATCCTAGCAACCATCCAGAATACCCTAACAAATGCATAGCAACACACTAACACACTACATAGCAATGCCTTGGCAACATCCTAGCAACACTGAGCAATGCCCTGGCAACGTCCTATAACATCCTAGCAACCGCTGTGCAATGCCCTAGCAATTACCCAGAATACCCAAGCAAATGCATAGCGACACCATGGCAGCGTTTTTAATCTAAGCAACCACCCAGAATTCCCAAGAAACAGCTTAGCATCACCCTGGCAACATCCTAGCAACCACTGAGCAATGCCCTAGCAATTACCCAGAATACCCAAGCAAATGCATAGTGACACCATGGCAGCGTTTTTAATCTAAGCAACCACCAGAATTCCCAAGAAACAGCTTAGCATCACCCTGGCAACATCCTAGCAACCACTGAGCAATGCCCGAGTAATCACCCAGAGTACCCTAGCAACTACATAGCAACACCCTGTCAGCATCCTACAACATCCCTGTTATCACCCAGAATACTCTAACACTGAATAGCAACACACGAAAACACTTAAGGTACCATAGCAACTGCATAGCAATGCCCTGGCATTATACTATAACATCCTAGCAACCACTGTGCAATGCCCTAGCAATTACCCAGAATACCTTAGCAACTACATAGCAACACCTTGGCAGCGTACTTAATCTTAGCAACCACTAAGCAACAACTAGCAACCACCAAGAATGCCCTAGAAAAAGCATAGCATCACCCTGGCAATATCATAGCAACACCTAGCAATCAGAATACCCTTAGCAACTACATAGCGACACCCTGTCAGCATCTTATAACATCCTAGCAATCACATTGAACACCCTAACAACTACATGGTAACAACCCTGGCAGCATGCTTGATTTTAGCAACAACAAACAACCACCCATAATACCATAGCAACTGCATAGCATCACCTTGGCAACAACCTATAACATCCTAGCAACCACCAGAATACCCTGACAACTGAATAGCAACACACAAAAACACTTAAGTTACCACAGCAACTGCATAGCATCACCTTGGCAACAATCTATAACATCCTAGCAACCACCAGAATACCCTGACAACTGAATAGAGACAAACGGAAATGCATAGCATCACCTTGGCAACAATCTATAACATCCTAGCAACCACCAGAATACCCTGACAACTGAATAGAGACAAACGGAAACACTTAAGGTACCACAGCAACTGCATAGCATCACCTTGGCAACAACCAATAACATCCTAGTAACCACCAGAATACCCTGACAACTGAATAGCAACACACGAAAACACTTAAGGTACCATAGCAACTGCATAGCATCACCTTGGCAACAACCTATAACATCCTAGCAACCACCAGAATACCCTGATAACTGAATAGCAACACACGAAAACACTTAAGGTACCATAGCAACTGGATAGCATTACCTTGGCAACAACCTATAACATCCTAGCAACCACCAGAATACCCTGACAACTGAATAGCAACAACAAGCAACCACCCAATATACCATAGCAACTGCATAGCATCACCTTGGCAACAACCTATAACATCCTAGCAACCACCAGAATACCCTGACAACTGAATAGCAACACACGAAAACACTTAAGGTACCATAGCAACTGCATAGCATTACCTTGGCAACAACCTATAACATCCTAGCAACCACCAGAATACCCTGACAACTGAATAGAGACAAACGGAAACACTTAAGGTACCATAGCAACTGCATAGCATCACCTTGGCAACAATCTATAACATCCTTGCAACCACCAGAATACCCTGACAACTGAATAGCAACAACAAGCAACCACCCAATATACCATAGCAACTGCATAGCATCACCTTGGCAACAACCTATAACATCCTAGCAACCACCAGAAAACCCTGACAACTGAATAGCAACACACGAAAACACTTAAGGTACCATAGCAACTGCATAGCATCACCTTGGCAACAACCAATAACATCCTAGTAACCACCAGAATACCCTGACAACTGAATAGCAACACACGAAAACACTTAAGGTACCATAGCAACTGCATAGCATCACCTTGGCAACAACCTATAACATCCTAGCAACCACCAGAATACCCTGACAACTGAATAGAGACAAACGGAAACACTTAAGGTACCATAGCAACTGCATAGCATCACCTTGGCAACAATCTATAACATCCTAGCAACCACCAGAATACCCTGACAACTGAATAGCAACACACGAAAACACTTAAGGTACCATAGCAACTGCATAGCATTACCTTGGCAACAACCTATAACATCCTAGCAACCACCAGAATACCCTGACAACTGAATAGCAACACACGAAAACACTTAAGGTACCATAATAACTGCATAGCATCACCTTGGCAACAACCAATAACATCCTAGTAACCACCAGAATACCCTGACAACGGAATAGCAACAACAAGCAACCACCCAATATACCATAGCAACTGCATAGCATTACCTTGGCAACAACCTATAACATCCTAGCAACCACCAGAATACCCTGACAACTGAATAGCAACACACGAAAACACTTAAGGTACCATAATAACTGCATAGCATCACCTTGGCAACAACCAATAACATCCTAGTAACCACCAGAATACCCTGACAACTGAATAGCAACACACGAAAACACTTAAGGTACCATAGCAACTGCATAGCATCACCTTGGCAACAACCTATAACATCCTAGCAACCACCAGAATACCCTGACAACTGAATAGAGACAAACGGAAACACTTAAGGTACCATAGCAACTGCATAGCATCACCTTGGCAACAATCTATAACATCCTTGCAACCACCAGAATACCCTGACAACTGAATAGCAACACACGAAAACACTTAAGGTACCATAGCAACTGCATAGCATCACCTTGGCAACAACCTATAACATCCTAGCAACCACCAGAATACCCTGACAACTGAATAGCAACAACAAGCAAACACCCAATATACCATAGCAACTGCATAGCATCACCTTGGCAACAACCTATAACATCCTAGCAACCACCAGAATACCCTGACAACTGAATAGCAACACACGAAAACACTTAAGGTACCATAGCAACTGCATAGCATTACCTTGGCAACAATCTATAACATCCTTGCAACCACCAGAATACCCTGACAACTGAATAGCAACACACGAAAACACTTAAGGTACCATAGCAACTGCATAGCATCACCTTGGCAACAACCTATAACATCCTAGCAACCACCAGAATACCCTGACAACTGAATAGCAACAACAAGCAACCACCCAATATACCATAGCAACTGCATAGCATCACCTTGGCAACAACCTATAACATCCTAGCAACCACCAGAATACCCTGACAACTGAATAGCAACACACGAAAACACTTAAGGTACCATAGCAACTGCATAGCATTACCTTGGCAACAACCTATAACATCCTAGCAACCACCAGAATACCCTGACAACTGAATAGAGACAAACGGAAACACTTAAGGTACCATAGCAACTGCATAGCATCACCTTGGCAACAATCTATAACATCCTTGCAACCACCAGAATACCCTGACAACTGAATAGCAACAACAAGCAACCACCCAATATACCCTGACAACTGAATAGCAACACACGAAAACACTTAAGGTACCATAGCAACTGCATAGCATTACCTTGGCAACAACCTATAACATCCTAGCAACCACCAGAATACCCTGACAACTGAATAGCAACACACGAAAACACTTAAGGTACCATAATAACTGCATAGCATCACCTTGGCAACAACCAATAACATCCTAGTAACCACCAGAATACCCTGACAACGGAATAGCAACAACAAGCAACCACCCAATATACCATAGCAACTGCATAGCATTACCTTGGCAACAACCTATAACATCCTAGCAACCACCAGAATACCCTGACAACTGAATAGCAACACACGAAAACACTTAAGGTACCATAATAACTGCATAGCATCACCTTGGCAACAACCAATAACATCCTAGTAACCACCAGAATACCCTGACAACTGAATAGCAACACACGAAAACACTTAAGGTACCATAGCAACTGCATAGCATCACCTTGGCAACAACCTATAACATCCTAGCAACCACCAGAATACCCTGACAACTGAATAGAGACAAACGGAAACACTTAAGGTACCATAGCAACTGCATAGCATCACCTTGGCAACAATCTATAACATCCTTGCAACCACCAGAATACCCTGACAACTGAATAGCAACAACAAGCAACCACCCAATATACCATAGCAACTGCATAGCATCACCTTGGCAACAACCTATAACATCCTAGCAACCACCAGAATACCCTGACAACTGAATAGCAACAACAAGCAACCACCCAATATACCATAGCAACTGCATAGCATCACCTTGGCAACAACCTATAACATCCTAGCAACCACCAGAATACCCTGACAACTGAATAGCAACACACGAAAACACTTAAGGTACCATAGCAACTGCATAGCATTACCTTGGCAACAACCTATAACATCCTAGCAACCACCAGAATACCCTGACAACTGAATAGAGACAAACGGAAACACTTAAGGTACCATAGCAACTGCATAGCATCACCTTGGCAACAATCTATAACATCCTTGCAACCACCAGAATACCCTGACAACTGAATAGCAACAACAAGCAACCACCCAATATACCCTGACAACTGAATAGCAACACACGAAAACACTTAAGGTACCATAGCAACTGCATAGCATTACCTTGGCAACAACCTATAACATCCTAGCAACCACCAGAATACCCTGACAACTGAATAGCAACACACGAAAACACTTAAGGTACCATAATAACTGCATAGCATCACCTTGGCAACAACCAATAACATCCTAGTAACCACCAGAATACCCTGACAACGGAATAGCAACAACAAGCAACCACCCAATATACCATAGCAACTGCATAGCATTACCTTGGCAACAACCTATAACATCCTAGCAACCACCAGAATACCCTGACAACTGAATAGCAACACACGAAAACACTTAAGGTACCATAATAACTGCATAGCATCACCTTGGCAACAACCAATAACATCCTAGTAACCACCAGAATACCCTGACAACTGAATAGCAACACACGAAAACACTTAAGGTACCATAGCAACTGCATAGCATCACCTTGGCAACAACCTATAACATCCTAGCAACCACCAGAATACCCTGACAACTGAATAGAGACAAACGGAAACTCTTAAGGTACCATAGCAACTGCATAGCATCACCTTGGCAACAATCTATAACATCCTTGCAACCACCAGAATACCCTGACAACTGAATAGCAACACACGAAAACACTTAAGGTACCATAGCAACTGCATAGCATTACCTTGGCAACAACCTATAACATCCTAGCAACCACCAGAATACCCTGACAACTGAATAGCAACACACGAAAACACTTAAGGTACCATAGCAACTGCATAGCATCACCTTGGCAACAACCAATAACATCCTAGTAACCACCAGAATACCCTGACAACTGAATAGCAACACACATTCAAACACAGACACGAACACACAGAGAAAACGCATTACTTTATCAACTGCATACCAATGCCTTAGCAATACTTAAACTTCCTTGCGACCATTGTGCAATGCCCAAGTAACCACTCAGAAGCCCTAGCAACTGCATAGCAACACCTTGGCAACATCCCAGCAACCACTCAGAATAACTGTATAGCAATGCATGGCAGTATCTTTTGTTCTTCAGAATATGTATAAATCTACTGCAGGTCAAATGAAATGAAAACACAAACTCGGCGTGTGAATAATGTGGCCTCAGACGCGTCGTTGATCATTTGCATGAGTGTCATGTAAATTCACGCCTGCAAATACACGCCATTCCTCACTGCAAAACATGACGTGTCACGGGAAGCCCTCTGGACCGTGAACGACCCACAAGACGCTTTAACTCGCCCTCATTTTTCTCCTCATTAAAGGAATTACCTTGTCAAACAAAAACAGAAAGGCGCATCTGAAAAGAAAGCAAACTGCTCAGGCTGAGGGTTCGTGGATGAAGATGGCCGCAATGAGACAGCGGCTCGTTTACTATTATTGGCTGCGGGCTGTTCTGAACGTCTGCATCATTACTCCTGGACACACATAAGAAAGTCCAAATGTCTGCAGATATTTCAGAGTTCACAACCTGAATAATGCAAGAAAGCACTGCAGCACATCACTCTCTGTCCGAGTACGTCCATTCTGGAAAATGCGCCTGTTCAAGGTGAGGCCTTGACATGTGAATCGCCGGTTATTGCTTCATTTATGACACGTGTCGGTTCAGGACGAGCGCATGAGTGCAGTGCACGTTACATGTTCACTAACTTCACGTCAATCTGCGCAGAACCCCACAGTGCTGCAATCCGCAACATCATTCGCAGGAAATGACATGCTGGATTCTAAAGCGCGGTCAAATATTCCAGTGCCGTTTGACAGGAGTGAGTATGTGTTACAGTGGAATGATGAGATGCGACGTCTCGTTACGTTACTAACGTCCTCAACAACATAAGAGGAGTTTTTCATTTCACATATTTTGCATTTTCCAGAAATACTCTGACAGTGATTTAAATGACTTTTGAAATTTCTGACAGATAATGCCTTGGAGTTTATTTTAGATCTAATATGAAGCACGAAAACTGTCACAAAAAATTGTATTTTAAGAATGTGTTTGCTTCAATACGCTTGTATCTGTGACTAAAGGAATATGTGATGTGATTTAATGTATGCTGCAACTTAACAGAAATAACATGTTTATGCCAAAGATTCTTTGCTCACAAAGTCTGTGCAGTTAAAAACCAGTAGCAACAGCTGAAATGAACTCTGATTTCAACACAAGGGATGCATTCTGGGAAATGAAGTGCTCTTCCACCCTGTTCATTTATTAAATGTGATGAAATATATAAACATAATAAAAATATATATTGGGCCTATAATGATGGCATTTTAAACATTCATCCAGCTCTCCATCATCCATCCATCTCTCCAACATCCATCCATCCATCCCTCGATCCATCTCTCCATCATCCATCCAACTCTCCAACATCTATCCATCCATCTCTCCATCATCCATCATCTACCCATCTGTCCAACATCTATCCATCCATCTCTCAATCATCCATCCATCATCTAACCTACCTCTCCATTTTCTATCCATCCATCATCCATCCATCTCTCCATCATCCATTCATCCATCATCTACCCATATTTCCATTTTCTATCTATCTATCCATCTCTCCATCCTCCATCATCCACCCATCTTTCCATTTTCTATCTATCTATCCATCTCTCCATCATCCATCCATCCATCTATCATCCATCCATCCATCATCTACCCATCTTTCTATTTTCTGTCTTTCCATCCATCTCTCCATCATTCATTCATCCATCTATCATCCATCCATCCATCATCTACCCATCTTTCTATTTTCTGTCTATCCATCCATCTCTCCATCATCCATCCATCCATCTATCATCCATCCATCATCCATTCATCCATCATCTACCCATATTTCCATTTTCTATCTATCTATCCATCTCTCCATCCTCCATCATCCACCCATCTTTCCATTTTCTATCTATCTATCCATCTCTCCATCATCCATCCATCCATCTATCATCCATCCATCCATCATCTACCCATCTTTCTATTTTCTGTCTTTCCATCCATCTCTCCATCATTCATTCATCCATCTATCATCCATCCATCCATCATCTACCCATCTTTCTATTTTCTGTCTATCCATCCATCTCTCCATCATCCATCCATCCATCTATCATCCATCCATCATCTACCCATCTTTCTATTTTCTGTCTATCCATCCATCTCTCCATCATCCATCCATCTTTCCATTTTCTATCCATCCATCTCTCCATCATCCAGCCATCCATCTATCATCCATCCATCCATCATCTACCCATCTTTCTATTTTCTGTCTATCCATCCATCTCTCCATCATCCATCCATCTTTCCATTTTCTATCCATCCATCTCTCCATCATCCAGCCATCCATCTATCATCCATCCATCATCTACCCATCTTTCTATTTTCTGTCTATCCATCCATCTCTCCATCATCTATCCATCCATCCATCTCTCCATCATCCACCCATCTTTCCATTTTCTATCCATCCATCTCCCCATCATCCATCCATCTCTCCATCATCTATCCATCCATCTATCATCCATCTCTCCATCCTCCATCATCCACCCATCTTTCCATTTTCTATCCATCCATCTCCCCATCATCCATCCATCCATCTCTCCATCATCCATCCATCCATCCATCTATTATCCATCCATCCATCATCTACCCATCTTGCTATTTTCTGTCTATCCATCCATTTCTCCATCATCTATCCATCCATCTCTATCTATCAGTTTGTTTATTAAATGTAATTAAATAAATAAATTAAATAAATATATAGAATCTATCTATCTATCTATCTATCTATCTATCTATCATCCATCTCTTCATCATCCATCTCTCCATCATATCCATTCATCGAATATACATTAAAAGTGTGTGTGTGGGGGGGTCTAATGCCTTTCAAACTTCTTCCAAATCTTTCAAAGACTTTGTCAAGTTGGCAATAAAAGTTTGAGTTTGAGTTAATAAATGATTGCTTTTCAAATAAAAATTACAATTTCTTTGGATTTAATTGAATTTCAATTTATTTTAATTCTGCTTTACATTCAAAATCAAATTGTAATTTCCTTCCTGCTTGCAACCTTTATGGCATGTTACTGTAAGCATGTTTTACTGGCAAACAATAAAACATGCTTATTATTAGTGCACTTTTTCAGCAGTAAATTCACATTCGCTGCAGACTCACTTACTCTACACAAGTACAAAAGAGCAGATGAATGCCTAACCAATGCACCGCAAAGAGTGCAATCACAAATCTACTGTATGCTGTAGTGAACTCTTCAAAAATATTTTTTAATAATCTGAATAAAAATATTCTAGAATAATTTTTTTTATTTTTTTGTAAGTACACCAATCCCTTTTCGGTGGCCGTCAATGGAAAAAACTACAGTTATAGAATCTGTACTACACATTTAACTAGACAAGCACTGACCCCAGGAGAAAACTCATGTGAAAGACCATTTACAGTAATGCTCACTATAGCGGCCTGTCAGGATTGTCAATTGGAGTGCCCAAAACAACCACTAGAGGGCACTCCACCCCGGACTGTTACTCACTCACACCGCTGGACTTCACTTCCCATAATCCACTGTCAGACACTCACTCACACCTGCGCACTACATCACCCAGTACCCTGTCACTGATCACCCCAGCCAGCTGTAGCCTATCATCCGGACTATTTAAGCTCCACACACAAACGACCGTTTATTTACCGTGTTTGTTTTCCCTGTCCTGTTTTCTGCCTGTTTGCCCATTTTCTGATTGTTCTCTGCCTGCCTTGTTGGATTTACTGCTTTGGATTATTGGACTGTTGTTTACCTGCTGCCGGCCTCGACCTACCCGCCGGTTTAACGATTACGACTCCGCTTTTCCTCTGACATTCCCGTTTGCTGTTTTCTGACCCTGCCTGTTATCCCCATTCTGTCTTTAACAAAGCTTGCAATTCGTTGAGCTGCTTATCATTACACGGCCTAACAGCATCAATGCTAAGACTGCAAACGTACTTGCATTGTATCACGAATCGCAATTGAAAGCATATAAAAACGCATGAAGTTTATGTAGCTAGAAGTATGTGCTTTCATTCATGTATGTAGAATGCAGTAGTTCATTTTACTAGAGTAACATGGCAATCCATGTTAAGCTCTGATGAGTCTGATACAGCACATATGAGAATATTCGCCTTCAGAAGTGCCTGGAGAACAAACAATCGTACTTTAATACTTCCAACCTGACCAGCACTTTCATCCATTTCAAAAACTTGGGAAAACAAAAGGAAGCCCAGGACAATTGGTTATTGTATTTCTTGAAAAGAAAAACAAAAAATTGCACACAACGCCTATGACTGTATGGAGAAAAACAAATTATAACTCCAAAACCAATTTAGGTTTCTATTAACGTTCCAGCTTCTGTTCAAAAGCTGCTGCATGTGGAAGAATTGTATTTTTGGGGTTTCTGCTCTCTGTAACTGGACTGATCGCTTAGAGAGATTCATGATTGTACCGTTATCCAGTCCGAGGTGCCAAGACGGGTCAATTATTATCTGTCTCGTCCAGCTGGAAAGCACCAAAGCTGGTCAAGAAGCTTGTTTGTGTTGTTCAGGCTATATTTAGTTTGCTTATCACCACTGGATTCACTGAATGAGGGTGATTTTCTCACCTCCTCAAACTTTAAAGAGAAGCAAAACTCCAATTTGCCCATCGTTTCAAACTCGTGTGACTTTCTTCTGTACAAAAGGAGAGTGTTTCATACGCGTCTTGATGCGCTATTTTTGAATATGCGCAGGGGATTTAAATGAAACAACTTCATTTTTGAACACTCTATAACATAAAAGAGATGCAATAAAAGAACCACTTTGGGTTCCCAAAAGAACCTTTCATTGAAAACCTCTTAAAAGAACAATTCTGCCTTAGGCTGCGTTCACACTTGTAGTGTTTGGTTCGATTAAAACGAACCCTGGTGCGATTGCTCAGTTAGTGCGGTTCATATGTGAACGCTGCCATCAGAACCAAACAAGCGCTAAAAAGATGAGTCTCGATCCGCTTCCAAACGAACTCTGGTGCGGTTCGATTGATATATGAACGCAACACGGACCAAAGACGTGTAAACGAACCAAAAACAGGACGTGATGTCACAAGATGCGACGCTACGAGTCAGCCGATTTGACGACGCGGGAAGATCGGCGTATCCAAAATGAGTCGAGGGCAAACGTGGAGCAGCGAGGAGGTGAAGTTTCTGTTTCTGCACACAACGGAGGAAATCCTGCTGCTGTTTTGAATGTTTTGAACATTTGATGAGCTCTTCGTGAGTTCTCAGCTGGTAAAAATAAAGCATTTGAACACGCATAAAATGATGGCGTTTAATCCAGAACACAGCGTTGCTTTGAATGTTCGGTAAGCGAGATCCGTCGCCAAATATACGTCATAAAAGCCGACCAATCAGGTCGTGACCTTTCTGTTAAAAATGCCAGTGTGAACGCTAAGCGGACCAGGACTATATTTTTTGTTTTTGTTTTTTGGTCCGGACCAAACCAACCGAACTACAAGTGTGAGGAACATTTTAAGTACTTTTTTCCACTATAAAGAACCTTTTGTTCAATGCAAAGCCTCCATGGATGTTGAAGTTTCTTCACTAAAACCACAGATGCCAATAAAGAAAGAATACAGGTTTGGAATGACATGAAGGTGAATGAATCAAGGCAGAATTTTCCATTTTGGGTGAACTATCCCTTCAATGAATTGAAGAAAGAAATAGAGATGTTAGTGTTTGTGAAGTCGGCCTGACACCACACTTACTTCATCCTGTTCCAAGGACTTTTCTCAGATCCATGGCAGAAAGCCAGGACGACACCATTAAACATCACGTCAATGGCAGAGAAGAACTCTCAAAAAGGTCTTCCAAAACGCAGTGATTTATAGCAAAGCGAGACCAAAATCTAAATTCCCAGCAGGTGAGTCGGAGAGCAGTCATATGAAACGGTTAGAAAATATGGTTTTGAGGAATAAGATTCAGCTCCTGGAGCATGTCTGCTTCTCGCTGCAGTTATTGATCACACAAACGGGGAGGAAATGTCAGTGGTTTCATTGTCCTTCAGTTTAGTTTGGCCTTTGGTGTCAAATCCCATTAAAGAAAATCACAGCACTCTCGCTGTCTATCAAGCCGTCAAAATGCCACGGGTCGGGACGGCACCTGTGGCATCGCATACAAACAGAATCCAAAAGACACTAAATTCTTGCCCGTTCTCCACTTAATGCTGATGCTTTTACATTTCAAAGTTCTGTTTAACAGTCGAATTTCAAAGGCCTCGAAACTCTCAACTCGATCAAAACTTTGCTGCTGTACAAGCCTTCTATCGTCTGATTGATAGTTTGCACTTTTTTAGCAAGTAAAAGCTTTAGTATAATGTAAAAACATCCGCCTTCAGCTCGTGCTTCTGATTTTAAACAGTAAACAGTGACTTTTATAGCGTTATATCGGACTGAAGCAGCTTAGGGTTACTTCATTATTCATGCATAATTTTTTTTTTAAAATGTCGGTATCAAATATGATCAGGCTTTTGAGGAAGATTTATTTGTTCATCTCTCAATCATTATTGCATTGCGTATTCGATCATAAAACTAAGCATGTCTTACGAAGACATTACTGACTGTTTAATAATATGCATTTTATGCAAATAGTCTCCTATACTGATTGATTTACATTACAAATTTTCAGAATTTCATCTTACTTTTTCGGCCATACAAATATCACCACTAAATTGCATATTTTTGCTCAGTTTTTTTTCTTCCTTGAGTCTCAGCTCTGTATTCTCACTATATATGAGCCACATGTACCAAATATGATACTCAACATGAAACACACAAGTTTTCGACCATTAATCCGACACGTCTCAAATGTTTCTCCTAAATTGAAGGAAAATTAGGAGTCTACAGTTGTCATACAGAGAGAGAATAGAGCTATAAAGTAAAGTGAGTTCGTATTGAAATCTCTGACTTTCGACTGTAGTGTTGTTGAGACGTGGCTTTTTCATGATAAACATCTGAGAACTTCACCAAAAGTCTCCATTCGCTCTCTGAAGGAGAAACAATTGAGATATTAATGCATATGTTAAGCACAGAATGTTTAATAGTCCCCTGAAGGAATCCGATCGGACCATTTCTCAAGCAGCAATGCAATCTGAAAAAGTATTAACCGGCGCTCTTTTCTTCATACTGCAGCCATTAGCTAAAAATAAAAGGTGAGTTATTTCCGCTTCTAATATCCAGCGTGAGCCAAATCTAGCTCTTATGAGGATCTGAAAAGTCAGCAAATGCACGAGTTAAATTAGAAAATAACAACCGGGCAAAGGAGCAGCCATCAGCGAAACCCAGAGACGTCCAGCAGGACGGATGTTGTGGCGCTCTGATACAAATAACCTCGCGGAGGTGACGAGAGCTTGAAAAATTTCGATGTATTTGTTCTTTAAACACACCGTGGACGTGCTGAAGCAGCATTTATGGTGCGGCGTGCTTGGCTGCGTTTGATTGTATTGATTTCATTATGCAGTCTTGTTGTCCACACACACACACACACACACACACACGACTTGTTATTAAATTATTCACTGCATCCCCTTTACAAATGAGAAATTGAACATTTTTGAAAAGAAGACATCAATTCAATAGATGCAAGATGCTGATAATGTACAACACTGAGTGAACCAGCGAGAAATAATTGTTTTGCTTAACGGTACGTCCACCTGAGAGCGTCTAATCTATACGTGCGATCGCTCTATTAGCTGCGCTCAAATCAGGGGCGGCACTGAATGAGCGTATTATGCAAATCAGTTGCTTCACGCCTCATAAGAAATGCATTAGACTGCGGGTCAAAGGGTCAAATGTGTAAACATTTCCCTCAATATCTCAAATATAGAAATATACACTGGGTGTATTTGTGTTGCTTATTCAATAATTACAATGGACTAGGCAATGCAATTCTTGTCAGAAAGCACACTGAAATATTACTGAACATTAAACACTATGAGATTTACTCAAAATATTATCTATATTTGCAGTCCATAATAAAAGCTTTCAAGTATAAGCGAGATATATAGCGAGATCTGATGAGCAGTCAAGGCATGAGAGATATTCAGGGTTGTGTAATAATGTGTTTTTTGTCAATTAAAAAAAAAAAAAAAAAAAAAAGGATTTTTATCCGATTAATCGATTAATCGAAAAAATAATCGGCCAACTAATCGATTATCAAAATAATCGTTAGTTGCAACCCTAGTTTAAAGCATGTATTTTGTCATCTGTAGTGAAATACATTTTAAAAGCAACCTACCCAGCCCTGGAGATATTTTTACCATCTGTTAGCTGGTCAGTCCACCACAAAGCATCATCTTGGACATCAAATCAGTATGTGACACTGCTGGGGAACTCGACGCTCTTTTCAGCTCAATTTACCCAGTTGTATCTTAATTGAGATCTTAACACAGTTCAGCAGAAAGCAGCAAAACACACTCAGCAGGGCTCAGTTCTCTGAGAGAGAGAGAGAGAGAGAGAGAGAGAGAAAGAAAGGATAACATGTGGCCCATTTTGAACAAAGTATGTTAATTGAGAACTTTTGAATGGTGCAGCACATGTGCCGTTTCTTAAAGGGGCAGTAAGCGATTTCTGAGAAATGAACTTTCTATTGAAAGTGACCAAGCAGCACAACACACTTGTAGCCAATCAGCAGTAGGGGCGTGTCCACTCATGATGCGGGAGTAAGAGGGAGATTTGAAGCAAGACTGTAGACATTACAAAAACGAAAAGATGAATATCACCGGGAAAAAATGGGTTATGAGCAGGTTAATATTAGAAACGGCGGGAAGGCCTGAAAACGGATGCCGACGTTGCGTCATTTCTCCTCCAAACACGAGTAACATCGGTGTTGCTGTGTTTCGCGTGTTTGTTGTAATGTTAGCTCTTGTAACAGGACAGTTTCAGTGTTTACTGGTGACTAACAACAAACTCTTGTGTGGTGTGTGTTCTTTTTTTGTTGTACAATAGCTGTCACTGGGATATTCCCCTTTAAAAATGTTCTAATATGTACCATTTAAGTACTAATATATACACTTTTGGGTAACACTTTATTTTACAGTGTCATTGTTACACATGTTACATATAAATATATGTAGTAATAACTAGAAATTATGCATAATTACATGCAATTAACCCTAACCCTATAGTAAGTACATGTAGTTAATTGTCATTACTCAGTACGTAAATGTATAATTACAGTGTAACACTGACACCTTACAATAAAGTGTAACCTCTTTTGGTACCAATATGTATATTTAATAAGCACTCTTTAGGTACAAAGGTGCAACTTTTGAAAATGTACCACCCCAGTGATAGCTTTTGTACCTTTTTTTTCTGAGAGTGTGTGATAAAGAGACATCCACTTATTGCATTTTGGGGGCGGCGCAGGGAGGGGAGGGGTGTGTTTGTTTGGGTTGATTTCAAACTACGCTTACGGCACCTTTAATTATTTACACAAAATCGATACATTTTAGTGGTGCTCACACTCAGGGTTGCTGATCAAAACAAAGCTGGATAACATTCAGTTCAATTGAAGTTATTTCAGCACTTGGTATAAAGGAATATGTTGAAATAAAGCAGTCCGTCTGAGAAGTTTCGCCGCACCGCTGACCTTAATTTATGACTGAAAAATTGATTGTTTTCATTTTGGTGAAGCACACGGATTTGTTCGAATGTGGCCTTTTTCACACAGTCATCTTTTGTAGAAATGGAAATAAAATATGTTTAATCATACGGCATACAATGTCATTACAGTTTCTGCAACAATTCACACGGTGACAGATTGAGATGTGTGGTGTTTGGTTGCAAGAAAGAAAAAAAAACCCAGATTTGATTCTTTTCACTCAGCTGAATGCGTCTAGCCGGGGCTTTGTGAGTGCCGTTTCTTTGAGATGAAATGTCCCACTCTCATTTTCTCCAAAATAATCACTTATACGGTCGCGTTATATTTCATGCCTTTCTTTTCATGATGAATGATACACACAGGACACTGGGGTTGGAACGGCTAAAGATGCATAACCCTTCACTGAACTCACTGGATGTTTAGACAACATAACTCATATATTGTATACCTCAGAAATTACTTGACAATTCTAGAACTTTATATATATACACTACCAGTCAAAAGTTTTAGAACATCCCAATGTTTTTATTGAAATTTAAGCAGTTCAAGTCCAGTGAATGACCTGAAATGGTACAAAGGTATGCAGTAAACTGCCAGAGGTTAAAAAAAAAACGTTTAGGTTACCAAAAACTGAAAAATAATGTACATTTCAGAGTTACACAAAAAGGCCTTTTTCAGGGAACAACTAATGCCTTGAAAGTTGATGCTAACAATTCCTACAGGTGTTTCATAATTTAGCAGATGCTTTTATCCAAAGTGACTTACAAGGGGAGCAATTAGGGGTTAGGTGCCTTGCTCAAGGGCACTTTAGTCATGGTATCGAAGGTGCTGTTTATTCACAATCCCCACTTTCAATTTCTGCCGGCGTGGGATTCGAACCGGCAACCTTCAGATTACAAGCCCAACTCCCTCACCACTAGACAGTATTGGACAGTATTGTACTGTAGGAAGTAGTATATGCTCTCATAATGGCAAGAAAAAGGCAATTAACAAAGGAAGACAGACAGACCATTATAACCCTTAAAAGTGTAGGTCTTTCCTTTAGAGAAATTGCAAAGAAAGCCAAGGTGTCAGTGAGTACAGTTTCCTGTAACATCAAAAGGAATTTGGAAACTGGAGGAAACTCTGACAGGAAGAGGTCTGGCAGACCCAAAGCCACAACGGAATCAGAAGACAAGTTTCTGAGAATCAACAGCTTGCGTGATAGGCTGCTCACAGGACAACAGCTTCAAGCACAGCTTAACACTGGTCGAAGTAAGCAAGTCTCAGTTTCAACTGTGAAGAGAAGACTTAGAGCTGCAGGTTTGACAGGTCGAGTGGCAGTAAGAAAGCCATTGCTAAGATGGCAAAAGAAGAAAAAGAGGCTTGCCTGGGCCATGAAGCACCGCCAGTGGACTACTGAAGACTGGAAGAAGGTGTTATGGACTGATGAATCGAAATTTGAAATCTTCGGTTCATCACGCAGGGTTTTTGTACGCCGTCGAGTAGACGGAAGGATGGTTCCTCAGTGTGTGACACCAACCGTCAAACATGAAGGAGGAAGCGTGATGGTCTGGGGCTCTTTTGCTGGATCCAGAGTCGGCGACTTGCACAGAGTGAGTGGCACCCTGAACCAAAACTGCAACCACAGCATTTTGCAGCACCATGCAATACCCTCTGGTATACGCCTAGTTGGTCAGGGGTTCATCCTACAGCAAGATAATGACCCAAAACATACCTCCAGGTTATGTCCAAACTGCCTTAGAAGAAAAGAACAAGACGGTAGGCTTCAAATCATGGAATGGCCAGCACAGTCTCCAGACTTAAACCCCATCGAGCTGGTTTGGCATGAACTGGACAGAAGGGTGAAAGCAAAGCAACCTACAAGTGCAACACATTGTGGGAACGTCTGCAACAGTGTTGGGAAGAACTTTCCGAACAATATTTGATTTCCATTGTAGAAAGAATCGGCTGTTATATCTGCAAAAGGTGTCAAAAATTTAGATTAAATTTTGTTAAACAAAACTCTTCCATGATTTCTTTTTTATCTCCAATTGTTTATTTGTTCTATGCTTTAATTTCAGAGTACATTGAGACATTAAACTGCGTAGATTTCAATAAAAAACAGAAAAATGGAGGCGTTCTAAAACTTTTGACCGGTAGTGTATATATAAAGTTCCAGAATTGTCAAGTATATATCTATATATAAGAGCGGCAGCTGGATCAGTGGCCTTGGTTTCAGAAAGTGTTTCTCCCATACATTTAAATCACAGGCACTTCAAAACAACCTTAAACAAAACATGAAACTATCTAGATCTGAATTACATTACAAACTTTAATTCTAAGCAAAGCATTTTACCTAACATATGTATGCATGCATGCATACATATTTTTCTACTTCTTATTTTCTCTATGGAGGAAGAAAATGGGATTTTACTTCCAGAAGCCGACTGAGTCCTACTGCGGCACATCACAATGAAAGGGAATGGAAAACGCCACCCTTAGAGTTTTATTTGGTGACTGTTGTCGTCTCTCCGGGGTTTGTTCACTTTTTCACTAGCCTATTGTTGTTCCTCCTCATGGGACACATGACCACATGAGCGCTCGAGTTTTATTCGCCATGAATTATCTCCAGACCATATTCCCTGCACTCATAACTCAACCTACAAACACAGATAACATTGAGCTTCTCAAGGGGAGATTTCACATGTACAATACAGGAAGATTTCTTATCCAGTCGTATGATATATTATGTCTGAATATTTTGTAGTATGTGCAAATACAAACCCGCTTAAAACACAATAGAAGTCTACTAACTTTACAATTACAATTAACAGAAAAGGTTTTAATCACATTAGTCTCACTTTAACATGTAAATGTCTATAAACATACACATAAAATTTTAAAAATTAAAGTAAAATTCAATGTATAAATATAAAATACGAAAAATATATAGAATTATAAAAGGTGCTAAATATAAAAACTATATAAAATGCCTGAATATTTTGTATTGAGTGCAAAAACAATCACTTATAAAACATGATTACTTTAAGGAAGTAACTTTAAAGTCAATTGACCCTTCGCAAACAGTTTGATTGACAGGCGATCTGACCAATCATAACCTTGAATCCGCCAACGTTGGTGAACTTGAACTTGATAAATTGTGTGTCCTCACGTCTTTCCATGCTTGAAACAACATTCCTTCTCCTGTCATCCCCGAGTGTTACAAATCTCATATGTTTGGCTACATTTTAAAAACACGTAACAATTAGTCTGCTTCAGACTTGCACTGTTACATAATCATGGTTAAATATTCTGATTCCAGCAGATCCAGGTTTACATATCAGCATTTTCCGAGTAAACTAAGAGAGATTTAGTGTGCATCTTAATAATGCTTGACACTTACTTCCTCTTAATCTGACCGTATTACGATAAATATCAGAATATTCTTGTGCATGAAAATGCAGTCAATGTCACCCAGTGGATTGACACATGAACTCTAAAACTTTCACTTCATCATATAAGGACATCCTTCACCCGTGGTGATTTTAATGCACGGACGGTTGCGGCTGCACTTTCTTTGAAGCCATTTGAACAGGAAGAAAAACAGCATGAAAAGGATAAAAGGGCCATCAAACCACTGTGTGCTAAAGAGGTCGCCTCTCTAGTGTGCACTCATAAGCTGTCTGAAGGGGAACAAAGTTACCCGGACACCATCCAGCAGTGGACAATGTGCAGTTTAGTGTGGGAAGCTTGACTTGATATATCACAGAAACCTCAGACTCCCACATGTTGTCTTTAAGATAGATGCTTCACTGAGCTCGTAGGTCGACATAAATGGATCTTTCTGCAGCAGGTAAGTTGCTCGCGCCACAGCTGAGATTGAGTTTTGTGGTACGATGCGGTCTGTCAGCTCTCCTTACAGTACACTTTACAGAAACACTCCACAATCCATTAGAGCTCTGTATTGCCAAGAATCTGGCGATACGATACGCATCACGTTGGGTTACGACACGATTTATTGCGATACTGTAAGAAAGATTATATATTGTGATATTTCTTGTTTTTTAGAAAGTAGTGGATCTAATTTAACAGTCTTGAAAACCTCCATATACATAATTCTGAGGTATAAAGTCAGAATTGTGAGATATAAAGTCAGAATTATGAGATATAAAGTCAGAATTGTGAGATATAAAGTCAGAATTGCGAGATATAAAGTCAGAATTCTGAGATATAAAGTCAGAATTGCGAGATATAAAGTCAGAATTGCGAGATATAAAGTCAGAATTGTAGGATATAAAGTCAGAATTGTGAGATATAAAGACAGAATTGTGAGATATAAAGGCAGAATTGCGAGATATAAAGACAGAATTGTGAGATATAAAGTCAGAATTGTGAGATATAAAGTCAGAATTGTGAGATATAAAGTCAGAATTGTGAGATATAAAGACAGAATTGTGAGATATAAAGTCAGAATTGCGAGATATAAAGTCAGAATTGCGAGATATAAAGTCAGAATTGTGAGATATAAAGTCAGAATTCTGAGATATAAAGTCAGAATTCTGAGATATAAAGTCAGAATTGTGATATATAAAGTCAGAATTGCGAGATATAAAGTCAGAATTGCAAGATATAAAGTCAGAATTGCGAGATATAAAGTCAGAATTGCAAGATATAAAGTCAGAATTCTGAGATATAAAGTCAGAATTGCGAGATATAAAGTCAGAATTGCGAGATATAAAGTCAGAATTGTGAGATATAAAGTCAGAATTGCGAGATATAAAGTCAGAATTGCGAGATATAAAGTCAGAATTGCGAGATATAAAGTCAGAATTGCGAGATATAAAGTCAGAATTGCGAGATATAAAGTCAGAATTGTGAGATATAAAGTCAGAATTCTGAGATATAAAGTCAGAATTGTGAGATATAAAGTCAGAATTGCGAGATAAAAAGTCAGAATTGCAAGATATAAAGTCAGAATTGCGAGATATAAAGTCAGAATTGTGAGATATAAAGTCAGAATTGCGAGATAAAAAGTCAGAATTGCAAGATATAAAGTCAGAATTGCGAGATATAAAGTCAGAATTGCGAGATATAAAGTCAGAATTGTGAGATATAAAGTCAGAATTGCAAGATATAAAGTCAGAATTGTGAGATATAAAGTCATAATTATGAGATATAAAGTCAGAATTGTGAGATATAAAGTCAGAATTGCGAGATATAAAGTCAGAATTGCGAGATATAAAGTCAGAATTATGAGATATAAAGTCAGAATTGCGAGATATAAAGTCAGAATTGCGAGATATAAAGTCAGAATTGCGAGATATAAAGTCAGAATTGCGAGATATAAAGTCAGAATTTTTGAGATATAAAGTCAGAATTGCGAGATATAAAGTCAGAATTGTGAGATATAAAGTCAGAATTGTGAGATATAAAGTCAGAATTATGAGATATAAAGTCAGAATTGTGAGATATAAAGTCAGAATTATGAGATATAAAGTCAGAATTGTGAGATATAAAGTCAGAATTCTGAGATATAAAGTCAGAATTGCGAGATATAAAGTCAGAATTGCGAGATATAAAGTCAGAATTGCGAGATATAAAGTCAGAATTGCGAGATATAAAGTCAGAATTGTGAGATATAAAGTCAGAATTCTGAAATATAAAGACAGAATTGTGAGATATAAAGTCAGAATTGTGAGATATAAAGTC
Organism: Opsariichthys bidens; assembly: GCA_037194245.1. Taxonomy (NCBI): domain Eukaryota; kingdom Metazoa; phylum Chordata; class Actinopteri; order Cypriniformes; family Xenocyprididae; genus Opsariichthys; species Opsariichthys bidens. The sequence goes on from CM074289.1 coordinate 3,782,317, forward strand.
AGAATTGTGAGATATAAAGTCATAATTGTGAGATATAAAGTCAGAATTATGAGATATAAAGTCAGAATTGTGAGATATAAAGTCAGAATTGTGAGATATAAAGTCAGAATTGCGAGATAAAAAGTCAGAATTGCAAGATATAAAGTCAGAATTGTGAGATATAAAGTCAGAATTGCAAGATATAAAGTCAGAATTGTGAGATATAAAGTCAGAATTGTGAGATATAAAGTCAGAATTCTGAGATATAAAGTCAGAATTGCGAGATATAAAGTCAGAATTATGAGATATAAAGTCAGAGTTGCGAGATATAAAGTCAGAATTGTGAGATATAAAGTCAGAATTCTGAGATATAAAGTCAGAATTGCGAGATATAAAGTCAGAATTGCGAGATAAAAAGTCAGAATTGCGAGATATAAAGTCAGAATTGTGAGATATAAAGTCAGAATTGTGAGATATAAAGTCAGAATTGCGAGATATAAAGTCAGAATTGTGAGATATAAAGTCAGAATTGCGAGATAAAAAGTCAGAATTGCAAGATATAAAGTCAGAATTGCGAGATATAAAGTCAGAATTGCGAGATATAAAGTCAGAATTGTGAGATATAAAGTCAGAATTGCAAGATATAAAGTCAGAATTGTGAGATATAAAGTCATAATTATGAGATATAAAGTCAGAATTGTGAGATATAAAGTCAGAATTGCGAGATATAAAGTCAGAATTGTGAGATATAAAGTCAGAATTGCGAGACATAAAGTCAGAATTCTGAGATATAAAGTCAGAATTGTGAGATAAAAAGTCACAATAATCTTTTTTTTTTCAGTGGCGGAAACGGGCTTCCATATTTCACATTATAGTTTCTAATTTCTAAAGTGCATAGTCCAATACAAGACTGCATGATATTGTTTAGGCGTTCATTTGCACGGTGGCTCTGACTTGTCAAAACACCTCTCAAAATGTTTGCTACAGATGAGAAAAACGCAAAAAATTAAACCCGATCCGATTTTTTTTGTTTATGACAGACGAAAGTTTCAGAGACAGTGTGTAAACATGATTGACACAAGATGAGGCCATATTTATTTTTTAACGTGTGAAAATTTCAGACTACACATCTAACCGCAATATTTAAATGTTCAGCAAGCAATCTCATTGGCTGCAGAACCAGCAGTGGCCAATCAGCTTGCGGCATGCGGGAATGATGCGATTGCTTGCAGATTGTATGTAAAGGACCTGCGCCCTCTAGAGTTTCATGGCTGAAAGAGATATATTGAAGTATTAAAACATAATAATAAAACATAAAAATGCAAGTATACATGTGTGTCTATCATCTCGGTGACTATATCATAAGAGCTTTATGCACCTTTGACCCCTGCGGTTGACCGCGTGCTCCTTTGGGACGGTGACGGCGTAACTACATCCCACCAGTGGCCCTGCGTGGGCTCTCGGTGTCATCTGACTCTCCATTATTGATGTGAGCAATATTCCATCCATCCCAGGGCGTATCTGTCAGGACCGTCCCTCTCTGACGTTATGAAGCCATTTAATAAAATATAAATGTCTGCCATATTACTGAAACTGTCCAATTTCAGATCTCAAAACATCCGACGCCTAGATTTATAAGAACTGAAAGCACATTCAAAGATCCAAGAAGCATTGTGCAAAATCTGCATCAACTGACCATCTCGACAAACCAGCCAAGCAAAACAGAATTTGCTTCAAATCTCCATCTCTCAAATGCTTTTATTCTGCAACCCAGAAACTGAACTGCATTCAGTCACATTACACTCACGCTGGGGCTTCTGTCAAAATCATTGTGTTTATTTTCTCCTCTAGCACTGATTTAATGACTTCTAGATGGAGAAGAGAGAAACACAGCTGAAATTGCAGATTAATTTGCAAATATGTCCGTGCATTTAAATTTAGAAGCGCTACTGTCCATCTTTTAATAGAACGGTTTTTGATGCTGTTTTTCTACCACCCACAGCGAAGCGCGGCGATACGGTTTCCCTGCAAACTCTGCCCGGATTTATTCGCTTTTCACTTGAATGAGATGTAATTTGCAGTAGCGTCCCGATACAGATTACCACTAGCGGTCATAATTTCTCGAGATGCAGAGTTATGGGAATTTTCGGCTGATACACTGAGGGAGGCGTTTGAATAATTTTATCTGTGTTTTCCACAAAGACTCAAAAAAATGAATCGTCCAGGTTGAAAACACCCCATATGCATCTTTTTTTTTTTCTATACCTCTTGTAATATGGGTGTCGATGGAAACATTGATTTGGCTCAGAAACACCAGCGCACTGTGACCGATGAGCCACTCACATTTTCCTCAGATAATGTAAAAAATGTAGCTGCACAATAATATCTTTCTGAGAGTTAAATGTAACCACCTTTACAATAACCTTCCATTAGTGTATTCCAATGAAACGATTCCATTAAAATTATCTCGCTACACTTTACATTTCACAGTCAAAGGTCATTTTAGGATGATTTAACTTGGCCTTCTTCAGAATAACATCATTGAATGCAAAACATCATTTTCGGCGTCTTCTTTTGCAGTTCACTCGCTAATTCACAGCAGCACAATTACGTTCTCAACTGCGCTCATTTGTATGCAGACAGATGCAAATCCTCTCTCTCTCGGGGCGCAGCGAACCTGCACCAATAAGCGGCGGGTTATGGCTCAGATACTGTATGTGCACATCACTCATGGAGAGAGAAAATGCACTACGAAAATTAACATTTGAAAATAAAAGATATTTACGACTGTCAACTCAAAACCACCATCATCCGAACACTCCGAGTGGTTTATCCTCTTCAGGATTCCTAAAATACTTATTTACATAGAAACAAAATGATATTGTTGTTTACAATTCTTCATTAATCATTTAAAGTCCCCTATTATGCCATCTTAAAGGCTGCTCATTTTGTTATAGAGTCTCCTACCATAGTTTTATATGCATCCAAGGTCAAAAAACACAATTTTGGGCTGTCCCAGACGAAATGTGACCAATAGTGGCAATTTCTTAATTCTGACTTTATAACTCAAAATTGCAACTTTATTTCACGCAATTCTGAGGGAGAAAGTCAGAATTGTGAGATAAAAACTTGCAATGACCTTTTTTGTGTTTGTTCCACACTTATTAGTATTCCAAAGAATTTAGATGAAGTTACTAAACTTGAGTAATGTAACGAAATACGTTACAAATGACTTTTTAAAGCACGTATTTTGTAATCTGTAGTGAAATACATTTTAAAAGTAACCCACCCAGCCCTGCCTACGTCTACTGACTAGCCAATAGTAATGCAATATGAAATGTCGTATTGATCTACGTGACTAAAAACTACTTGCCTCAAGCTCCATTTGCAAAATTGTCCTGCCAAGTTGGCCTCTTTTCCCATATTCTCCTCTTTCGCTTCCTCCTCATTTATTCAGCGCCCATAAAATCCACAATCTCGCTGTGTTTGTTTAAAACCAGCGCATTCTGATGAAATTCGGCGGGTCAAAGTAGACGCTGTTCACGGGAAGCCAATGAAGACCATTGGCAAAATTTGTTATAAAACTATCCGAAAAAGCATATTATGGGGCACTTGGGTTAACCTACATATCTAGCTTTAAATTGTTGCTTTAACTATTTGGAAAGGCTTCTTAGGCAAAAAGTAGACTAAATAGTTTGACTATATTATTAATCAACGACGGACCAGGCTTGGCATGGCTTTTCTTATGGCTTGACAAGTTATGTCAGCAATTAGGATTATTTTCTTTACAATAACATGCATAGATGAATCATTCACAATAAGGCCAGGAACGAGCGTTAAGAAAGTAAATGGAGTCCAATTTCATTTTATGTCAACTTTAAGTCCAAATTGATAGTAAAGGTCGTTTGATCCGCTAGAAATCCCCATTATACACTGTTTTGCTTTTATAAGTCACTATGGATTAAATGCTTATCGACACTTCAATCAAATGCTGGAATAAAAGAGCTATTTGAATGTCACCCCAGCTTTGTGGATTTAGCAATATCTAATTCCTCCTTTATTGTTTGTCGCTCCACATAAATAATGCTTTCTAAGGGAGCCAGGGATTCTTTTATCCCAATACAAGTTCTTTTTACAACAGCTCTGGCTGCTGCGAGTCACACAACATCATTTCATTTTGAATTTATCTGAGATAATAAAAATCTGCGTCTGTGCAAACATCATCCTCCATTACTGCACAATGCCATTTTGGGACAATTTCAAAGTGATATTCTCTGGAATTAATTGGAAGGAACTGCATTCCTGAGTGCCATTTCTTTCTATTCCAGTCCTGGAACCACCCTGAACTGCCAAGAAACCTCTGTGACAAAAACTGCCACTGCGATATTTGCTTTTTCTGCTTGCGATATTCAAATAGTTTCACCTGATGAATGGCTCTATCTTGAGAGAATTAATCATTCTAGAATGATTTTGTGGGAAAGTTAATCTCTATAGAAAATAATATATTACAAGCATAGATAAATACAACAGAACAAAACTGTAATACTATTTGTAAAATCAAATATATATTATACTTTGTGATGTTTTTACACGTTTTATTTTTATTTTTTAATTATCTGTGATCAAACATTAATTGACGGACCCCCTGCAGACCCCCGGTTGAAGACCCATGCCATAAGTGAATGTGTTTACGAGGATACTCACAGAGACGGGCATTTTGACAATTTCGCATATGTTTGGGATATATATTGTATTTAAAAAAAAATTATATTTGAATATTTGTTTATTTAAATGACGTTTAACAAGAAAGACGTTATTTTTTTAAACATCAAGTTTTTGTCAGCTTACAGTTAGGCAATACACACAACAAGCTTACATATATATATATATATATATATATATATATATATATACATATATATATGCTTACAGTTAGGCAATACACACAACAAGCTTACATATATATATGCTTACAGTTAGGCAATACACACAACAAGCTTACATATATATATATGCTTACAGTTAGGCAATACACACAATAAGCTTACATATATATATATGCTTACAGTTAGGCAATACACACAATAAGCTTACATATATATATGCTTACAATTAGGCAATACACACAATAAGCTTACATATATATATATGCTTACAGTTAGGCAATACACACAACAAGCTTACATATATATATATGCTTACAGTTAGGCAATACACACAATAAGCTTACATATATATATATGCTTACAGTTAGGCAATACACACAACAAGCTTACATATATATATATATATATATATATATATATATATACATATATATATGCTTACAGTTAGGCAATACACACAACAAGCTTACATATATATATATGCTTACAGTTAGGCAATACACACAACAAGCTTACATATATATATATGCTTACAGTTAGGCAATACACACAACAAGCTTACATATATATATATGCTTACAGTTAGGCAATACACACAATAAGCTTATATATATATATATGCTTACAGTTAGGCAATACACACAACAAGCTTACATATATATATGCTTACAGTTAGGCAATACACACAATAAGCTTACATATATATATATGCTTACAGTTAGGCAATACACACAACAAGCTTACATATATATATATATATATATATATATACATATATATATGCTTACAGTTAGGCAATACACACAATAAGCTTACATATATATATATGCTTACAGTTAGGCAATACACACAACAAGCTTACATATATATATATGCTTACAGTTAGGCAATACACACAACAAGCTTACATATATATATATGCTTACAGTTAGGCAATACACACAACAAGCTTACATATATATATATGCTTACAGTTAGGCAATACACACAACAAGCTTACATATATATATATGCTTACAGTTAGGCAATACACACAACAAGCTTACATATATATATATGCTTACAGTTAGGCAATACACACAATAAGCTTACATATATATATATATGCTTACAGTTAGGCAATACACACAATAAGCTTACATATATATATATGCTTACAGTTAGGCAATACACACAACAAGCTTACATATATATATATGCTTACAGTTAGGCAATACACACAACAAGCTTACATATATATATATGCTTACAGTTAGGCAATACACACAATAAGCTTATATATATATATATGCTTACAGTTAGGCAATACACACAACAAGCTTACATATATATATATGCTTACAGTTAGGCAATACACACAACAAGCTTACATATATATATATGCTTACAGTTAGGCAATACACACAATAAGCTTACATATATATATGCTTACAGTTAGGCAATACACACAACAAGCTTACATATATATATATGCTTACAGTTAGGCAATACACACAACAAGCTTACATATATATATATGCTTACAGTTAGGCAATACACACAATAAGCTTACATATATATATATGCTTACAGTTAGGCAATACACACAACAAGCTTATATATATATGCTTACAGTTAGGCAATACACACAACAAGCTTATATATATATGCTTACAGTTAGGCAATACACACAACAAGCTTACATATATATATATGCTTACAGTTAGGCAATACACACAATAAGCTTACATATATATATATGCTTACAGTTAGGCAATACACACAACAAGCTTACATATATATATATGCTTACAGTTAGGCAATACACACAATAAGCTTACATATATATATATGCTTACAGTTAGGCAATACACACAACAAGCTTACATATAAATATATGCTTACAGTTAGGCAATACACACAATAAGCTTACATATATATATATGCTTACAGTTAGGCAATACACACAACAAGCTTACATATATATATATGCTTACAGTTAGGCAATACACACAACAAGCTTACATATATATATATGCTTACAGTTAGGCAATACACACAATAAGCTTACATATATATATATATATATATGCTTACAGTTAGGCAATACACACAACAAGCTTATATATATATGCTTACAGTTAGGCAATACAAACAACAAGCTGACATATATATATATGCTTACAGTTAGGCAATACACACAATAAGCTTACATATATATATATGCTTACAGTTAGGCAATACACACAACAAGCTTACATATATATATATGCTTACAGTTAGGCAATACACACAATAAGCTTACATATATATATATGCTTACAGTTAGGCAATACACACAATAAGCTTACATATATATATATGCTTACAGTTAGGCAATACACACAACAAGCTTACATATAAATATATGCTTACAGTTAGGCAATACACACAATAAGCTTACATATATATATATGCTTACAGTTAGGCAATACACACAACAAGCTTACATATATATATATATGCTTACAGTTAGGCAATACACACAACAAGCTTACATATATATATATATGCTTACAGTTAGGCAATACACACAATAAGCTTACATATATATATATATATATGCTTACAGTTAGGCAATACACACAACAAGCTTATATATATATGCTTACAGTTAGGCAATACAAACAACAAGCTGACATATATATATATGCTTACAGTTAGGCAATACACACAATAAGCTTACATATATATATATGCTTACAGTTAGGCAATACACACAACAAGCTTACATATATATATATGCTTACAGTTAGGCAATACACACAATAAGCTTACATATATATATATGCTTACAGTTAGGCAATACACACAATAAGCTTACATATATATATATGCTTACAGTTAGGCAATACACACAACAAGCTTACATATAAATATATGCTTACAGTTAGGCAATACACACAATAAGCTTACATATATATATATGCTTACAGTTAGGCAATACACACAACAAGCTTACATATATATATATATGCTTACAGTTAGGCAATACACACAACAAGCTTACATATATATATATGCTTACAGTTAGGCAATACACACAATAAGCTTACATATATATATATATATGCTTACAGTTAGGCAATACACACAACAAGCTTATATATATGCTTACAGTTAGGCAATACACACAACAAGCTTACATATATATATATGCTTACAGTTAGGCAATACACACAATAAGCTTACATATATATATATGCTTACAGTTAGGCAATACACACAACAAGCTTACATATATATATATGCTTACAGTTAGGCAATACACACAATAAGCTTACATATATATATATGCTTACAGTTAGGCAATACACACAATAAGCTTACATATAAATATATGCTTACAGTTAGGCAATACACACAACAAGCTTACATATATATATATGCTTACAGTTAGGCAATACACACAATAAGCTTACATATATATATATATGCTTACAGTTAGGCAATACACACAATAAGCTTATATATATATATATGCTTACAGTTAGGCAATACACACAACAAGCTTACATATATATATATGCTTACAGTTAGGCAATACACACAACAAGCTTACATATATATATATGCTTACAGTTAGGCAATACACACAATAAGCTTATATATATATATATGCTTACAGTTAGGCAATACACACAACAAGCTTACATATATATATATGCTTACAGTTAGGCAATACACACAACAAGCTTACATATATATATATGCTTACAGTTAGGCAATACACACAATAAGCTTACATATATATATATGCTTACAGTTAGGCAATACACACAACAAGCTTACATATATATATATGCTTACAGTTAGGCAATACACACAACAAGCTTACATATATATATATGCTTACAGTTAGGCAATACACACAATAAGCTTACATATATATATATATATATGCTTACAGTTAGGCAATACACACAACAAGCTTATATATATATGCTTACAGTTAGGCAATACACACAACAAGCTTACATATATATATATGCTTACAGTTAGGCAATACACACAATAAGCTTACATATATATATATGCTTACAGTTAGGCAATACACACAACAAGCTTACATATATATATATGCTTACAGTTAGGCAATACACACAATAAGCTTACATATATATATATATGCTTACAGTTAGGCAATACACACAACAAGCTTACATATAAATATATGCTTACAGTTAGGCAATACACACAATAAGCTTACATATATATATATGCTTACAGTTAGGCAATACACACAACAAGCTTACATATATATATATGCTTACAGTTAGGCAATACACACAACAAGCTTACATATATATATATGCTTACAGTTAGGCAATACACACAATAAGCTTACATATATATATATATATATGCTTACAGTTAGGCAATACACACAACAAGCTTATATATATATGCTTACAGTTAGGCAATACACACAACAAGCTTACATATATATATATGCTTACAGTTAGGCAATACACACAATAAGCTTACATATATATATATGCTTACAGTTAGGCAATACACACAACAAGCTTACATATATATATATGCTTACAGTTAGGCAATACACACAATAAGCTTACATATATATATATGCTTACAGTTAGGCAATACACACAATAAGCTTACATATAAATATATGCTTACAGTTAGGCAATACACACAATAAGCTTACATATATATATATGCTTACAGTTAGGCAATACACACAACAAGCTTACATATATATATATGCTTACAGTTAGGCAATACACACAATAAGCTTACATATATATATATGCTTACAGTTAGGCAATACACACAACAAGCTTACATATAAATATATGCTTACAGTTAGGCAATACACACAATAAGCTTACATATATATATATGCTTACAGTTAGGCAATACACACAACAAGCTTACATATATATATATGCTTACAGTTAGGCAATACACACAATAAGCTTACATATATATATATATATATGCTTACAGTTAGGCAATACACACAATAAGCTTACATATATATATATATATATATATATGCTTACAGTTAGGCAATACACACAACAAGCTTACATATATATATATGCTTACAGTTAGGCAATACACACAATAAGCTTACATATATATATATGCTTACAGTTAGGCAATACACACAACAAGCTTACATATATATATATGCTTACAGTTAGGCAATACACACAATAAGCTTACATATATATATATGCTTACAGTTAGGCAATACACACAACAAGCTTACATATAAATATATGCTTACAGTTAGGCAATACACACAATAAGCTTACATATATATATATGCTTACAGTTAGGCAATACACACAACAAGCTTACATATATATATATGCTTACAGTTAGGCAATACACACAACAAGCTTACATATATATATATGCTTACAGTTAGGCAATACACACAATAAGCTTACATATATATATATATATATATGCTTACAGTTAGGCAATACACACAACAAGCTTATATATATATGCTTACAGTTAGGCAATACACACAACAAGCTTACATATATATATATATGCTTACAGTTAGGCAATACACACAACAAGCTTACATATATATATATGCTTACAGTTAGGCAATACACACAATAAGCTTACATATATATATATGCTTACAGTTAGGCAATACACACAACAAGCTTACATATATATATATGCTTACAGTTAGGCAATACACACAACAAGCTTACATATATATATATGCTTACAGTTAGGCAATACACACAACAAGCTTACATATATATATATGCTTACAGTTAGGCAATACACACAACAAGCTTACATATATATATATGCTTACAGTTAGGCAATACACACAACAAGCTTACATATATATATATGCTTACAGTTAGGCAATACACACAATAAGCTTACATATATATATATGCTTACAGTTAGGCAATACACACAATAAGCTTACATATAAATATATGCTTACAGTTAGGCAATACACACAACAAGCTTACATATATATATATGCTTACAGTTAGGCAATACACACAATAAGCTTACATATATATATATGCTTACAGTTAGGCAATACACACAATAAGCTTATATATATATATGCTTACAGTTAGGCAATACACACAACAAGCTTACATATATATATATGCTTACAGTTAGGCAATACACACAACAAGCTTACATATATATATATGCTTACAGTTAGGCAATACACACAATAAGCTTATATATATATATATGCTTACAGTTAGGCAATACACACAACAAGCTTACATATATATATATGCTTACAGTTAGGCAATACACACAACAAGCTTACATATATATATATGCTTACAGTTAGGCAATACACACAATAAGCTTACATATATATATATATGCTTACAGTTAGGCAATACACACAACAAGCTTACATATATATATATGCTTACAGTTAGGCAATACACACAACAAGCTTACATATATATATATGCTTACAGTTAGGCAATACACACAATAAGCTTACATATATATATATATATATGCTTACAGTTAGGCAATACACACAACAAGCTTACATATATATATATGCTTACAGTTAGGCAATACACACAACAAGCTTACATATATATATATGCTTACAGTTAGGCAATACACACAACAAGCTTACATATATATATATGCTTACAGTTAGGCAATACACACAATAAGCTTACATATATATATATGCTTACAGTTAGGCAATACACACAACAAGCTTACATATATATATATGCTTACAGTTAGGCAATACACACAATAAGCTTACATATATATATATGCTTACAGTTAGGCAATACACACAACAAGCTTACATATAAATATATGCTTACAGTTAGGCAATACACACAACAAGCTTACATATATATATATGCTTACAGTTAGGCAATACACACAACAAGCTTACATATATATATATGCTTACAGTTAGGCAATACACACAATAAGCTTACATATATATATATGCTTACAGTTAGGCAATACACACAACAAGCTTACATATATATATATGCTTACAGTTAGGCAATACACACAATAAGCTTACATATATATATATGCTTACAGTTAGGCAATACACACAACAAGCTTACATATATATATATGCTTACAATTAGGCAATACACACAACAAGCTTACATATATATATATGCTTACAGTTAGGCAATACACACAATAAGCTTACATATATATATATATATATGCTTACAGTTAGGCAATACACACAACAAGCTTATATATATATGCTTACAGTTAGGCAATACACACAACAAGCTTACATATATATATATGCTTACAGTTAGGCAATACACACAATAAGCTTACATATATATATATATATATGCTTACAGTTAGGCAATACACACAATAAGCTTACATATATATATATATATATATATATGCTTACAGTTAGGCAATACACACAATAAGCTTACATATATATATATATATATATATATATATATATATATCGAGGTTTTCTTTTAGGAGAAAAAAAGAACAAAAGCATTTAAGCTCAAGCAGTGCAAATGCAGAAAAATGTGAATAAAGCAGATAGCGGCAGGTATCAAACAGAACGTGCATGTGCGCTCGAGTCAGCATAATGGTTATCTTGTTTACATTGCTTCACATGTTCATGTTGAGAAAAACAATAATATCCATATTCTCAGGTCGGTTAAGAATGAGAAAACGCACTGTGCTGACAGACGTTGCACAAAGATAGACGTGTGCTAAGCTAAGTTTCTAACAACACTTTGTGTTTTCTGTTCTTAAACCTCTCTCCCTCGACGAAACTCAAAGGAAGCATATGTCTCGAGAACATTTTGCTTTCAGATATCTTCTCGGCTCACTCGGGGAACAGCTGCACTTATCTGTCGTGAATGCCGGGATGGACAGCTGTCTGTCCTCACTCGACAGGTGTTTGGATTATTAATACGAGGCAGATGACAACATTATTTGATAAAATACGATAAACTTGTTAAACGCGCTCAACAGCACCACCCTATTAACTGCTAGTTTTAGTGCTTTGGATTTATCATGGATTCACTGCATTTACGGCCAGCAAAGCGACGTAGTAAAATTTGGATGGTGTTTTTTATTTTTCAAAGAATAATAACTGATCGGATATTCAAAAATTTGTGCACACCCCTAGTCCATTCAAGCACAAATAGATGCAGAAGAGAACAGAATTTGGAAACCAGGTCCCAATTAACCGTTCGCAAAGACCCGCCCCCTTTAGTTACTGTCGCTATGTCCGACAACCCATGTGATCTCATGCCACACATCATGTTCTCATGAAGTGAAAAATACATTGTGGAGCAAAAGGACACTGACAACGTTTGAAACGTTTCATATTTAAAATATTGTCATTTTTTAAAGAAGTTTAATCAATAAATAGCGTCTAGTGTGTGTTTAATGTGTGGTGACAGATCGCTGGAGCTCCTCGATCATCTCTTCATACTAGTTCATTTATAGCATCAAATAAACATGAATGAACATCAGAAGGAAGGTTGTTTCATCTGTGGACACACAATTTTTCAAGTTCAAGTTCACCAACGTTAATCTACTAAATGGCAGATTCAGGGTTATGATTGGTCAGATCGCCTGTCAATCAAACTGAGGGCGAAGGGTAGGGCATTTTGCATCTCTGTGCACTCAATTGGTTTAAAATCGCTTGAATGTTTAAACTGACAAGACCTAAAACAGGTGCAAATGATCAACTTTCACTCTATGATGAGTAAACTTTGCAATTAATCAGAGAATTTCGAACCGTGGTGCCTGGTCTGTACAGATCATGCATCAATTATGATCCCTCTTTAAACTTCCTTAGATGAGACTATCACAGATGTGCACATCGCTATATCGATGCTAACACCATATATTGTGCAACCCTACTATGAACACCTAGTAGTAACCGCTTAGAAACCACCCAGAATACTCAAGCAACTCATTAGCAATCTTCTCACATTCACCACAAAAACCAGTTCCTTGTAACAACTCAGAACACCTCGGCAACCGTCTTGCAAGGTTTATATGTCAAAATCGTCAAACTAACCTTTAAACTGTCTTGAACTTCCAGAGATGCTATCAGATCAACATTCAAAGAGCTTTCCCTTTTCTGGTTTATTTTTGTTTCCTTTAGATGTTGGAGTGAAATATGACCGGGGCGTATGTTTGTGCATATAGACATCTCATGCTTGTGGTGGTGTGACATCTGACGGTGTGTGTTTGTAATAAGTGCATGCTGACAGCATGAGCACGTTTTTTCATTTTCAAAACACTGTCGGTGTGATCTGAACTGCAAATGGCACCGACAGCTTTCTTCATAGCGGGGGGCGCATGCATCATTTCCTCACGGCCATGGAGGAAAATGCAGATATTTCCTTGCCGGAGGTCTGGAGGTTCAGTCGAGAATCCGATTCACCCCACACGTACGTCTCAATGACAGCTGAGGAAATCTTACAAGTCCTCTCGCAGACTGCTGACCCCTCGGATCCGTTTGAAAGTCATTCTGCGGAAACAGCATTTCTCGGCGGCGCAGTCAAATTCTGCCAACAAAAGCACTTTCCTTCCCTTCAAGCAAAACACACACATTTGATGACTTGAGATTAAAGCAGAAATCATTAAGAACATGTAAATGACGCTTCCCTTCCCAGCCTGCCTCTTCCCATTAATGAGTATTCCAAGAAAACAACGTTTAGTAAATGTACCAAGCCTGCTGTGACTCACAAATCACAAGCGAGATCTCTTTAATATTTTAGTTTCTTCTCCTAGATACAAATGAGATTAAAGTTGTGATTTTACGACTCGTCTGTTTCTCCTGAGAAAACGACTTCTTTGACGCTTGTCTTTACTAAAGTTTGAACAGTTCTCTTAAAAATTGACGATTCTTAATAAAGCACAGTGTTATTTTAGTATCATTGATATGCTATATAGTGTTTTGTTAATTCGTTACCGTTTTAGTAATTTTGTAGTTTTCCAAAAAAAAAAAATTAGTCATTTTTGGGTTATTGTAAGTATATCTATAGGGAAACATGAAGACTGATTATTCTATTGGATGTGGTTCAGTTTTTTGTTAAAGCATTCAGATTATTTCACTAAATGTCAATAAATGTTATGCTATAAGTACCCTCTTGATCTTTCTTGGGGAAATCTTGTACAAATAAACTGGTATTGAAGTCATTTATAAATACATATATATTAAAAGTTAATAAAGAATACATAACTTAGAATACAGTAATGAAACTGCAGATTACAAAGATGGAAACCCTGCTGCCAGTATTTTACTGTTAAATTACAGAAAAGATGTCATTTGGATTACGGTAATGAAACTGTAAGATTACGGTACACTGCTGGAAACCCTGCTGCCAGTATGTTACCGTTAATTTACAGAAACGCTGTAATTTGAATTATGGCACTGAAACTGTAAGATTACGGTACACTGCTGGAAACCCTGCTGCCAGTATTTTATCGTTAATTTACAGAAAAGATGTCATTTGGATTACGGTAATGAAACTGTAAGATTACGGTACACTGCTGGAAACCCTGCTGCCAGTATGTTACCGTTAATTTACAGAAAAGCTGTAATTTGAATTATGGCACTGAAACTGTAAAATTATGGTACACTGCTGGAAACCCTGCTGCCAGTATTTTATCGTTAATTTACAGAAAAGCTGTCATTTGGATTACGGTAATGAAACTGTAAGATTACGGTACACTGCTGGAAACCCTGCTGCCAGTATGTTACCGTTAATTTACAGAAAAGCTATCATTTGGATTACGGTAATGAAACTGTAAGATTACGGTACACTGCTGGAAACCCTGCTGCCAGTATGTTACCGTTAATTTACAGAAAAGCTGTAATTTGAATTACGGCACTGAAACTGTAAAATTATGGTACACTGCTGGAAACCCTGCTGCCAGTATTTTATCGTTAATTTACAGAAAAGCTGTCATTTGCATTATGGTAATGAAACTGTAAGATTACGGTACACTGCTGGAAACCCTGCTGCCAGTATGTTACCGTTAATTTACAGAAAAGATGTCATTTGGATTACGGTAATGAAACTGTAAAATTACGGTATACTGCTGGAAACCCTGCTGCCAGTATTTTATCGTTAATTTACAGAAAAGCTGTCATTTGGATTACGGTAATGAAACTGTAAAATTATGGTACACTGCTGGAAACCCTGCTGCCAGTATTTTATCGTTAATTTACAGAAAAGCTGTCATTTGCATTATGGTAATGAAACTGTAAGATTACGGTACACTGCTGGAAACCCTGCTGCCAGTATGTTACCGTTAATTTACAGAAAAGATGTCATTTGGATTATGGTAATGAAACTGTAAAATTACGGTATACTGCTGGAAACCCTGCTGCCAGTATTTTATCGTTAATTTACAGAAAAGCTGTCATTTGCATTATGGTAATGAAACTGTAAAATTACGGTATACTGCTGGAAACCCTGCTGCCAGTATTTTATCGTTAATTTACAGAAAAGCTGTCATTTGAATTATGGCACTGAAACTGTAAGATTATGGTACACTGCTGGAAACCCTGCTGCCAGTATTTTATCGTTAATTTACAGAAAAGCTGTCATTTGAATTATGGCACTGAAACTGTAAGATTATGGTACACTGCTGGAAACCCTGCTGCCAGTATTTTATCGTTAATTTACAGAAAAGCTGTCATTTGAATTATGGCACTGAAACTGTAAGATTATGGTACACTGCTGGAAACCCTGCTGCCAGTATTTTATCGTTAATTTACAGAAAAGCTGTCATTTGAATTATGGCACTGAAACTGTAAGATTATGGTACACTGCTGGAAACCCTGCTGCCAGTATTTTATCGTTAATTTACAGAAAAGCTGTCATTTGGATTACGGTAATGAAACTGTAAAATTATGGTACACTGCTGGAAACCCTGCTGCCAGTATTTTATCGTTAATTTACAGAAAAGCTGTCATTTGGATTACGGTAATGAAACTGTAAAATTATGGTACACTGCTGGAAACCCTGCTGCCAGTATTTTATCGTTAATTTACAGAAAAGCTGTCATTTGCATTATGGTAATGAAACTGTAAGATTACGGTACACTGCTGGAAACCCTGCTGCCAGTATGTTACCGTTAATTTACAGAAAAGATGTCATTTGGATTATGGTAATGAAACTGTAAAATTACGGTATACTGCTGGAAACCCTGCTGCCAGTATTTTATCGTTAATTTACAGAAAAGCTGTCATTTGCATTATGGTAATGAAACTGTAAAATTACGGTATACTGCTGGAAACCCTGCTGCCAGTATTTTATCGTTAATTTACAGAAAAGCTGTCATTTGAATTATGGCACTGAAACTGTAAGATTACGGTACACTGCTGGAAACCCTGCTGCCAGTATTTTATCGTTAATTTACAGAAAAGCTGTCATTTGCATTATGGTAATGAAACTGTAAAATTATGGTACACTGCTGGAAACCCTGCTGCCAGTATTTTATCGTTAATTTACAGAAAAGCTGTCATTTGAATTATGGCACTGAAACTGTAAGATTACGGTACACTGCTGGAAACCCTGCTGCCAGTATTTTATCGTTAATTTACAGAAAAGCTGTCATTTGCATTATGGTAATGAAACTGTAAAATTATGGTACACTGCTGGAAACCCTGCTGCCAGTATGTTACCGTTAATTTACAGAAAAGCTGTAATTTGAATTATGGCACTGAAACTGTAAAATTATGGTACACTGCTGGAAACCCTGCTGCCAGTATTTTATCGTTAATTTACAGAAAAGATGTCATTTGGATTACGGTAATGAAACTGTAAGATTACGGTACACTGCTGGAAACCCTGCTGCCAGTATTTTATCGTTAATTTACAGAAAAGCTGTCATTTGAATTATGGTAATGAAACTGTAAGATTACGGTACACTGCTGGAAACCCTGCTGCCAGTATGTTACCGTTAATTTACAGAAAAGCTGTAATTTGAATTATGGCACTGAAACTGTAAAATTATGGTACACTGCTGGAAACCCTGCTGCCAGTATTTTATCGTTAATTTACAGAAAAGCTGTCATTTGCATTATGGTAATGAAACTGTAAAATTATGGTACACTGCTGGAAACCCTGCTGCCAGTATGTTACCGTTAATTTACAGAAAAGATGTCATTTGGATTATGGTAATGAAACTGTAAAATTACGGTATACTGCTGGAAACCCTGCTGCCAGTATTTTATCGTTAATTTACAGAAAAGCTGTCATTTGCATTATGGTAATGAAACTGTAAAATTACGGTACACTGCTGGAAACCCTGCTGCCAGTATTTTACCGTTAATTTACGTGTAAATTTTTTACAGTGCATGTAGTTTTATCAAGTTTTGGTTATTTATTTTATTACGTCACCTTGACCTAAACCAAAAAAAGCTTCTGCTTAGTTATTTAACAACTAATTAAATAACTAAACATAAGCTGATATCCCTGTGTCTACAATAATCAAATAAAACTTCAAATTCCCAATCCAGCATTTTCACAGTGAAACTGATCTCCTAAAGAAACAAGAGGAATATCTCAATCTGCGACTGAACAAGATCTCGCATCTGACATCAGCCGGAATCAGACGCAAACATATTCTGCCTTCCCTCGGGCTGATTTCTTGAGCATTTGGTGTAAGGCAGTCGGGCATAGATCCAATAGGACACATTATCGCAGAAAAGGAGCTTGAGTGAATGTATTCAGCTGTTTTGAATATCTCAGAGGGATTGAGCAATCGGCATGAGTGGGAAATGTAAATCCTGAAGCGCGGCACCAGCTTCTGAACACGGCTGCAGGCAAAGTGTGGGATATTATCAAATGAAGTTGCAATCTGTGAACGTGCAATCTGCCAAGAACAAACACTTAGTGTTCCTGCTGATAGTGAAGTCAGAAGGGATGTTTGGAAGGGTGAAAGTAGAGTTCAGCGGGACATGCGCCTGGACACTGGCTAAGAATACTTACTGTTTACTGCATACTGCCTGCAACTCCTATAAAACTGAGCCAAAGACTGCATTATGCAACAATGAACAGTCCAAATAGTAGTACGCCACACTGTCACATCATGACCTCCTGCATGCGAGTGCCGTCCAGTTCGTCATCTTGGAAATAATGGAATGATTATTTTTGCATTTTGAAATCAATCTTGAGTAAAAATGCGTTATCTTCTGGCAGTTTCATCAAAATAGATTTTGTGCATTGTGCATTGCATTGTGGGATATAGTATATTTGTACAGTGTGCTCTGATGTGATACATTAAAATAATGTGGTAGAAGAGCATTCTTTCAATTTTATAAAATTCAAGAAAAAAGATTGTAAATTTTGTACGTCATTATAATTATTGTCATTTAATAAATTATCAAAATTGCTAATATTAATATTAAATTCAATTTAATAATTTAATCTGTTAATAATAGTATTAATATAAAAATATTACTTAATATGTTAAAAATCTTACTAGCATATTATATAGACATTAATCTAATTTAATTAATACTGTATAATATTACTAATATGTATAAATAATCTATATAAAAATATTTTATGAATGTATATAATTTTATTATATATTTCTTTCTATTATTATTATTTATAATAATAATTTATTATTATTATTATTATTACAATCATATTATTTATATATATATATATATATATATATATATATATATATATATATAATACTTCATTTTTAATACAGTTTTTCTGTATTTTTTTCTAAATAGTTTTTAACATGCAAAGAGAAATATAGGTGTATCACTTTAAAAAAAAAAAAATGCTGGGTTAAAAACAACCCAAGCTGGGTTGAAAATGGACAAACCCAGCGATTGGGATGAATGTTTCATCGCTAATTTCCAACATATTTTGGGTTCATTTTAAGCAAGCAATACAGGCATTTTTAAACAATACTTGAGCTAAATAAAACTACCCAGCAGGCTGTTAAACATTTAACCCAACCGCTGGGTTAAAACAACCCAAAACACTTGGGTTAACACAACCACTGGGTTAAAACAACTTTGATTTTTTTAGAGTTTAAGAATGCCCAACTACCACACTATATGTTCTAGCTAAAAATGGAGCCACTTCTCATCGTGTTCATGTGCGTTTTTTGTTTTTGCAGCAGATAAAGTCATCCGTTTAATGCCCAACACTATAAGAGCAGAAGGACCCTCAAAGGGCAGCTGTCTATGTAGCACAAATAACCCACATCGAGACAGATCACGAGGTTCTGCAACACAGCTTGTGCGTAAATGAGCAAAAATTTTTAGTGGCTGCCTGCCACTAAAGAGTTAACCGACACATCTTGTTTTGTCCACGGTCATCTGACCGATCGTTCCGTCATGTTGAGGTTGAGTGATCCGTCGAGGTAAACAATTACCTCGCTATCACTGCCCTGTCATGTAGCACATCCATCTAGCGAGATCTTATTTTCCTGTTCTGCATGACAATAACCGGACGACGGCTAGAAAACACGGTTTTAAACCCAGACTTCTTCACGGCAGCTGGTGGGTTACAGGTTACAAGTTGATATTATGGCATTTAGGAGAGTCGATACCTTATAAAAGTCATTATATGACTCTCGTAGCTTTGTTCACGAGTGCAATAACAGCAAAGGTTTTTATAAAAGCATCTGTTCAATAAAATGTTATTGAAGGAACATATTGCATCTCGAAATTGGTTGGTTAGTGGCGAGCGTGCCAACGCTCATCCTCCAGCTTCAGAGGTCAATTACTTGCTTATTTTCCTTTCATGCAATTAAGCGAGATGCTAGTCATTACGGAACATCAAACATCTATTTATGTAGTGAGACGGGAATAGATGAGATGTGGTTTTCGGAGCCTCTCGCAAACGCAAACATCTGACTTCAGCAAATGTAGGAGGTCACGCGCAAGGTCGTCGTCAATAGCCATAGATTCACGGGTTGATAATTACGCTAGGACGAGGTTCTCGCAGGGCTTCTTCGTTTTTGTCCGAAGACACTTCTCCTTATCAGAAGTAAGGGCATGAGCGCATGTAGGCAGAAGATGAATTGGCTCCAGTCATGCATGCACTGTTTGGCCATAATAACTTGATGCCCGTGATAAATGAACGCGTCAGTGAATAGTTAACGGGGTTCGTCTGCTAATACATATTCATGGGGAGTTTGGGTGGGAGGAAACTTGTGATCAAATAACAACACTTTTGTTCTCCAAGGGCTCTTTGTTTTTTGCCCTCAGAGGACTTTTGGTTCTTATTATCAATGTTAAAAACAGTTTTTGCTGCTTAACATTTTTTTTTTTTTTTTTTTTTTTTTCTTGTGTGGAAACTGTGATTTAAAAAAAAGAGAAAGAAATGAATGCTTTTATTCAGCAAAGATGCATTACACTGATCAAAAGTGACAGTAAAGACATTTATAAAGTTACAACAGATTAATGTTGTTCTTTTAAACTTTCTGTTTAATGTTTTTGTGGAAAATGTGGTACTTCCAGGATTCGTTGGTCAATAGGAAGAAAGTAACACAGTTTTCATAAAAATATTAAGCATCAAAAATGGTAAATAAATTATTTGTTTAAATTTTATATATATATATATATACATAAAGTTTAAATGTTTATATTTATATTTACCATTATATAAATACGTAATAATAAAATATATAAAACGCAGCTTCAACTGTGGCTCATTCAATCAGAATTTAGGCTAAAATCATACTTTAAACAAATGCGAATGCTTAT
The DNA here is from genome assembly GCA_037194245.1 of Opsariichthys bidens. NCBI lineage: Eukaryota > Metazoa > Chordata > Actinopteri > Cypriniformes > Xenocyprididae > Opsariichthys > Opsariichthys bidens. The sequence goes on from CM074289.1 coordinate 3,803,938, forward strand.
CAAATGTGGGTTATTTATATAAATATATTTATAAATGTTTTATTCATTTAACTTTATTGAATAATAATTAAACAATAAACATTTATTAAATTGCTTGTTAGTAAATGTTCACCTTTTTGATTCTTATTGTTGCCTCTAGTAATTATGTGTCTGTTTTTTAATTTACAAACTATTTTGGGTTCATTTTAAACCAGTTGTTTTTAAACAATAGTTGGGTTGAATAAAACTGCACACCACGTTGGGTCAAACATTTAACCCAACCGCTGGGTTTGTCCACTTTCAACCCATGCTAATGCAGTGCTAACAAATTCCTTCGAACCTAAAGGGGGCAGCAGTTGTCCCCAAATGTCTGTGCATGTGTTAAACCCATGTGTTATTACTCCTGAATGTATCAACTTTAAAATCCCCATGAAATCAAAGTTGATATTGAAATATATCTTTTTTTCATGTGCCCTCACAATCATTCATCAAAATATCTTCCGCTCCCTCCTTCAGCGACATCTCTTCTCTGATGATGCGTTTACGGTGGCGAGGGCGGGGCAACCAGTCACTCACATGAGATCCACCAGTAGCAAACCATCCAATCAACTCCCGGTGGATAAAATCAACATTTTTTCAACTTTCAGAAGCCATTTCATACAGATAGGTCACAACAGGGAAGAAAAGACTTCTTATCATGCCAACTTAACTAGTATGCTCTTCAACATCCTGGTGTAAATGTTAGTTTGAAAATGAACTGTAGCATCAAGGTTTGCTTCAAGTTCCAAATAAAATTAAAAAAAATTTGATTTTGGTTACACTCCACCAGGGTTGGGGAGTAACGAAATACAAGTAACTTAGTTACGCATTTAAAATACAAAATGTGAGTAACTGTATTTCATTAGAATTACATTTTAAATGGATGGTAATCAGATTACAGTTACATCTGAAAAGTGTTTTGGATTACCAAAGTGATTACTTTGAATTTTAAACAGCGATTGGTGAAAAAGCGAAGTTAAGTTTCATGTTTTCCACTGTTTTCATGTTTTGTGAGTCATTTTATAATTCACTCGTCACTGCAACTTTTTCTCACAATTTGTTTTTTTTCCCTCACAATTGTGAGTTTGCATTTCACAATTCTGACTTCTTTTTCTCAGAATTGCGAGATTTAAACTCACAATTGCAAGTTGTAAAGTCAGAATTGGGAGATTTATATCTCATAATTCTGACTTTTCTCAGTATTGTGAGTTTATATCTCACAATTTCAACTTTATATCACTCAATTCTGAGGGAAAACGTCAGAATTGTGAGATAAAAACTTGCGATACTGACTTTTTTCTTGCAGTTGTGAATTTAGTATGTGAGTTAAATGTCATAATTCTGACTTTTCTCAGTATTGTGAGTTTATATCTCATATTTTTGACTTTTCTCATATTGTGAGTTTATATCTCATAATTCTGACTTTTCTCAGTATTGTGAGTTTATATCTCATAATTCGGACTTTATAACTCACAATTTCAACTTTATATCACTCAATTCTGAGGGAAAAAGTCAGAATTGTGAGATAAAATGACCTTTTTTGTGTTTGTTTCACACTTATTAGTATTCCAAAGTATTCTAAAGTATTTAGATTAAGTTACTAAACTTGAGTAATGACTGTTTAAAGCATGTATTTTGTAATCTGTAGTGAAATACATTTTAAAAGTGCCCAGCCCTGTACTGCACACTCCTAGTAGGAGCTGCATGCCTTATTACATCAAATGTTAAAATGTGAAGAGCATCCTGTTAATAGATGTCCTTCTCATTGATGAGGTAGAGTTGGCACTATTTTTGCACACAGAGTAGAGTAATTACCATCTCACACCATCTAATCGCTAAAAAACTTCACCCAAACACAAACCGCCTCAGTCCAAATAGCTCGTCCACTCATTATAGCTGATGACTAAAGGACAAGACTGTGTGGATAGTTAGAGGAGGGTCATCGAGTGGGCACGCCGTGCTCTCATTATAAGACTACAGTACAGAAGGCAAAGTCGGAGGACTTCTCTTCTTCAGTCCTCGACTGCCCTGAGACGGAAACGGAAAGTGGGAGGACAATGCAAGTGGAAGAATAACGCTGTCCTATGTCATTATCCTTCAAAGTGTTGTTCGGGAAGATTTGGCCTCACAGAGTGATTATGAACTTGTTAATTATTCAGAGCGATACAGAATTTACATATCTCTCAACTCCCTTGATCTGACAGTTATTAATCTCACACATTTACGTATTTGAAGGTAATGCGCTGAACTGGATACGACGTTATATTCCAGAAATGCAGCTATTCGTCACGTAACACGAAGCGTGTTGTTTTAAGCGTGAGTAATGATCTAAGTAGTCATGCACTTGGTCCTAATTGGAAATATTATGGTAATTTAAAGTGAACATAGAATGCCTGTGAATTAAAATCTAATTAATGTTGGAACCCTGTGGAGAATATTAAAGTGATTTCTTCTATAATTTCTTCTATAAAGCCAATTGTCACACGACTATTGATAACGATGCACTTCTGTGATTATACAGAGATGCTTATTCTAAATAAAAATAAATAGCACCCACAGTACAACTTACATTAAACAACTAAGTTAAAGAAAGTAGAATTATTCTGGCTTCAATTCGGATTCAACTTAATGCTTCCATGAGGAATTCTTCATATTCAGGCCCATGCACAATAAAAGTTTCCAGCACGGATGAGTGGACGTCTGCAGAATGGATATAAACTAAGCCAAGAGTGCTACAATTAACAACATTTGAGCCTTTCTGAGTGATTCAGCCTTCACTCGAATCACTCGTAATGTATGTGTTTGTTGCCAAAGTGTTAAATAAAATAGCTCGCCCACCAGACACAATTTTATCAGTGTCTTAACATTCATTTTTTGAACCAAAAAAAGCATTTATTTATTGTTAATTTCTGTTTATAGTTTCTCTGTTGATGTAAAAATAGTGGTCACACTTTAGATTAGGGTCCAATTCTTACTATTGACCATTATTAACTACGACTTTTGCCTTAATAAATTCTTCATTACTGCTTATTGATGTAACGCTTAAGATTCGGTGAAGACGAAGAGAGCAGAAGAGGTGGAGTGTGTGAGGATCCTCTCCCACGGGCGCTGCACGACCTTGTTGTGGACAGTGGCGGGGCTGGAGGACCGGCTGAGCTTCGTGCTGCCACACGACATGACAGAAAAGCGGTAAGAATAGCATAGTTCACGCAGGTTAATGAGAAGAGAAGATCATGGTCCATACCGTCATTGGTGCTGTCTGAAAACAGCGATGATGAAGGGTGGGTGTTGATACGTCCTCTTTTAAGTTTATCAGCCAGCTCTCATCTTGCACCCCTCATCAGACAGCTCCTCTTCCGGGACAAGGGTCGGCTCTGTCCTCTTTCTCTCTGGCTCTGGCTGACGTGGCGGGGGGGTCTGTGGGAGGCTCAGGTCGATGGAGGAGATTCAGGCTCTGGCTGTGTTCTGGACTAGGACGCGACACTCTCCAGACACCGGGTGATAGCTTCTTTCCAGCTTTGCCCAATGGTGTCTGGGAGGTCCATGGGGTGATGGAAATGCGCCCTGATCCAGAACAGTCACTTCAGGGTTTCATCATCCTAAGGACAGGTGGTGACATTGGTTGTTTTCCATGAGGTTGCACGAAACTTCGTCGGTCGGTTATTCTTTAACATTTAAGATTCAATGAAATGGTGGCGGGAATCAAACATGACTGTGACAATTAATAGTTAGTAAGATAGTAGTTAAGTTTAGGTATGGGGCAGGATTAACACATGTAGAATAAGGCATTAATATGTGCTAATAAGAACTAATAAAGCATAAGGTAATGAGAATTGGATCCGAAAAAGCTTTCAAATGTCTTCTCTAAGAAAGCCCGTTTCCGCCACTGAGAAAAAAGAACGATTATTGCGACTTTTTATCTCGCAATTCTGAATTTTTTTCACAGAATTGTGAGATATAAAGTAAAAATTGCGAGTTATAAAGTCAGAATTGTGAGTTCTAAAGTCAGAATTGTGAGATATAAAGTCAGAATTGTGAGATATAAAGTCAGAATTGTGAGATATAAAGTCAGAATTGTGTGATATAAAGTCAGAATTGTGTGATATAAAGTCAGAATTGTGTGATATAAAGTCAGAATTGTGTGATATAAAGTCAGAATTGTGAGATATAAAGTCAGAATTGTGAGATATAAAGTCAGAATTGTGTGATATAAAGTCAGAATTGCGAGATATAAAGTCAGAATTGTGTGATATAAAGTCAGAATTGTGTGATATAAAGTCAGAATTGTGTGATATAAAGTCAGAATTGTGTGATATAAAGTCAGAATTGTGAGATATAAAGTCAGAATTGTGAGATATAAAGTCAGAATTGTGTGATATAAAGTCAGAATTGTGAGATATAAAGTCAGAATTGTGAGATATAAAGTCAGAATTGTGTGATATAAAGTCAGAATTCTGAGATATAAAGTCAGAATTGTGAGATATAAAGTCAGAATTGTGAGATATAAAGTCAGAATTGTGAGATATAAAGTCAGAATTGCGAGATATAAAGTCAGAATTGTGAGATATAAAGTCAGAATTGTGTGATATAAAGTCAGAATTGTGAGATATAAAGTCAGAATTGCGAGATATAAAGTCAGAATTTTGAGATATAAAGTCAGAATTGTGTGATATAAAGTCAGAATTGTGAGATATAAAGTCAGAATTACGAGATATAAAGTCAGAATTGCGAGATATAAAGTCATAATTGGGAGATATAAAGTCAGAATTGCGAGATATAAAGTCAGAATTGCGAGATATAAAGTCAGAATTGCGAGAAATAAAGTCAGAATTGTGAGATATAAAGTCAGAATTGCGCGATATAAAGTCAGAATTGTGAGATATAAAGTCAGAATTATGAGATATAAAGTCATAATTGTGAGATATAAAGTCAGAATTGCGAGATATAAAGTCAGAATTGTGAGATATAAAGTCGGAATTGCGCGATATAAAGTCAGAATTATGAGATATAAAGTCATAATTGTGAGATATAAAGTCAGAATTGCGCGATATAAAGTCAGAATTGTGAGATATAAAGTCAGAATTATGAGATATAAAGTCATAATTGTGAGATATAAAGTCAGAATTGCGAGATATAAAGTCAGAATTGTGAGATATAAAGTCGGAATTGCGCGATATAGTCAGAATTATGAGATATAAAGTCATAATTGTGAGATATAAAGTCAGAATTGCGAGATATAAAGTCAGAATTGTGAGATATAAAGTCAGAATTGCGAGATATGAAGTCAGAATTGTGAGATATAAAGTCAGAATTGTGAGATATAAAGTCAGAATTGCAAGATATAAAGTCAGAATTACGAGATATAAAGTCATAATTGGGAGATATAAAGTCAGAATTGCGAGATATAAAGTCAGAATTGCGAGATATAAAGTCAGAATTGCGAGATATAAAGTCAGAATTGCGAGAAATAAAGTCAGAATTGCGAGATATAAAGTCAGAATTGCGAGAAATAAAGTCAGAATTGTGAGATATAAAGTCAGAATTGCGCGATATAAAGTCAGAATTGTGAGATATAAAGTCAGAATTATGAGATATAAAGTCATAATTGTGAGATATAAAGTCAGAATTGCGAGATATAAAGTCAGAATTGCGAGATATAAAGTCAGAATTGTGAGATATAAAGTCAGAATTGCGAGATATAAAGTCAGAATTGCGAGATATGAAGTCAGAATTGTGAGATGTAAAGTCAGAATTGCGAGATATAAAGTCAGAATTGCGAGAAATAAAGTCAGAATTGTGAGATATAAAGTCAGAATTGTGAGATATAAAGTCAGAATTGCGAGATATAAAGTCAGAATTGCGAGATGTAAAGTCAGGATTGCGAGATGTAAAGTCAGAATTGCGAGATATAAAGTCAGAATTGCGAGATATAAAGTCAGAATTGCGAGATATAAAGTCAGAATTGCGAGATATAAAGTCAGAATTGCGAGATGTAAAGTCAGAATTGTGAGATGTAAAGTCAGAATTGCGAGATATAAAGTCAGAATTGCGAGATATAAAGTCAGAATTGTGAGATATAAAGTCAGAATTGTGAGATATAAAGTCATAATTGTGAGATATAAAGTCATAATTGTGAGATATAAAGTCATAATTGTGAGATATAAAGTCAGAATTGTGAGATATAAAGTCATAATTGTGAGATATAAAGTCAGAATTGCGCGATATAAAGTCAGAATTGTGAGATATAAAGTCATAATTGTGAGATATAAAGTCAGAATTGTGAGATATAAAGTCAGAATTGCGAGATATAAAGTCAGAATTGCGCGATATAAAGTCAGAATTGTGAGATATAAAGTCAGAATTATGAGATATAAAGTCAGAATTACGTGATATGAAGTCAGAATTGCGAGATATAAAGTCAGAATTGCGAGATATAAAGTCAGAATTGTGAGATATAAAGTCAGAATTATGAGATATAAAGTCATAATTGTGAGATATAAAGTCAGAATTGTGAGATATAAAGTCAGAATTGTGTGATATAAAGTCAGAATTATGAGATATAAAGTCAGAATTATGAGATATAAAGTCATAATTGTGAGATATAAAGTCAGAATTGTGAGATATAAAGTCAGAATTATGAGATATAAAGTCATAATTGTGAGATATAAAGTCAGAATTGTGAGATATAAAGTCAGAATTGCGAGATATAAAGTCAGAATTGTGAGATATAAAGTCAGAATTATGAGATATAAAGTCATAATTGTGAGATATAAAGTCAGAATTGTGAGATATAAAGTCAGAATTATGAGATATAAAGTCATAATTATGAGATATAAAGTCATAATTGTGAGATATAAAGTCAGAATTGCGAGATATAAAGTCAGAATTGTGAGATATAAAGTCAGAATTGTGAGATATAAAGTCAGAATTGTGAGATATAAAGTCAGAATTGTGAGATATAAAGTCATAATTGTGAGATATAAAGTCAGAATTGTGAGATATAAAGTCAGAATTGTGAGATATAAAGTCAGAATTGCGAGATATAAAGTCAGAATTGTGAGATATAAAGTCAGAATTATGAGATATAAAGTCATAATTGTGAGATATAAAGTCAGAATTGTGAGATATAAAGTCAGAATTATGAGATATAAAGTCATAATTATGAGATATAAAGTCATAATTGTGAGATATAAAGTCAGAATTGCGAGATATAAAGTCAGAATTGTGAGATATAAAGTCAGAATTATGAGATATAAAGTCAGAATTGCGAGATATAAAGTCATAATTGTGAGATATAAAGTCAGAATTGCGAGATGTAAAGTCAGAATTGCGAGATATAAAGTCAGAATTGTGTGATATAAAGTCAGAATTACGTGATATAAAGTCAGAATTACGTGATATAAAGTCAGAATTGTGTGATATAAAGTCAGAATTACATTATATAAAATCAGAATTCTGACTTTTTATATCTTGTATTGTGACTCTTTAACTCACAATTCTGACTTTATACCTCATAATTCTGTGAAAAAAAAATTCAGTCGCAATAATCTTTTTTTTTCAGTGGGGTAAACGGGCTCCGTCTCAAATGCTCGTCAAAAAATATTTTTTTCCAAAGCAACAGTATTTCTTCAGAGCAGTCAGAGGTGCTTGACAGTATTTCATCAAGTAATGTTAAATCCCCATTGAATCTTTAGCAGAATCAATATGACCCATAAAAATAATTTGGTTTACCCATTTTTTTGTTTGTTTGTTTAAAAATGGATAGCCCGAAATATCCTGGTAAAAGCAAAGGTTCGAGTCTCTCCAACAATCACAGACATGCAGATGTTGGCTCTGGCACAGGAGCACTCAAAATCCTCATGTAATGCCAAACAAACTCAGTAGTGAGAGATAACTGGACTAACTTCACACAAGTGCCTTTAGAAACACTGAAAGCTCTACAGAATAACCAGCAGGCACTGACATGCTCATGAAAACTTAAAAAACACAGAGTATCAGGATACTTCTCAAACCTTTAAATAACTGTAAGGAAATCCTGCGCGATCGCGTTTCATGACAGGATGGAATCTGTTACGAGAAAGACGTCGCATTTATAACTCCTGATGGCATTTCAGGTGCTCAAACCTTTGGCCTCTGTGTAAACACGATCGTTCTTCACCGTTCCTATTTATACTAAGAGCGAAACCTCCGAGAGCATCTCGTTTAAATTCATGGAGATGTTAGTTCTAGCAAACTTTTGCGTGACTGATTTCACAGCAACAGGATTCAGGATTTATCTCATAAACTATTTTATCTCTCTGGCTGAGTGAAATTCTCAGGTACCTTCAAGGGGTCCATCAGTCTGCAGAATACAGATTACACTGAACTATCTCTGATATACGTCAACCTGTTTACTTGTAACACCAGCAGATATTCCTGTTTGTGTATGTTTGTTTACCTCACTCCACTTTAGAAACATAAAACGGCATCAGAAGTGAGCTAAATCTCACAAAACCTCTCTTTAGGGAGACGTCCTTAAAGGTAAAAATGTTTTATGGTTCAGTAAAAAATGTTTAAGTCTTTCATCTGTCCTTCATGACAGCTTTTGGCTGTCACTTCTGTGCAGTGCATCCTGTATAAATGCACACTACTCTTAAAGATAGTGTGTGAAAAAATATGCAGTATGCACTGTTTGAATGGTCAAGTAGGTCAAATGAGTCAAGAAAGATCCATTAAAATGCCAGATGTGCGTTATAATATACTTTTAGTGTACTTACTGTAGTGATAACAGTAAATTATGCAACTGACCCTTAATAAAAAACTCTGATTATAAAGTAAGTAGATGTTACAGTATAGTTACGCTATAACAAGGACATCTTAAAACATGATATAATTTAATATAATTATCAAGTATTTATTTGAGAGATGAACCTGGACATCAAACATGCGATTCAAATGTCGCCGTTTTAAATGTTGCATATGTGCTATTCGAAAAAGAAATAAAGCACTTAGTATGCTGTACAGTATGGATTGAGCAGTATGCTAATATTCTAGTACAAGTACTGTGCATTGCATTTGAGCATTTGCTCTAGTAGATGCATGTTATGACAAATGAAGTATGACATGGCATATCGCATGCATACTGAGTATCTACATTGTGCACAGTATACACACTACTTACTGCAGAAGCAGTGTGCGGTTCTGAGCACGACTCCCGACTAACGTGACGACACACTCAGTCTTATATATTTTCATGAGTGTGTTTGGCATTGGGTGACATTATGTAAACAATCCAGTGTTTAGTAATGAGCATCTGTGCCGGGGTTTCTCATGTCGTCTAATTACTTGCATTAGGCCACATGAATTATTCTTTGTAAGCCCCTCTGGATAACAGCATGTGTGGATCCATTATGAATAAGATGATTTGAGCCAACCAATTATGACCTCTCATTTCTACGGAGAGTAAACAGTGTCAGCTCAATAAACCTGCTTTGAGGTTACAATCAAAAATGATTAAAATTTCACACCCTAAAACCATATTATATATTATAAAAGCAAGAGAAGACAAAAACATGTTTTTTTTTTCCTTGAATGAAAAAATACCTTGGCGTACCACGCAAGTACTATGGTGCATACCTATTTTAAAAAATGTATTTGTTGCCCCACAAAAGCTTAAAATTGATTAAAAATGAAACACTTTAAAATATATATTCTGTATGTATATATATATATATATATATATATATATATATGTGTGTGTGTGTATGCGTATGTATATGTGTATATATAAATATATATATATATGAAAATATATATGTGAATATATATGTGTATGTATATTACACATATTACATATATATACACATGCATATATATATATATATATATATATATATGTAAATAAAATATAAAATACTTAGATAGATATATATATATATAGAGAGAGAGAGATAGAGAGTGAGAATAAAATAAATAAAAATATATATGTAAATAATAAATTCCATGTAAATAAACAGGTGATTAAACAATGACACACTTTGAAACTATGAAATTACATGAATATATAATATATAGATATAAAGATATAGAATGAAGAAAGAAAATTGTGATTGAACATTTTTAAATATGCGCACACACGCACACACACGTGTTTTCATGTTTTATGGGGACATTCCATAGGCGTAATGGTGTTTATACTGTACAAACTGGATATTCTGTCTACCCCTACCCATCACAGAAAATGTTCTGCTATTTTAGATTTTCAAAAAAGATAATTCTGTATGATTTATAAGCTTGTTTCCTCATGGGGGCCAAAAAAAAAATGTCCCCACAAGACATTTGGTCCCCATAATGTAGGGAATACCCACCCACACACACACACAACGATCGTGTTAACACTCAGCCTCACATTTCATATTCTCCATGAGCCACAATTATGCTCTTAATCTCTAAAGCTAGAGCGTCACCTCGGATTCTCCAGCACTCTTGTTCTCTTTGTCCTTTCACACTAGTCATTGTTCTCCTCTCAGTTCTCGGGTTGCATTTACAAATTGCTGGCTGTTATCATGTTAGGGACAAACAGCAGATAGGACGTGTAGGATAGCTGGAGGCAGAAGGGCTCTTTGATTTTAACGGGAGGTTTGGAGAATAATGCGAGCGAGATAAGATCCACGTTTCTCCCTTTCCAACAAGACGTCCCGGGAGAACAGGGCAAAAGGAGCAAATGTTCATTCTGCACATATTTCCACACCTCTTAGTGTTTGGCGGGCTGCCATCGAGCTTTGACGCTCTGTGCTGTAACAGTATCGCTCACTTCACTGGATACTGTAAGTTAATGGTGCCCTAGAAAAGCAGATCAAGAGTACAGTGACATCTGAGCACATACTGACTCTTCATCTGATATCTGACAAGTGGGAAAGATTTCTTTGGAAGTGTTGCTGAAGAATCACAAGAAGATTATATTCCAATTCCAAATTCATTTGAAAGCATGACTGGAATAATTGCTGAAATAAGTCTCTAATGCTCACCAACAAGCCTGCGTGCATACAGTAAAATAATAAAACAACTTTCTATATGAATATATATTTTAAAATGGTATTTAGTGTCACATGATCCTTCAGAAATCAGCTGATTTGCTGCCCAAGAAACATTTATTATTATTATCATCATCGATGTTATCATCAAAGGGTCAAAAAGAATAATAAGAACAATAATAGTTAATCATTTATTACATTCCTATAGCGATTTCTGCGTACTCAAAGCGCTTTAACGCCCATCGCACACGCTTCTTGGTGGAAAGGAGACAGAATTTATTTGAAATAGAAATCTTTTCTAACATTATAAAAGTCTATACTCTCACTTTTGATCAACTGAATGTGTCCTTGCTGAATAAAATGAACCCGACAAAGACAAAAGCACACAAAATATCCACCCCGAACCCTTTAAAAATCATTTATCTTGCTAGCAAACTGGTAAAAGCCTGTGCACACCACCATCAATGCAAAACACTTCAGTTATTTGTTGCCTCAGAGGCAGCTGAAGTGAACTTCTAACATGGAAGTGCATCATAATGTATCATCCCTGCTCATACAGTACAGCAACGCATTAGTTAGTTAATTCGATTTGCATAAAAGCATCTGCCAAATGCATAAATGTAAATGTTGGAACACCTGGGGGTGTTTGGCTTTCAGCATCAGCTGGGAAAAAAAACTTTCAATAAACAAACAGAAATATCAGATATGTCCTAATCTAAGTGTGCTCACTATAAATAATGAAACTGCAAAAAGCAAACTTATTTGAGCTCACAACAGAAAAAAAAACACATGTTGAACATGCATTGTGAGGGAGGACACGCGCTGTGGAAGTTATGAGACCGATGCGTGAGATACAGAAAACGCCTCAAGTCTCTCTTCTTCCTGAGTTCAAGTTTGCCAATATCGAGAATTTCTATGGTTTTATTGATATGATTATTATGCAGAGTTAATTTTATGTTTGACTAGGCACCTCCAATTAGTCTGTCCCTCAATTCGAGAGGCAAGACTTTCAAACGATCCGAACGGCTTTTATTTCCAAATAAATATGCATGTGAAGCTAAAACGCAATAATGACAGAAATAATTTTCATAATTGAAACCTATTCTATGCAGTTAGCCGGAATGCACATTCGAATAAATTAGGCTTATCAATGGCGCAGCCATTTCCATCATTGCTCACGGAACTCTCGCTAACTTTAGAACTTTTAAATGGAGCAAGTAACTTTCCCATGATTAATATGCTGCTTTTCAAGGAAAAAGTAGAATGTTTGCACTTATTCGTTGGACAAACAGGACACCAGCATCTATAGAGAAGAATGGGGATAATTACTTGGCTAAATTGGGAAAATGTTGCTTAAATCAGAAGAATAGATGAATTCTGCTCCAGGCTGAAGTGGGGCTCGCTCCATTTGCGCACCTGACACCCGTTTTAGTCGTCTAATAAAAATGTGCCATCATTTACACGATGCCTACAGCCTTTTATAATTAGTCGAGTCCTAATGAATGAGATTTGCAATATCATATCGTGCAATTCCACCTTGTGAGCATTTAACGGAGCAATGCGGAGATGCTGAATCTCAAAAAGTACAACTTGATTTAATTGCAAATTCTCCTCCGTGACATTTACCGTCTTTATGAGGTTAACAACGGCCTCCGCGTTCGCAGAGTTTACCCACAATTACTCAGCTGATCCGCGTTGTGTCTTTGTCAGGACTGCATCTGGATCTGAGCTGTTTTCGTGTGATCAGAGATCTTGCAGCGCTGAAACTTTGGGTTGAGCTCTTCAAAGGCTTCAAAGACACTTTGAGAAGCAGAGAGGACGATGCCTTTGGTTGGGGAAAAAAAAAAAAAAAAAAAAAAACACCAAATTTCTTAAAAGCAGCCTTTCATATTTTTTTACAAGTTCATCCAAAAGTGATTATGTCATCAAAACTTGTGTGAATTTATATCTCGCGCCAAACACAAAAGATATTCTCACGTAGCTCTTTTCCCAAACATGGCCTCTCAGTAGTGATCAGAACAAATCCATCACAAACGAGACTTGGACTTTCAATCGCTGTCGTACTCCGATAAACGTGAGATAATTTACTGTCTTCAGGGCTCAACAGCGCGAGCGTTTCACTCACGCGTGCGAATAAAAATAGTTGCGAACTGTAACGTTTGTGTGAGTAAAAAAAAAAAAATCCTTAAAGTCCTTAATTCAGTTTTATAAAATTCAAGGTCGTAAAAGTCTCCGTTCGCAAAGACCCGCCCCCTTTAGTTGCTGTTCACTGTTAAAAAATTACCGTAAATTTTACAGTATAATGCTGGCAGCAGGGTTGCCAGCCAGTTACTGTAAAATGTACAGTAGTGTTACTGTAATTTAATTTACAGAATTTCCCTGTATTCTCTGATTACAGTAAATAACTGTATTTTTTAAATGACGAAGGGTCAATTTACAGAAATATTCTGTAAATTTGAGTCAAACCAACATGTGACCCCAGAATGCATTGCAGTTTACAGCAATATGCTGTATTATTAAAAAAACAGCCAGCGGCTGTAAAATAATGCTGTAATTTTTTACAGTAACACTGTTAAAAAAATTACCGTAAATTTTACAGTATAATGCTGGCAGCAGGGTTGCCAGCCAGTTACTGTAAAATGTACAGTAGTGTTACTGTAATTTAATTTACAGAATTTCCCTGTATTTTCTGATTACAGTAAATAACTGTATTTTTTTAAATGACGAAGGATCAATTTACAGAAATATTCTGTAAATTTGAGTCAAACCAACACGTGACCCCAGAATGCATTGCAGTTTACAGCAATATGCTGTATTATTAAAAAAAAAACAGCCAGCGGCTGTAAAATAATGCTGTAATTTTTTACAGTAACACTGTTAAAAAATTACTGTAAATTTTACAGTATAATGCTGGCAGCAGGGTTGCCAGCCAGTTACTGTAAAATGTACAGTAGTGTTACTGTAATTTAATTTACAGAATTTCCCTGTATTTTCTGATTACAGTAAATAACTGTATTTTTTTAAATGATGAAGGATCAATTTACAGAAATATTCTGTAAATTTGAGTCAAACCAACACGTGACCCCAGAATACATCGCAGTTTACAGCAATATGCTGTATTATTAAAAAACAGCCAGTGGCTGTAAAATAATGCTGTAATTTTTACACATTTGCTCTCACGCCACACATCATGTTCTCACGAGGAAAATACATCCCGGCGCAAAGAGGACACTGACAACGTATGAAACAGTTTCATATTTAATATATTGTAATTTTGTAAAGAAGTTTAATCAATAAAGAGCGTCTAGTGTGTCTTTAATGTGTCGTAACAGATCGCTGGAGCTCCTCGTGAAGCGATCATCTCTTCATACTAGCAGTGGCAGACTGGGACAGTAAATCAGACCGGGAATTTGACTCCACCCCAGGCCACCTCTGCTGCTGCAGTCAACACCACCAAATTCATGTGTCCACCAGCCTGCTAAACTGGTAACAGGTAGACGACCATTCATAATATGAATGGATAAATAAAGAAACCCTCAAAAACTCACTAGGAATAGACCATCTATACTACCACACCAAAGACAAATATAAAATTGGCTTACACATTTTAAGAAGGGATAATAAAATATACATATTCACACATATTTATATTTTATATATTTCCAATGCTCTTCGTATCCCCATACAGTATATAAAACAATGTGCTAGTTTGTCATTAAGATGCGCTTTTAAAACTTCTATCATTATATATATATATATATATTTTTTTTTTTTTTTTTTTTTTTTTTTTTCTATTGTAAGTTGCTTCGGATGAAAGCGTCCATCTGTCAAATGATGAAGTAAATATTAGGGGTGGAACAGTTCAACTTTTTCACGGTTCGTTTTTTTTTTTCTCATCGCTGTTGTTGTAATGTCTGGGAACCCAGAATGTTCATCCATCAACAGAAACATATATTAACTGAACCCTGATTGTTTTACATGTTATTTATAGTAAACCATATTACAGATGCTTTGTCAGATTTAAGTTGAACAGCGTCCGAGCGCGTGGAGAACCGAACGGATCGATTTTTTTTCCACCCCTAGTAAATATGATGTAAATGTAATTCTGACCGACCTGTTCCCTTACCGGCGAACATGGCTGGGATTTTGTCTGTGGCCAGGGCTTTTCTCCTTTTTATGCATTCCCTCCCTGCTCCTCCTTTGCGTTTACGCTCCATTTTTTGCACTATTTTCCAAGATAAAGCCTGCCTCTGGATAAAGCCAATTAGGCAGTGCTTCGCTGATGTTGGGTCATGTGGTGGTGTCATTTTCACTCCGCGATCGTCTGATTCGTAGATTCATAAGTGTGTCAATTAATTCGCAGTTGCATACCAGCCTATTGCACTTCAGTCTGATCGACAGCACAGCGGCAGGCCAGAATGACCATCAGGCCACCGGGAAATGTCCCGGTGCTCCCGATGGCCAGTCCGCCCCTGCATACTAGTTCATTTATAGCATCAAATAAACATGAATGAACATCAGAAGGAACGTTGTTTCATCTGTGGACACACGATTTCAGTAAATCTTCAGAATTATTGGGTCTTCCAGGGACCTTTTTCTTTTTTTTTTCAGAAAATGATGTATTCGGACCGACTACTTGACGTACTGTTTTTCACATACTATACAGTAGGGAAGTGTGCGATTCTGTACACAAACACATATTTGAAACAACGTGATGGTGAACAAAATGGTGCGTCTCATCTCTCCTGTGTTAACTGACATTAAGGCATCTATTTTGGTCACATTTCATACAATGAATTAATGGAAATGTTATTGGCATCTGCGGTTCTGATGCTGTTGTCATCAGGTTTCTCCATTTTCGACCAAACTATAGAGTTCAGCGCTAACCACTATCATTCTAAGCCCTTGTAAATTGGAGAGGAGCGATCTCGTCCGCTGAAGATCAATTGGAAAGTGTTTGTGGCTCGCAGCGCAGCTGTTGCAAACATAATGATGCTCTCATTGTTTCATCACTACAGGGTCTGTGACATCAATTAAACGAGGTACTCAAAAGGGCTTCGGCTCAGCACAACTCTGGAAGTAAAGGGAGAAACGTTTCCCGGCGTGTGCCGTGCCACCTCACATCAAGGAGGAGGACGCTTTCACAGTGAGGGAATCATGTCTTTCATCATCTTTTTTGCTCTCTTATAATTTTATCGAACACATGCTTCCATTTTGCTCTTTGCCCCCAAGAGTTCCTTTGTCAACTTCAAAGGCAGTGCATCGTGGGACATTTGTTTCCAACACATTATCCTTTTAAGTCCAATCAGTTGAGAGGAAAAAATGGGTCTCTGGTCTGTTCTGATGGGATGCGGACAGCATGGACGAAACGGAGCTAAATGCAAACAACACAATGAAATTAACCATATAATTGTTATTTACAGATTTATTAACATTGAAAATTTAAAAAAAAAACCTCCCTTTGACATCAAAGGCCATATTTCTGATGCAAATTCCCTTCAAGTAGTTTTTTCTGGTCTTGAAGCAAATGTAGGTATACTATTATCTTTATAAATTTACATTTCATTTAATATATAATACTACATAAATTAATTATAAAAAAAATATACATTATACCAGTATTATATTACATCATTTTTTTCTGTTGTAAATTTATACAAATGTAATTATATTAGTTTATTTTATTAACTACAATATTTTATTTAATTTGTTTTTACATTAAATATAAACACAACGGAACATACTTGAAAATTACCAATTTAAACTAAAATAGAACTAGTTAAGAAATACTAAACAATTAAATTAATTTTTGAATTTAATTTTATAGATTTAAAACATTACGATATTATATTATAATACACCAGAATTATTCATTTCTGTTTATTTTTATCTTAATTTTATTAAATTTACTTGTTCGTTTGTTTTATATATATTTATATATATATAAATTTAGCTTGTGTGTGTATATATATATATATATATATATATATATATATATATATATATATATATATTATATAAATCATGATATAAATATACCAAATATATCAATATATATATATATATATATATATATATATATATATATAAATTTTGCTTGTGTGTGTATATATATATATATATATATATATACACAATAAGAGCTGCATGATTCTTTGTTTCAAACAGAGATCATGATTCTCCCATGATTCTGAATATACAACCAAACAAAATAACATGTAATTTACTAGCAGTTCTGACAAAATATTAATTGTTGGACTCTAATTGCTGGAAAATGTTTGAATTAATTAATAATAAATCAAATAATAAATGCTTTTGAAATAATTCAATGACTCATCAATAAATCCTTGTTTCATTACTGGATGAATCAGTGTTTTTGAACAAATCTTTTGAATGAATGATTCAATGACTACATTTTTTTAACAGTCACTTGTCGCCACCTAGTGGAATAAGATGTAATTAATCCAACCGTTATTTAACGCGCAAAGTTCGTTTGCTCTATTTTGATCGCTATCATAGACATCAGTGATTATATACTAACTTAACTCAGTACTTCGGTGATAATTTGAATATTTGTAAACTGCTCTCTCTGGCCGCACGAACACGTTATGATTTTGTCAAAGTTTAAAAGAGGCGGGCGAATCGTTCTCATTAATAAAATAAGATCGCTTGGGTGCTTGAATCAAGATCGTGATCGTTTTACAATTAATCGTGTTGCTATAATAGGATTATATATATATATATATATATATATACACACACATTTATTATTTTAATAACTAAGGAAAAGCATATTTCTGCAACAACAGAAACCTATCTGGAAAAAGCATATAATTCGCTCAGCAGCATTAGAGGTTGTGTGATAAAAAAAGAGAGACTGAAAGTGCATAAATCTCTGAAACACAAATTCACCAAACATCCTCAGGAAAAAAAAACTAGTTCAGTACAAATAGTTCTGCGTATGATTCCCAAACAAACTGTCCTGTCTGAATAGCTCTAATGTGTTCAGGTAAATTGATGTCTGTGCACTCAAAACTCCAGTGTGTTGTGGACCATTTTTTATTCACCAACAACAGACTTCATTTTTGATATCATGGTCTGTGTTGGTTCGGTGTTGCTCAAGGCAAGGGAACGAAAAGACACAATGTCCAAGGAAAGGCCTCTGTAAAGTCACACAGGAGACTCGGACAGAAGCCCGAAACTAAAGTCAGGCCTTAAAGTCGTGAGGACGGCTTCTTGAGCATTCAGACAATGTGCGTTTGTTTCCATTTCAAAGTCCACAACATCCCCTGACCATAAAACACCTTTAGCATTTGATATCATCTCAAAGATCACATACTGCAGTGCTGAGAGAAACAACCAGCTGAGTCACATAAATTATCATTCATCGTGCCATTCCTGATAGTGACACAGCAAATTTTCCTTCACACTCGGATCAGAGCCTTGATTCACTGACAATCTGCATATGAAAAAATAACACTTCATAATCAGAAGCCAAAACGGTAGAAGTGCAATTTCTAATATCCCAGATGAAAAAAGGTACACTTCCAAAAGTGCTAATTTTGTACTTGATTAGACTTACTGTAGGTTTAGGGTTAGTTCTATGTAATTGTGCATAATTTCTAGTTACTATAGTAACATATGTAACAATGACACTGTAAAATAAAGTGTTACCACTTCTTCTTCAGTACTTTAGTCTTAAGAACATCTAAGTGTTCTCAACGGTGCTATTTTGAGACGCCATGAAATATGAACTAAAATATTTAATGAATGTATTTAGTTACCACTTGTAGTACACTTTGCATGAAAGATGTTTTCAAGTGTACTACAAAGCAGCAACTAAATACATTTTTAAAATTGCATTAAAGTATTGTAACTGTAGTCCAAAGTCATAACTTTCTAACTACTTTTATTATCTTTTTATGTTGTGTTTGGGAGACATTCGCACTGTGAACTGTTACTGTAGAGATGAAGAAGAGTCTTCATTATTTGTTTATGAGTTCAAATCACATGAGGGTGAATAAACAATGACAGATTTTTCATTTTTGGCTGAATCGACCCTTCGCCGGCAGTTTGATTGACAGGCGATCTGACCGATCATAACCCCGAATTCGCCATTTTGTCTGACAAAGCAGTCAGGGGAGTTAGTAGATTAACGTTGGTGAACTTGAACATGAAAAATTCATTTAAACATGAAATTGTTTCATATGTCGTGAGTACATGATGTGTGGCGTGAGAGCGGACATAGCAACGGTAACTAAAAGGAGCGGGGTCTTTGCGAAGGGTCAATAATACCTATAAATAGACAATTCACAGCGTGAATGTGTTTGCATTCCCAATCATGATATTGACATCGCTGCAAAGTTTCCCCCAAGCGTGCAACAAAGAGCAGCGGCACGTTCCTGTGTGAACTAATCCCGATGATTGACACTCTGTTTACCTGCAACGCTTTACAGCCTAGAACGTGAATAGATCTCCTGTCAGCGCTTTCCTTATCTAGCCCTCTTTCCACTGGTCCAATATTTCCTGCAACCACCTGCCAAAAACACACGCTCACAAACAATAAATCTCATGTATGGCTTACTCAACACCTGCACTTTACCTTCTTCTATTTAAATGACACGTCACGCAGCCACAGAAATATTTGTTCACCTCTGAGGACGGGCTCGCGGTTTCTCTCTCGCACTCATCCGTGATGGTTCTGCCACAGCTTCTGACAGGCACACAGACCGGCGGAAGACAAACAAGCTTTCGAAGCAGCAAGGATCCCAAGGCTCTGCTGGAGAACAGGTAAACTCGCTTTTGGAAATGGAAACATCTTATTTCATCAATCATTTACTACTTTTCTTCTTCACACAGGAATCAAAGAAGTTTTAGGAGTGGCCACCATGTTTTCTGTTTAGGAAGCAACAAAACTGCATTCGGATCCTCACAATTGTTTAGCAGCTGTTATGAGTGGCGTTTGCTCAGATAGATATCACATTGAAAAAAATTGGTGTGGGAACTATTTTCTACAGTGGCTGAGAGAGCTCAACGTGCTGCAAATAAAAAAAACACAAGCAAATAACAAAAACAAACGTGAATGTCAGTTTGACAACACATGTGCTGCAAATCCTCACAACACATGCAAATACAAAAACGCAAAAGTTTGCGCAAATAGCACAAACTACAACGGAAATGTTTCAAGGGGGACCCCAAGAAGTGACGGACCCTACTTGACAACAACACAAACTAAAAAATATTAAAATATATTATGTTGGCATTAACTCAATGTAATGTGTTTCACTAACAGAAAAGTGTTTTAATATGTGGCATTGTTGTTCACTCATTAAACTTTAAGAGATGATCATTTAGTGGATGATTTAAAAATATTCGTCAATCATCTGTAGCGTCCTAATGTGACGTGATCGTAACGGCCGCCTGAGGCGCTCGACGACCACGTCATCTGTGAGCGCGAGCTTCTAGCAAACTGAAAAACACTTCATTAAAAATAATAAATACATGAAATAATGTACAGTTGTTTATTTTTGTTTGCAGTTTTTATAGTATTTAATGATTGTGAACACATTGTGCACTCAAATGCAGTGCACTATATAGGGATCAGTGAATGAGTGAAGGGTGAGTTGAACTGGTTTTGGACGCACGTCCTAGTAGGGTCCGTCACTTTTTGGGGTCCCCCTTGAAACATTTCCGCTGTGGTTTGTGCTCTTTGCAATGCTTTTTGTATTTGCAGCACGTTTTTGTGTTTGCATGTGTTGTGAGTTACATTGCAGTTACATTTTAAATGGGTGGTAATCAGATTACAGTTCCATCTGAAAAGTGTTTTAGATTACCAAAGTGATTACTTTGAATTTTAATGTCATTTAAACAGCGATTGGTGATTCTCTGACTCTGACCGTCTGAAAAAGAGTTTCATGTTTTCCACTGTTTTCATGTTTTGTGAGTCATTTTATAATTCACTCGTCACTGCAACTTTTTCTCACAATTTGTTTTTTTTCCCTCACAATTGTGAGTTTGCGTTTCACAATTCTGACTTCTTTTTCTCAGAATTGCAAGATTTAAACTCACAATTGTAAGTTATAAAGTCAGAATTGGGAGATATAAACTTGCAACACTGACTTTTTTCTTGCAATTGTGAATTTAGTATGTGAGTTTATATCTCATAATTCAGACTTTTCTCAATATTGTGAGTTTATATCTCATAATTCTGACTTTTCTCAATATTGTGAGTTTATATCTCATAATTCTGACTTTTCTCAATACTGTGAGTTTATATCTCATAATTCTGACTTTTCTCAATATTGTGAGTTTATATCTCATAATTCAGACTTTTCTCAATATTGTGAGTTTATGTCTCATAATTCGGACTTTTCTCAATATTTTCAGTTTATATCTCATAATTCTGACTTTTCTCAATATTGTGAGTTTATATCTCATAATTCTGACTTTATAACTCGCAATTGCAACTTTATATCACACAATTCTGAGGGAAAAAGTCAGAATTGTGAGATAAAAACTCTCAATGACCTTTTTTGTGTTTGTTCCACACTTATCAGTATTCCAAAGTATTCTAAAGTATTTAGATTAAGTTACTAAACTTGAGTAATGTAACGAAATACGTTACAAATGACTTTTTAAAGCATGTTGTGACGAGCAGGGCGGGCGAGAGCCGTGAGGGAACGGCGCGAGGCCGGTGACGCGAGAGTTAACGAGCTTCAGGTGCTCGGCGCACCGGTCTCGAGTTCCCCACGGAGGAGCTCCGGAAGCATAAAGGAGGAGCGACGACAGTGAAGGACGAGAGAGGACCAGGCCTGGATTTTATGTTGTGTTTTATTTGGTTTGTGTGGGCGGCAGTCGCCGTGAGGAACTGCCGCCCTTATACTTTTTGTTTCATTGTAAGTTTATTTGTTTATTAAATATGTTAATTGTTCGCCGGTTCCCGCCTCCTTCTTCCCATATTTACGAACTTTGTTACACTGGTGCCGAAACCCGGGAGGAAGGAGGGACATGCTGTCGAAGAGCCCTCGCTGCTGAGGGGGATCGCGGTGCTAAGGAGATCGGGCAGCGCGGGAGTGAAGACCGCGAGTGGCTGCCCGAAGCGGTGGTGCTGGAGCGTCTGAGCAACGGGTGGGACGGAGAGCTCGCTGCCGCGCCCCTGGGACGAGGTGGGATGGCGGCCGTCCAAGAGGGAGCGGAGGAGCCGCCGTTCGCCGGGGGCCGAAGCCTGCTGCCTGTCGCCGTAACGGGGAGGAGCCGCCGTCCGCCGTGGGCCGAGGCCAGCTGCCTGCCGCCGGAGCGGGGAGGAGCAGGGAACGGCGGGCTCGCTGCCGGCTGCCCTCATGAGGAGGAGTCATCGCCGGCCGCCAGGGGGCGGAGGAGGATCGGGCCGTCCACCGAGCGTCCAGTGCCATCGCATGGCACCGCGAGGAAGAGCCTCTCGGCGGGCTGAGGACCGAGCGGCAGTGTGTCGGGGAGCCGGACCAAGAATTTTTTTTTTTTTTTCCTCTCTCCACTCTCTCGCCCTTGTCGCTCCTTGTGCTTCCGTCTCCTTTTCTCTCGTCTCGTCTGTCCTTACCCCCATGCGCTGCGGCCGCCGAGACTGGCCCCCGGGGGGGGAGTAAGCGCAGTCTCGTGGGTACCCCCCGGCCTGCGAGGGGCGATGGGGGTATGTGACGAGCAGGGCGGGCGAGAGCCGTGAGGGAACGGCGCGAGGCCGGTGACGCGAGAGTTAACGAGCTTCAGGTGCTCGGCGCACCGGTCTCGTATCTCCCACGGAGGAGCTCCGGAAGCATAAAGGAGGAGCGACGACAGTGAAGGACGAGAGAGGACCAGGCCTGGATTTTATGTTGTGTTTTATTTGGTTTGTGTGGGCGGCAGTCGCCGTGAGGAACTGCCGCCCTTATACTTTTTGTTTCATTGTAAGTTTATTTGTTTATTAAATATGTTAATTGTTCGCCGGTTCCCGCCTCCTTCTTCCCATATTTACGAACTTTGTTACACATGTATTTTATAATCTGTAGTGAAATACATTTTAAAAGTAACCAGCCCTGTTTATACGTTTAGACACTCGCCTTCTGTTTTTTTCAGGACACACTCATAGAAAAAGCTTTATGTTTTATATATATAGGCAATTAAAAGCTGGTTGTTGTGATTTAGTCGACTAACGGCTTAAACGAACGACTACCAGTCGAATAGAAAAATCTTCAATCGGGGGCAGTCCTACCACCAACCACTTCTATATTACAGATATTAGTATATTTTAAACATTAAATAAGCGTCAATGAAGCGCAGCAGCAGGGAGCCAACTCTTGCCATGAGTGCTTGATAATTGCTGTACTGTCCATGAAAATTGGACATAATTAACAGACAAGGCCCGGGATGATTGGAAACAAGATCAACAGAGGCCTCGGGTTGAGACGGGTATTATCCCGCGCTCGAGCGTGAAACGAAGGCGCTAATTGTTCTTTAAGATATAAATGGAAAGATTTTCAGAGCATTAAAGGGCAAATCTAGAGGATTGAAAAAACTGACACGCATACAGATTTGCTCCAAAACGACATTTTCCATATCGAGGGATTTCGCTTAATTTCTCTTGTAAAACAATTGGGGATTGAAATCCCACACCATTATTCCTCCTACAGATGGAAAAAACAGTCGACACCAGCGTTGTTGGAGTGTATTCAATAGTCATTTGCCACTTGGCAGTTGGATTTCTTCAGACTGCAAATTTGCAATAAAGCCTCACCAGCCTCACCAGCAACCCTGAGGATACCGAAGCGACACACTCGCTCAATGACCACACAGAGCCTCGGTCAGCAAACACCACTGAGCATTATGAGCACAAATTCGCCAACGTCATGTTGCTTGTCTTGTATGATTCTAAAGCTAATTAAAACGCACTGCCACGGGAGACTGTGCAGAAATATTTGCAAGCGACATGCGACATTAGCCTCGGAGCAATTTCTCAAATGCCACTCATCAATCAAACTGAACACGAGAGCGTGGCGAGATGGGCCGATGATGTCACACTTAGAGATGTGCAAAACTACACGCTTTCCAAATCACCTGCGAAGCTCTGTTTAATTAAGCTCGTTTAGGGTCACGTCCGCCAGACATCGATCAGACGCGTTTCTTAAGGGATGTTCACATAAGACGTGTTCTTGCATTCAAGAACGGCCGGATGAGTCCTTTATCCATCCAATAATCCGAGACGCATCAACCAAACACATCCGAGACAAGAAAAATGCTCTTTTTTTTTACAGATATTTATACATTTATTTTATGTACCACAGAAAACAAGAAATCATACACAAATAGAACTATTTGAATGAAAAGGGGGGAAAAAAATAGATAACAATTTTTAAACATTGCTTTGGAATGCTATGGAAAAAAGATCTTTATAAACAAATCTGAACCAAAAAAAATGTGAAAATTCGTTCCAACATTATTCTAACAGGCACTAGGCAGAAAAAAAGTTACTTACTAAAAGTGCTAAACCATTTCTAAATAAGATTTACTTGCATTGTTGCGTTCATAAAACGGCTCCATCCAGCTGTTTTTGAAGTCAAGTCACCTTTACATGGTGCTTTTTACGATGCACAAAGCACGTCTTATGAGAACAAACCTTAAACTTGCCATGAAATAAAAACTGAATGCCTATGTTTTGGAGCACACTAGCTTATAGATAACAGTAAAGCTAACATATTCAATGACAACATTTGCCTTTAGAAGAAATAAGCATTGAAATCTTAGTCACTTCCGCCAATATGGATCAATGATCACTCTGCACTTCGACTTCAGATTTTGTCCAATCAAAAGCTCTCTAGATTTTGCAGTGTCCCGCCCTCTACACTATAAATAGACGTTAAAGCTGCAGCTCAAATGTGTTTACACATATATTCTACATGGTGATTGGCATGATTGGTTGATCGATAGGGAACCATTCCGAGAGTAAATATGCAGTCCATTGGAGTGAATGAAGTCTGACGTACACATTCTGCTCCCGTCTAGAGACTAAAATACTAATACCATACCGATTTTTGTACTAATTTTTGGTACTGAAATTTTAAAAATGTGGCGCTTTGAGAGGATTAGTCATACCTCTGATTGGCCGTTGTGTTCACGCACTCGACAGATACATCTGTGGTTGGCTGCAATGATCATCGTACGGAAGTATTTGAGAGCGTTTGAAAGCAATTCGGTACTTTCAGCAACACTACCAGAGACACGAGAGCACAGAGCAGATCAGATTGGCGTGTCGGCGCAGACCACAAAACGTATCGACCCCATTTGAATTCCACACAGAATGCTGATTATGAGGAAACTGAGGCTTTACAGAGCTCAACAGCTCTGGCCGAGCAGTGATATAAACTAAGCGCTATTGGCTGTTTTAAAAAGGGGAGGAGCTGCTTGATATATCCCGCCCTGTACTCCTGTTTCAGTGGAAATTATGTCAAAACATTAAATATTGCTGCACGTTTCAAGGCACTTCAGTGCGACTTTAAGAGATGCATCTGATTGGACTAAACAGAGTTTCTGTCAGCTAAAGTACCCGAGTCAACCACTAGAGGGCACTTCACTTTGGTCACTCACTCACTCACGCTCACATTCAGTCACACTGACTACATTTCCCAGAAGCCCCTCACCCATTCACTGATCACAACACCAGCTGCATCTCATTCTCCAATCACTGATTACTGCAACAGCTGCACCACATCACCTCACTATATAGCACTGCTCACACTGCCATTCCCTGCGAAGTATTGATCTCGTTCCACCGTCAGTTTCTCAGAGTTTATATCCGTGTTTGTTTTCCTGTTCCACGTTGTGTGATTCTTGCTGCCTGTCTTGACATTCCCGCCTGTATATCTAACCACGATCCTGTTTATTCCCCATATACCATATGCCTGCCTGACTACGTTTGCTTTATTAAACGGCATTTGGATCTCAACCCGCTGACTCACAGTTTCACAGTTGATATATATATATATAAATAAATAGATAGATAGATAGATAGATAGATAGATAGATAGATAGATAGATAGATAGATACACACACACACACACACAAAAAGTTTGAAAACCCTGATCTAGTCGAACATTCTGATCCATCCTATAGTATCACATTCACATCATGTAGTACAACAATCTGCTAAAGCAGGAAAATAGCGACATTATTAATATTTGAGATCATTATCAGGACACAAAGGACTTCATAAGAATGTATGTCGCCGAGGTCAACATGAAGAATTACATTTCATATTAGAATTGTGCATGACTTTCAAATGATGTGCAGCGATTTGCAGGCCGATCTATAATAACTTCATGCCTCGGCTGATAATGAAATTATTCATGTTTTAGAAGGATTTCTCCAATCCAGATTGGCCTGAAATCCAATTATGAGTTTGCTCGGCGGAGAACATTTTTCATGAGAAAAAAAAGGGAATGAGAAGTTAATAATGTACTACCAACTGTTCTGTTAAACAGTACAAAAATTATGCCTGTATGCAATATGTTGTCTGGCGTTAGACCTGCAAAGTAGTAGCCAAGGTCAAAGCCTTTAGGATATTTTCTTCATAAAAGAGTTTACAGCAGATCGATGACCTCGGGGACCCTGTATCACAGGAGAGCTTGGTGAAGCTGTTTTATTTTTAATGGCATTAGTCTGTGCTCTGTTCTGGGATTTGGCTAAAACAAATTTTTATCGAAGGCTTGCAGTTTATTGCTAAATAACATTAATATCATTCAAGCAGTTAAGCAGAAATTGTTTCTGAAACACACATTACATCAATCCTGACGGAATCAATTTTCCCCCTACATGTTAGAGAAGTGAAATGGGCTGCAAACGGCATTTTACTGTAAAACGTACTAAGTATTTGAGGGCTCAATGTTAAGTGGTAGTGTTTAAAGTGGAGGAAATGACAAATGATCGCCTCTTCGCAACAGAGTGAAAGCATGTAGCTTCAAGAAAGGCCCTTGTTTTCGTTTCTTCTCAGTTTCCTGAGATGCATTTTGACTGACAGGCTCTAAACACTCAGCTCTCCTTGAGCGTCCATTCTCCACACGTAATTACCCATAATCACTTGTACATCCTGAGGAGGATTTGCTCCAGTGAAAGGCTTCGAGAGCCAGGGACAAATCCGAGCTCTAAGTGGCAAAATCAGAGGGGAAAAGAGAGAAAATCAATGTGGTCAAGAGCTCGATGGGTCGAACGCACATAGACCTTCACCTGAACGTGCCTTTCATCCTCTACATGCGTAACAGCGTTACACTCTTTTCATTTTCTATGCGAGACCTTCATCCACAGTTACTCCTCCAGTGCTTTCTTTCCCACTGCTGTCCTTTTAAAGCATGAAGGTGGCGTGTAACAGCTTCACTGGACACTGATGCCGAGCGATTATTTCCAGCCATGCCATTCTTTTCAAGATTAGAATTCAAACATGATTTTCACAGATACAGTTGCACACTGTTCACTATTCTAGAGCAACACATTAAATGCAGGAAATATTAATGATTTTGTGAGGGGCCTGAAAAAATCTATAATAGAGGTGTAACGATACCCTCATGTCACGATTCGATACATTAAAAGCTCTTCAGTTTCCCGGTGCTCATTCAGCTCTTCACAAACAGCAATGCAAAACGTTAAAAGCTGTGATTATAATTAGATTCACTATTGTAATAAAAAAGTTTGGGTTTAGTTGTCTTGCTTCAACTTGAAAAATTGTGTGTGCGTCTTTCCGCGCTTGAAACAACGTTCCTTCTGATGTTCATTCACGTTTATTTGATGCTATAAATGAACTAGTATGAAGGGATGATCGCTTCACGTCACATTAAACACACACTAGACGCTATTTATTGATTAAACTTCTTTAAAAAATTACGATATTTGAAATATGAAACTGTTTCATATGTCTGTCGACGTGTTGTCAGCGTCCTCTTTGCTCACTGCGTGAGAACATGATGTGTGGCGTGAGATCACATGGCTTGTCGGACATAGCAACGGTAACTAAAGGGGGCGGGTCTTTGCGAACGGTCTTTAACTGCATATTGTTATGCTAGAGGTTGAGATGGGTCAGAGCAGGCATCATTCAGTCTGGCTGTTTTGCTGTATTGTGTCTTTACACCGAATTTTAAGCAGGCACAGAGCAGCCTTAACTCAGCTGTGTAAAGACCCAAGTACCCAAGTTAGGCTTAGAAACTACACCAGACCAGCACTAACCAGTACTGAGGGAACTCATGCTGGTCTAAGCCAATCTGGACAGTATCAGTGTCCCTTCAACCCAGCGATGGTAACGAGAGAGTTACGAAATGTTTAATGAAGAAAAAAAAATGAATTATTAACACCCACTTCAGCAAACCAATAATGTCGTCAAGATATATTTATCTTGTCATTTGGTCAAAGCAGGGGAACAGGACTGCTAATGAGACTCGTTAACACGACACCAGCGAAAACTTACTGCACTGTGTGTGCATGCATAAAATAGGATTATTTTCACTTAATGTCATTGAATAAAATCACAGATTTAATATACATAAACAGCAACTAGATATAAACAACATAATAAGCGCAGTTAATTAACAATGACTGGGATTAAAACGAGACCAAACCGTTTATTTTAGCGTGCTTGGGCTGTAATTACACTACGCGTCTCACACACTTGGTTTATCTGCTTAGATAGGCCAATATAGGACATAATGACCCATTTCTTTGCTGTTACGTACAGTTTAATGCTGCTTTTCGTAACTATAATAAAATGCCGGCTTCAGTTTCATTTGCAAATAATCATTTTCAGTTATTTCTTAATGCCCGGTCCAAACGACACTAAACTTTAGATTTAGTGCACGCGTAACCGTTATTTATCTGGAAAGAAAAGTCATGTAACTCATTTAAAGGTCCAATGAACAAAACATGAAACAGTCCACGCGCAGCCGTTTAAACGTGATTTCTCAGAGGGGCGTCCACTGGAGGGCGATGTTGCAGGCGACTGCAGGTTTTTAATGGCAGCACAGCCTGCAGAGAGAAATCTGAATTATGCATTCAGACTAAAGACCTCTGTGCTACTTTTAAGGGTTGCCGTATGGAGAAAAGCCCCAAAGACAGTTTTTCTGCATGCTTACCGCTTTGGGCAAGTGTAAAAATCCATAAAGCTGAAGAGTATCATTTTCAGGCTGTCCCACTTTAATACAAAGAGTCAACTCTATGAAAGTTATTTATGGGTTAATTTCTCCGAAAAGTGAAACACTATAGGCCCGTTCACACCAAGAACGGTAACGGTCTGTTTATTCTAAGCTCGGTTTCAAAGTGTTTACAACATGTTTTTACAGCTTTAACCAGCAGATGTCCTCGCATGCTGTGTTTCGAGTGAATAGCTAGAGTAATCGATCGAATCAATATAGTGGAATAAAAACAACGCCTATATAGTCTATTTCACTTGCTTCAAAAGGAAGCAAGGCAATGTTGTCGAAACCAGGTTGAAGCTGGATACCTGAGGTAATTTTATGTTACGCCGTTTGGTATAATGATCTCATCGTTAACGCTTCTCACCATTTATTCCGAGGTTATGAACGATTGTTTTCCATATATCCGTTTTCTTTAAAGTATCCTTGAAAAGGGGGTTTGAATTGTCAAACGGTGGTGGCTTTTTCTGGACCTTCTCCGCAGTGTCGTCCGGCGTTTTAAAAGTGCGAGCCCTTAAACTAGAATGAATTCTGATTGGCTGTCAGTGTTTTATCGTTCAGCAGCTGGAAAAAGTGATCCCAACTATGTTGTTTCTCTATTTCGTTATAGCTGTGATGTGGACGTTGCTAATCTTTTATATTTGGAGCGATTTTAAGGACTATATCTTTATAGTTATTGTTCGTGGTGTGAACGGGCCTTATGGCTACATCGGAAATCGCATACTTCCCTTACTGTATGCAAAAAACAGTATGCGAGAAAACAAGAGTAGTTTGTCTGAATTCACAGCACTCATAAAAGTACGCAGACGACCTACTTCTTCTGGAAAGATTCTGAAGTGAAGGATTTTAGTACGGTCACGTGACCTGTGCATACGAACGACACTTTACTATCCCATGATGCCACAGGATAGGAGATGTGAATGGCAGTGAAGCGACGCAACTGATGCTGGTAGGTCACATGATAATCACGACATGGCGGATGTATGTAGTACGTTCACATTGCATTCAAACTATACAAATTCGTACTATACAGAACGTACGATTTTAGCGGTTGCGAAGTTCAAAATAAGTACCTACTCACGAGAATGTGATTTCAAAACATTGATCAGTTTGGGGCGGGACTATCTTTTTGTCCGACCAATAACAGACAGCAACTGCAACTCTGTTGAGACAAATTACACTCTTCAGCTTTAAGAATCGGTGACCCACAAACTAGAAGCATCCATCACTGCAATAGAGAATAAAAACTCAAACATATTAGTCAGAAATCAATAAAGGAATTATAGCCATACAGTTGACCTAATGGCATTTCTCAATTGGAAAGTCCAGATCCAAATAATGACAAATGTTACACAACGGAGAAACAGGAATAGGAAAGAGAAGAGCTTCCCTACACGGCTCACTTTTTATTCTTTAATATCAAACCATTAGTGAAGTTTCTTTTCATGCTGTCGTCAGCAGTCTTACAAACGCCCTCTGCAGCCATCTATGCATTTCCCATGGTGCATTTAAAAACCAAATGTGGCATCTCTGGAAAAGAGTGCATTGCTGAAACAGTGACGGGAACGAGCCGAGTGACAGCAACCCTGCATATTTGATGCTTTATCTCTCCCATTGGCCCACTTTTTCTTTCTGCGCTATTCAATGTACTTAGAATTTCACTTAGTTGTGCATTCTTTGCGATGACAAAGAATGCATGCATTTCAGAGGCACTCTCTTTCTTAAATGCAGCTGAATCAAAACGGTGTGATATTGGGTGTAAGGAAAAAATATTCTAATTCTTGTATTTTTGTGCAAAAGGAAGGAGGATATGTGATTCCAAATGAACACTATAAATCTATTTCTCTTCGTGAGGTAATGAGTTGCTGGGGTTTTTGAATAATTGAAAATGAACAAAGCAAAATAAAAAGTCATATTGCGTTTCCTTCGCCAGTTTTTAATAACTGGGTTCCACGAATTCAATCTTCCTCATAGCGAATATGATGCAAATGCAAAACGGAGCTCCTCATGCACACCGTTTTCTCTAAGCCCGAATAAGGCAGAGGGATTCTTCTCTCATATCGCCTTCTCGGGTTTTGGCGAGTCAATAAGACGGTTTGCTCCTCTGGAAATAAACAGATATCGACTTAAAGAGTTCGAACATATATTATACACCGGTCACAAAAAGTATTAGGACACTTAAGCCACACTTAACATGTAGGCCGTGCGTTTCATTTCCTTGCATAACGAAATATCAAAGAAAGTGTCAGTGTCAAACGCTGCAGGAGCTTTCCGCAGAACTAACTTTCATTTTCTCCGTAGTTATTGCATTTTTTTTCCCCGTCGAGTGCAATAGCATTCAGGTGTCACAGAAGTGCTTTTGGGCCGCTTGAACAAACAAGCTTATGCAAAGTCGAACCTTTCTATATATGGAACGAAAATCTATTTTTATGTACAGAAGGGAACTTTATGTAAAAATATCACAAGTTTTGAAAAGAAAAACACTTCAGAGAAGATAAATCAGAACACACGACCGAGTGTGCGTTTTGATGTTTCCCACATCCATCGAGACTTGTTCTGCTCTGATTTCTCAGATCTGAATCAAGGGCTTTTCTGGCCCATTTTCACAGGAACGTCAGAGATCTGTGGTCATTACTGCCCAGTCCCTCTTAAAATCGAAGACTGAATTTAAAACTGTCTTAAGACTACAAGCTGCTCCTGAGAAAACATTTTAGAAGATCTCTTTGCTGCGATTCGGATTTCTTTATGAAGCATTAATGACATGGTCCACTGGTCTGGATATGCAAACGCTAGTATTACCTAAGGCGAGAATTTGTTTCTGCACGCAACTTGTCCTGAAGTGTTTGTGCTTCAGACATGAATGGTTACTCAGTTCATGCTTGTTAAGGGGAGTAGCGCTGCTACTTTACAAAGTGATCAGACTAGTATTCCTCAACTTGCAGACGATAAACCAATCAATCTGGGAATCATCTGTAGAAAGAGATGAAAGAGAGAATCAGTAGAAACCTGTTTAAAGAATATCTATAAACTTCGCAAACAGTTTGATTGACAGGCGATCTGACCGATCATAACCCCGAATCCGCGATTTTGTCCGACAAAGCGGTCAGGGGAGTTAGTAGATTAACGTTGGTGAACTTGAACTTGATAAATTGTGTCTTTCCACGTCTTGAAACAACGTTCCTTCTGATGTTCATTCACGTTTATTTTGCTATAAATGAACTAGTATGAAGAGATGATCGCTTCACGAGGAGCTCCAGCGATCTGTCACCACACATTAAACACACACTAGACGCTGTTTATTGTTTAAACTTGTTAAAAAAATTACGATATGTTAAATATGAAACTGTTTCATATGTCTGTCGACGTGTTGTCAGTGTCCTCTCATGTATTTATTTTTCACCACGTGAGAACATGATGTGTGGCATGAGAGCACATGACTAAAGTGGGCGGGGATGTAAAACTTTCGGTCACATGACCTTCCGCATCACCATGGAAGTGTAATCACGTGGGCTTTCGGCATTTTATCAATTCACATAACCGGACCTGGATGGTTTGTCAGCTCCTCAGTCTCACAACGGCATTTTAACCCTGAAATTCACACATTCAAGGAGTTTTATGCGGTTCGAGTGAGTTCATCATGAATTGTCTCGGATGCAAAAGAAATAAAAAACACTGGAGCTTATGAAAAAGACATTTCATAGTTTGTGATGGGCGATATTTTCAAGATGAGATGCGGCCGTTTTGGCATGACAGCTAACGTTACTATGCGGAGACTTAAGTTTGCTGTACTCGCACCTGATTGGTCAGCGCGTGACAACCCTTACCCCTCGTTGGCTGTTTAGACTGTCCATCAAATATAATGAAAATCCATTTCTTACAAGTTTCATATTAATAATCAATTTTAGTTGAAAGGGTTTTTATTTTTCGGACAAACAATAATGACATAATGACAAATTGATTTCATTGCGCGAGACGCCGTGTAGCGTTAGGTTTAGTAGGCCCATTTAGCGGATGAAGTTATACGTTAATTCTAATTCTAATTATTATCAAATTATTTTCTTGCAGGTGAGCAATCATTCATGCTCCTGTGAAACCCCTCAAAGCCCTTTCAAATACCTATCAGTCGTAGCAAACAATAATTCTGCCATTCATGTTATGAATGTCTTGGTTAGAACCACATTAGCGGCGTGAAGCATATGGCGCTGCTGAAATTAATAACGTGCAGATGAAGTCATTATAAGTTATAGGTGCATTAAGTGGTCTAATGATGACAAAGTTTTGGGCGAAGACAATGAGTAGCACGAGATTGTGCTGAAGGATAAAGTGAAGGATAATTTTGCGAATCGGCAGCGAGGGGAGAATTGATGGATGTGAGCAGCTTCAGCCCACTATATCTCACTGCTGATTCTGTTCAAGAACAGTGGGACACCTCGAATGCTGACAGTAACCGGCCCAAATTGGCTTGTGGACACAGCTTGGGCTCTACCATTGGAGAGGAGGGTCTTAGAAACGGCTGTATGTCTGGGTTGGGGGTCGACAGGGCTTGTACGCTGGAGACAAGCGGCTCAAATGTGGCTGCATCATTACCGACGCTCACGTACAGGAACCTGCTAGCATGAAAACAGAGCAAGACCAGTTTGATGAGAACTTGCTGTGAAACCTGTTAGAAGGGCCGCTAGAAATGATTGTTTGTGTATGGATAATACGGGTGGCACGGTATATGAAAAGCCATTCGAACCGTTCGGTTCGCTTGGTGTGTGCGTCGCACGGTTCGACGCATGCGCAATGTAGCCCCGTATTCACACAGTTTGAGAAGGGTCTGTCTGCATCCCGCAGTACTACAACGTACTTCAAGTTACGCCTTCCGCGAATAAACAAGCGTGGACATCATTGACTAAAACAATCTTTTAAAGTAAATCATTTTATGCTTTATGAATGTTGGTGGCGATAGTGAAGCTTAAAAAGCAAGAAAAGTGAAGTAGAAGAAGAGCAGTACTAGTGACGATTGTGTCTAGAAGGGATGCAGCTACTGCCAGAAGTGAGGCAGAATCTAACAGTAAATTATATGTGCTACTTATCAAATTGTGTTTTATTAACATCTACACCCAACCCTAAACCTACCCTTACAATACTGCAAATACAGTTATTAAATTAAATAAATAAATATTAAATGGCGCAGTATTGATGTGCGCATGTGCAGCGGCTGCATCATCTCTTTTTGACATCTCGCGTGCTTCGGCGTGACTCGGACAACTTCAAGTTACGCCCCCTGCAACAGGTTACGCCCCCTCTCTTGCAGTCCGCAGATAGATTCTATTGGGGAGTTTCGCGCGAACATACATATAGACAGTAAAAGTGGAGTGAGGGGCCGTTCGCATATCGCGTCTTTTGCGCGCGTATATTCATTATTTCCTATGTAGGCGCTTTCCACGCTTTTCTAGGCGCGATTTGTGAACGGCCCCTAATGAAGGCTGGCCGGAGTTGACGGATGCGCCCGTGTCGTTCAAATCCGGTGTGTGGGAACATTTACGATGACAACGGAAATAAAACAGCAGAGAGAACTGCGACTGTGTGCAAGCATTGTGCAAAATGCATTCAATATGCTAATGAAACACTTCTAATATGACAGTTCATTTGAGAAGACATCAGCCAATGTGTTGATAGAAGCACAAACAGGGGGAAGGAAATTTCTGGAGTGTTAAAGATTAAAAGAAAAACTAACAAGAAGAACCAACCGTGACCCTAAAACCGTGATACGAACCGAACCGTGGGTTTTGTGAACCGTGCCACCCCTAATGCATAAGTAAACTAAAAGCATAAAAAAGCATTTTCATTAGTAGGATAAAGGAAAATCTAAAAATAAAAACTAATTCAAAGTATTTATAAAAAAAGATTATAATAATATCACAGTGACTAAAATAACACGGTTTGGCCCACACAGGTTGTAAAACACTCGTGGTGTGTTGATGCAGGTCTCCCGAGAGTAATTAGTCCTCACAAACGATTTAAAAGTTAGTTTGATGTTAATTAAGTGCACTTATATGATTAACCACTCAAATTAAATCGACGGTGTTTCGGTTAATATTTTCAATTGTTCGTCTAAGCAGCAGCAAACGATTATGAACGATAAGATAGCAGAGTTCTTAATGATTAAAACTGGATTTTTGTGTAATATAAAATAGCAAAGCCTTCATGCTGTGTAATATAAATCCATTTCAGCTCAGTTTCATGCAGTCAACAGAGAACTGAAATCTGTCTGATCTCTGAGTGATTGGCGTAATGGAAATGAATAAAAGTGACTCGTACCCAGAAGCTTTAGCTTCGGCAAACACACCTGCAGGAGCTTTAAAAGGCGTATTATTTTAAATCTCTTCCAGGATTAGATTTAAACTCGATTCCTAAGAGATAAATAAAGGATTGTAAAACTGCAGATTGGGGAATTATAATGTTTTTGATTATTTTTTTCCTCTCTCTTGAGACCTGCGACAGTACCCGCAAACACTAAAAGATCTCGCTGCTCATCATGTCTCGTCTGAATGCTTTTTAATATATTCCATCCCGTTCTTTTGGAGGAGACTGGAGCTAGATGTCAAAAGAATTTTCCTTAAATGTCAAAACAGTGGTTTCCTGACATTTTTTATTTATTGCATTTTTAATTTATTTATGCATGTTAAAATGTTTACAGAAAACCCTCTAATTGGCTGTTTAATAGCATATTCTCATTGTTAAAGTTCAAGTAAAATGTACTGTATCAAACTTTAGTGTGCAATAAGGTGGAAATATTCAACTTCTAGTTAAGTTTTGTGTGTAAATATGAGAAACATTTAGTAGAATAAGCAGTGTGCCAACTAGCCCTGCTTTTGCTTCTTCAGTAAATGTTATTGCCATTGCTTTGAGATGTGAGAATATACACTCTTAAATGCCCCCTTTTACAAAATGTAATATCGGTCTCTGGTGTCTCCAGTGAAGTTTCAGCTCAAAATCCAATTTATTAGAGCTTGTCAAATTTGCCTCTATTTGGGTGTGAGCAAAAACACGCCGTTTTTGTGTGTGTCCCTTTAAATGCAAATGAGCTGCTGCTCCA
Source organism: Opsariichthys bidens (assembly GCA_037194245.1). Classification (NCBI taxonomy): domain Eukaryota; kingdom Metazoa; phylum Chordata; class Actinopteri; order Cypriniformes; family Xenocyprididae; genus Opsariichthys; species Opsariichthys bidens. Next base: position 3,840,229 of record CM074289.1, read on the forward strand.
GAAAGAGGGCGGAGCTTTAACGGCTCACGCTTCAGATATCTCAACAACGAATCGACACTGATGGAAAGACTCAGGAAGAAGTTACGACTTTTAGGACGTTTCTGAACGTGGATAAACGGTTAAGTGGGTGCATCGACTAGCATGTTAATCTTCTGTGAAAATCCAGCGTTGAATTGACCCTCGTTTGTGAAGCAATCCGTCGTAAAATGACGGCATCACTACAACAACTCTTCCTCTTCTCTAAAGCAGCCCAACATGGCCCCGCCCCCTTTGTTGCATATTCTCGGGGGCGGGGTTTATGTAAATTTCAGTTAATGATGTCACCAACCTGGGAGGAAGCTTGTTTGTTGTAGTCCTTAAACAGCAAATTCTGTAAAAGAAAATCTCTCTCTTTGAGCGTCGTAACTTTGCAGATGCTCAAACAGCAACATTATACACACTAACTAAAGTTAAAAAAGTGAAACCATAATCAAGGACCCCTTTAAAAATAAAAGTTCTTTCCTGACATCAACGGTTCAAAACCTTTTAACATCCACGAACCACGAATGTTCTTCCACTATATATTATTATTAAACACAAAGATCTGTTCACTGTAAGGTTCTCTGGGAAACCAAAAACGGTTCCTCTTTTAAGAGTGTATAGACATTCACGAATTACTGTATGAACTGCTCGGGCGATCTGAAAATAAGCTGGCTTCAGAAGTGAAACAGGATAACAATAAACCTCCTCTACATTACCTGCTTAAACATCCCGGTGGGATGAACGCAGAGATGCTGCTGAAGCAGAAGCGGTTTGATGATATATTGTGTTTGTTTCTCTGGATGTGTGGTGGAGAGAAAGAGAGAGGACTCGGCGCTGAAGGCATGTCTCTTTGCAAGAAAATTAAGTGTCTGTGCGCTGCCTGAGATATCCACACTACCCAACCTCTATAATTTGGTGTCAGGCCCTCCGCTCATTAATTTTACTGCAGTGTTTCAGGAAGGCCTCTGGAGCGATGCGTGTGGGGCAGACAGTCCTGCGCTCCCTGCCATAACAACCTCAGCCATGCCAAGCAAATGCCTGCTTAAAAATACAGCAAACACATAGGGAGGCCTGTAAATGTGTTTCTGTTGGCGTTTTTGCTTTATTTCTGTCCTGGAGAACAATGACTGTCACTTCAGGTGTGGTCGAGAAACCAATAAAGATATATAAGCTTATAGCGACAAATTGAAGATGGCCAGCTGTACTCATGTTGGCAACAGTGTTGTTATTGTTAATTAAAACTAAAGCGATTACAAATCATGTCTTCTTGACCCTTTGATTGATGATAGACGATAAACCAATCAATCTGGGAATCATACACTGTAATGAACTGCTGTAAAAATTACAGCAAAATATTACAGCAGATGGCTGTATTCTTAATAATACAGCATATTGCTGTAAACTGCAATGCATTCTGGGGGAAGTGGCGGTTTGACTCAAAATTACAGGATATTACTGTAAATTTCAAGCGTAAAGAGCCATTGTAGGATTTTCAACAGTTGAGATTCTGGTAGCAGCAAGAGAGAGTGGGCTACAACTGTGGTAAGTGACTTATTTAATTAAAAAAAATACAGAAAAATTCTGTAAATTAAATTATAGTAATGGTACTGTAAAAATTACAGTCACTGGCTGGCAACCCTGCTGCCAGTATTATACTGTAAAATTTACAGGTAATTTTTAACAGTGTATGTAGAAAGAGATGAAAGAGAGAATCAGTAGAAACCCGTTTAAAGAGTGTCAATCAACTCCATTGACCCTTCACAAAGAGTTTGATTGACAGGCGATCTGACCAATCATGACCCCGAATCTGCCATTTTGCCCGACAAAGCCGTCAGGGGAAGTTAGTAGATTAACGTTGGTGAACTTGAAAAATTGTGTGTCCTCACGTCTTTCCGCGCTTGAAACAACATTCCTTCTGATGTTAAATAAATGTACTAGTATGAAGAGATGATCGCTTCACGAGGAGCTCCAGCGATCTGTCACGACACATTGAAGACACACTAGACGCTATTTATTGATTAAACTTCTTTTAAAAATTACTATATTTTAAATATGAAACTGTTTCATATGTCTGTCGACGTGTCCTCTTTGCCCCGCGATGCATTTTTCACTGCGTGAGAGGTCAGACAAAGCCACACTTTGGGGCGGGTCTTTGCGAAGGGTCAATTATTGAACTGAAATATAAATATTAGATTTTTTATAGTCATTTTTTTCATAAATTAAGTATCATTCAAAAGCTTAAAATTCATCCTGTGAAAACCATGTTGAAATTGGACATTGCATTGCCATGGAAACGGTAATTAAATTCCTCTTAGCGGGCTCCTCCCCCTAGTGGGCGGAGTCATGCTTCAAATGACAAAATTGAATGCGCTCATCAAAACTTTTTTCCTAATCTTGACAAAACATGTCGTCGGAAAGGTCTGGAACTCAATGTTCCATATTTGGCGACTGTTTGTGTGATATTGAGACAGAAATGTATTCATTTGTAAGAGGGGAACGCGTTAAAAAAATATCAATGGAATGTGGATGACACCTAGTGGCTATTTCTGGTTTTATGCCCAAACAAAATCTCATAGGAACGTCAATTTTTGTGATATCAACATCAAATTTGGTACACAACTTGGCTTTGATTTAATAGCAAAATTTTAGTTAAAATTATTTTGTAAAATATATGTTTTGTATAAAATATAAATGTTTAGTACATTACTTTTGCTTTACATTAAACTTCTGTAACTTACACATTCAATTTTTGAAGTGCTTTCAATAATCTGCTGGTCTAAAGCATTCATGATTTACAACCATTTAAGTCTGGATAGTGCATTTTCAGGGGATGACCGTTACGGGGGAAAACTAATTAATTAACAATAATATGTAAAAATCAATGCATGTACAGATACACGACTTTCAGAAGAACAGACGTTAGTCTTTAATTGGCCTTCAAAAAAGAAATCGCCTTATTCCTTGTCATTCCTTTCGGGTCATATAAACTCTGACATTGTATTTTATGTGTTTAATATTAGCTTTAACTACAAGGGTAGAATGGCACAGCATGCAACAAGCTCAAAAATATCTGCACAAAGAGACGGAGTCTGTCTTGAATTTTGGCCGTCTTTTAGAGAAACGCAGAGGTTTCAAATGAAAGGCCGGTGTGTGACAGATGGTGAGCCAACGTGTACGTCTTTGCTTGATCACATGCGAAGAAAAAATGAGACCAGACGATTATCAGCTCATTATTTAGTAGATTAATTTATACATTGCAAAAAATAGCCATGCATGAAACATCTCATACTGATTCATTACTTAACCCTTGTGCATCCTTTTTTGTCCATTTCAGTTTTGTTTTGGGTTATAAGTGTGCCTTTGTTAATGCCAACTACATGAATTTTGGCTCAGGTGTTCATTTTTATTGGAATTTTTATATTTTACCCTCATTTCCTTCAAAAAAATCAATTTTACCCTCCGTACAAAAAAATTGACCTTGAGGACAAAAATGTCCTCATTGAAATCCATTAAAACTGCAATTTTTTAACCCAGGGCCACTTGACTATAAAATAATACAATATTTGCAAATAGGCATTCATTCTATCGGCGAGGCTTCAAATTTTTTATTAGATTGTGCCATATTTTCAAATTTGCCATATAAAAGAAATACTCGCTTTATTTGTGTTTTTTACTTATGCATATTATAGAGTCAATTGGAAAAATAATGCAGCTATGATTGTGTGGGGATGTTGGTAAGGATGTCAGAGTGTAGTTTGGATGTGTTCACTAAAAATTTAATGTGTGTAATGAGTTTGAAAGAAATTATATTGTACTGCCAATCAAAAATCCCACTCCATGTATGAGTCCCACCCTTGGCAGGGTCATAGGGTCATGTGAAAACTATGAAAAAGGTCAAAGAAGGTTCAAAGTTAGCTTTGAGGTTTTTCTTTTTCACCCAAACACGCATCTTAACCCTTGATTGCCCTTTTTCACTTGTTATTGTTTTTGTACGGAGATAAAAGCTGCGCTTGAATTTGAAGCAGACGTTCAGAAGCCCCTAAACACATTATTTTAGTTTTCACCACAAGAAAACGCTGATTGTTTAGTCTGGTAGATTTTATACAAAGTTTGAGTTCACACAGGTGTTCGCACAGGTGTTCTCACAATCAAACCTTTAAATATGTGGTGCTTGAGGGGTTGATCATTTCATTGTTCGCATGATGAAGAGAGGATTGCATGATAACTCGGCAGTTACTCATGATTATTATTTTTACAGAAAACAACAGTGGCGTTATGTAAAGAAACCGATTTGTAAAGCGTTAAAATTCTGAAAATGAATGAATGTTTGGCAATTATGAATAGAAGAGATGTTGATTAAAAAAAGAGTGAGTGAAAGTGGGAAAAAATATTAATAAATCATATTTCTATGAGTTTTTGGCATGGACATTTTTGTCCATTATGGACCTAAGTGTTAGGTTTTTTTTTTTTTTTTTTAAATATGACACTACATAAAAAATATAAATGCCTCAAAATTAAATGTGTTGTTTTTCATTGACACACCCAAGAATCTAATGAGCAAAGAAAAAAATTCTGCTTAGCATTTCGTTTATAAAAATAAACTACAATTTTAATTTTTTTCATTAAAAATACCTTTGGTTTTATGTAATTACAGATCTTAAAATTAATGAATGTTTGGTAATTATGAATAAAAGAGATGTTGATAAAAAAAAAAAAAAGAGTGAGTGAAAGTGGGAAAAAATATTAATAAATCATATTTCTATGAGTTTTTTGGCATGGACATTTTTGTCCATTATGGACCTAAGTGTTAGTTTTTTGTTTTTTTTTTAAATATGACACTACATAAAAAATATAAATGCCTCAAAATTAAATGTGTTGTTTTTCATTGACACACCCAAGAATCTAATGAGCAAAGAAAAAAATTCTGCTTAGCATTTCGTTTATAAAAATAAACTACAATTTTAAATTTTTTCATTAAAAATACCTTTGGTTTTATGTAAACAAACCAGCATTTAAAGGGTTACAGATCTTAAAATTAATGAATGTTTGATATCTATGGATAGACGAGATGCTGGTTAAAAACTTGACATCAGTGAAAGTGGGAAAAAATATTAATAAATCATATTTCTGTGACAGTTTTTTGGCATGGACATTTTTGTCCATTATGGACCTAAGTGTTAGTTTTTTTTAAAAAAAAATCTGACACTACATAAAAAATATAAATGCCTCAAAACTAAATGTGTTGTTTTTCATTGACACACCCAAGAATCTAATGAGCAAAGAAAAAAAATCTGCTTAGCATTTCGTTTATAAAAATAAACTACAATTTTAATTTTTTTCATTAAAAATACCTTTGGTTTTATGTAATTAAACCAGCATTTAAAGGGTTACAGATCTTAAAATTAATGAATGTTTGGTAATTATGAATAAAAGAGATGTTGATAAAAAAAAAAAAGAGTGAGTGAAAGTGGGAAAAAATATTAATAAATCATATTTCTATGAGTTTTTTGGCATGGACATTTTTGTCCATTATGGACCTAAGTGTTAGTTTTTTGTTTTTTTTTTAAATATGACACTACATAAAAAATATAAATGCCTCAAAATTAAATGTGTTGTTTTTCATTGACACACCCAAAAATCTAATGAGCAAAGAAAAAAATTCTGCTTAGCATTTCGTTTATAAAAATAAACTACAATTTTAATTTTTTTCATTAAAAATACCTTTGGTTTTATGTAATTAAACCAGCATTTAAAGGGTTACAGATCTTAAAATTAATGAATGTTTGGTAATTATGAATAAAAGAGATGTTGATAAAAAAAAAAAAGAGTGAGTGAAAGTGGGAAAAAATATTAATAAATCATATTTCTATGAGTTTTTTGGCATGGACATTTTTGTCCATTATGGACCTAAGTGTTAGTTTTTTGTTTTTTTTTTAAATATGACACTACATAAAAAATATAAATGCCTCAAAATTAAATGTGTTGTTTTTCATTGACACACCCAAAAATCTAATGAGCAAAGAAAAAAATTCTGCTTAGCATTTCGTTTATAAAAATAAACTACAATTTTAATTTTTTTCATTAAAAATACCTTTGGTTTTATGTAATTAAACCAGCATTTAAAGGGTTACAGATCTTAAAATTAATGAATGTTTGGTAATTATGAATAAAAGAGATGTTGATAAAAAAAAAAAAGAGTGAGTGAAAGTGGGAAAAAATATTAATAAATCATATTTCTATGAGTTTTTTGGCATGGACATTTTTGTCCATTATGGACCTAAGTGTTAGTTTTTTGTTTTTTTTTTAAATATGACACTACATAAAAAATATAAATGCCTCAAAATTAAATGTGTTGTTTTTCATTGACACACCCAAAAATCTAATGAGCAAAGAAAAAAATTCTGCTTAGCATTTCGTTTATAAAAATAAACTACAATTTTAATTTTTTTCATTAAAAATACCTTTGGTTTTATGTAATTAAACCAGCATTTAAAGGGTTACAGATCTTAAAATTAATGAATGTTTGATATCTCTGGATAGACGAGATGTTGGTTAAAAACTTGACATGAGTGAAAGTGGAAAAAAATATTAATAAATCATATTTCTATGACAGTTTTTTGGCATGGACATTTTTTTCCATTGTGGACTTAAGTGTTAGTTTTTAAAAAAAATCTGACATTACATAAAAAATATAAATGCCTCAAAATTAAATGTGTTGTTTTTCATTGACACACCCAAGAATTTAATGAGCAAAGAAAAAAATTCTGCTTAGCATTTCGTTTATAAAATTAAACTACGATTTTTAATTTTTTCATAAAAAATACCTTTGGCATTATGTAAACAAACCAGCATTTAAAGGGTTACAGTTCTTAAAATTAATGAATGTTTGATATCTATGGATAGACGAGATGCTGGTTAAAAACTTGACATGAGTGAAAGTGAGAAAAAATATTAATAAATCATATTTCTATGGCATGGACATTTTTGTCCATTTTGCATCTACGTGTAACTTTTGTTTTGATGCACAAGCGTCAATCAAAATATCCATATTTGTGCTGCACTCTTGAAAGATGATCTGTCTGTCACCAACATGGACATGTTTCAGGTATAAAGCTAATTAAAAAGAACAATTAGGGCTACACAAAATGCAATCATACAGGTTTGTCAACCAGTAGGCCGAATTGATGGCTAGATATCATGTAAACTCAGTAGTATCTTGAAGTAATTGCCATGAACCATCCTTGACTTTTTCATGTTTATTTTTAGCTGTTTGAACAAGGATACCAGAGCACATCATTAGCTAATCAGTTAATTAAGGGAGATAGTGGAAATGTAATATTGATACACGCCAAGTCATTTGTCGGAAATAAAGATGTCGGGACCATTTCGATCAATATGATCAGCTGGGTTAAAGTCCAGCTTAATTACAAAATAAATCAATGCTTGTCAGTAAGGCTTGACGCTAATGTTACACTTTTCATTGCCGGTAGATGGGAGTATGGGATACCATGTGTTGTGAGGTTGTGTGTGATTTATAATGAATTAAACAGCTGACATGAGTCAGTGCTATCAAAGTTCATTTCGAGGAACGTCTGCTCACTCGGCGGCCATATTTGCATTGCCTCCAGGCATCCAAGACCAAAGCTGTGTCCGAAACTGCCCACTCATTCACTCGTTCACTAACCCCTATATAGTGCATGGCAGTTGAGTGCACTATATCAGCTAAGAGTGAACGAAAACGAGTGAGCGAATTCAGACGCTGACGTTAATAGCATGCGCCAGACAATTTCGTCATTAACATTTCCTATACCCGTCTGTAATATGTCCTGTTTAGCTTCATGAATTGTTTATTTGTCATGTTTATTGAGAATAAAGAGAGAATAAAAACACCTGTGTCATGCTATTTAGTAAATTTATATTCAAAAATAAGAGAACAAAAACATTACACTGTCACCTTTGTTTATAAAAAATATAACAGTAAATAAATACAATATAAACAACAGTATACAATGTACAACAGTTCACTAACATATGAGAAAAATCGACCAAATTATCATATGATAATAAGTATATATATATTATGATATAAACCTGTATCATTTCGCTTCAAAATATCTTTACAAAGATGTTCTAATTAATAAAAAATGACACTTACATTTGTAGAAGTTGCCGCCTCCCGTATTGCCGTCCGCCATATTTATTTTTCTTTCGCGCTCGATCGTCTCATCGCGTTGGATTTTGGGTAACGGCGCTTTAACGAGTGTACATCGAATGTACGCTCAAAATCAGAGAGCATTGTGGGTAAAAGTAGTGAACGAATGTAGGGAATGAAGTCGTTCACTCAGAATTCGGACAGCACTACAAAATGGCTGACACCCGATATAGTGCACTATATAGTGGATAGGGAGCGGTTTCAGACACAGCTCAAGTCTATTTGATCCTGCTGAAATCTCAAAAATTCACAATTCAATAACATATTTCAAATCCGCAACAAAATCTGGCATGAACTGTCTCGAATGTTATTTCTTAAGCTCAAATTGGGTTTAATAAGCTTATTTTTCAGGCTAAAAAGTGTGCAGTTCCAAGCGCGAGTATCGGAGCGTCTAACGGCAGCTGCAGTGACGCAACGACTTTATCGATCAGCGATTGGCTCTTTGACTTAGAAGGCGGGATATTTGGAGTGTGCGCGTGACGTCACAATCGACCGTTATGACTGCGGTTACGCCCACTGTGTGGCAGCGTTGGTTTTCTGCACGAATGCCGCGAAAAAAAGCTCAAAACACAGCTTTGCATTTGACTGTACAAATAGATTTGACACAAAATCTGAGGAAAAGCTAGAGAAAAGAGAAGCAAATGGATCGCTGCAATTCACAGAAACAACTGAACTCCAGGCAGAGAAACATGGATTTGCAGTTATCATTTAGTGTCAACATGTTGGATTTTGGTGTAAAATCATACTCTGTATATTGAATTGTTATATATTGTGTTTATTAAATATTTACCATCCTATATTCTGCATAATTGAGTGTTTTTAAGTAAACACTGACACTTTGATTTAGATCTACCTATAATGTAGTTATATAAAGCTTTCACAGGCATATTTAATTTATGTATTTACCCACCGTCGAAATCAGACACGGATAAATTTCAGAAAACACGATTCCTGGCTGCGTGTCAATATCCATGGATTAGGTTTCTATGACATGTTATAAGGAACACTTTCGAGCCCAGCCTTTAGTGTAATCGTTTGCTTTACTCACGTTTTCCTTAATTAAATCCAGATCCTGCAGGTTCTTTTGCCAATCAGTCCGGCTGAGGGAGCGTGTTCCGGCGGGAAAGTGACGTCAATGCATACCCTCTATTGACCGCTGCCGTTTCTACCATTCATAACTAATAGCCGTCTTTCTATAACTTAAGTCTTTGGTGCAATTGATACTATTGGTGATCTTTTATGTATTATTTCTATATTCTTTTTAACATTGAGTAAACAATTTCACAATGAAATTCTAAGAAGTAACTTATGTATTTATCCAAGAAATAATGAGACTTAAGGAAATCAGAACTTAATGTTATTTTTCAACTTATCTTTGCCATTCAAGAGTGGTCATTTGAATGGAGCAGAACTGGAGTTTTCAGTTCTGCTGATGTACTGTGTCCAATATAATAACATTTGTACTAGAGCTAGCCGAACAACTGCATTCGTGTTTTTGTTAGAAAGTGCTGGACCGCATGCACTCTCCAATGACTTGTGCAATGACTTGAAGAAGAATAAATGATGTGCACTGAAACTTAGAGCCGCAGTTCACAGCTGTGAACGTGACTGCATCAAAAAAATATATGATTTGTTATGGTTTGTTGTTTTTGACACAAAAGATGAGACAAAATGTAACTTTATTGTGCGTTTAATCTGTAAAATATTCAATTTAATCAATCAATTCATATATTTTAATTGATTTCTCTAAAGACGCACTCTTGAAATCTGTAATCTTTACCGACTTTTGCTGGTTTTTGGGCCGTTCATTGGCACAAATGGGTCAAGCATAAACTTCCAGGAGTTTTTCCAATCGCTCAGAGATACAGACGCCATTGCAGGCTCATTGCTTTTAAAATTATTTGAGAATTTCCAAGATTCCATCCATTTTGCAAACATTCCTTTTCCATCTTCATCTTCCTTCTTGCCAGATTTAGCGTTACGCTTTGGTCGTGGTTGCGTCTTTGCTATTTTACATGCATCGCTCCATCTTTTCTGTTGCGGTTTCTGCTGATCTATGTTTGAGTACGTGTGCTTTTTTATCGCTGCAGTCTTTGTCATTATCACCGATTCATCCTCAGCCGAAGCAGAGCTTTTCTCGTGCTTTGACTCCATCTTCATGAACCTCCAGGACTTGCTCCAGATTTTCGGCTTCAAGTCTTTGACCAAAACAGAAGGTGAATAATAGATGTGTTTGTGTTTTGACCAAAGGATCATATCTTGTGCACTGAATGACTTTGGCTTTGCATCAACCCATGAGAAGATGTTCTTCGGTGGTTGTGGGTTTGACATCTTCCATGATTGACCCCACTCTGACCTGCTCTCAATCTGGACAGATTTGGAGCTACTGATATCAGATGTTAGCTGGAAATTCAAATAACATTCACCTTGTCTTTGATAAAACTCTGTGCTAGTAAACATCCAAGAATTATCCCAGTCTAGCACTTCTTTTTTCAGGAGATGTGCACGTCCATCAGATGTCTTCTTAACCCTCCACGAGTCGTTCCACTCTTTTGAGGGAAGTCGTTCTTTGAATGTCTGAGAATCGAGTGATCTGCTAAATGCATTCAATGCTCTGCGAAGTTCCTTTCTGCCTTGGATCTCCATTGATTTCTCAAACCAAGAATGTGCAGGTTGGAAATCCTCTAAACTGGAGAACTTCCAAGAATCCGTCCACTCGGTCACGGAGGGTCGATCGTGATTGCGCTGAAGAGTTGATGATTTCCATGATTGTTCCCAGTCTGCCACAGATCTTGCGTATGAATGTTGACGCACTGGCTGGGTTGATGCACCTTGCCCTTGTCTTTCCAGAAGATGCTGACGTCTCGTAGCCCTCCAGGACTCAGCCCAGGTACGCGCCGCTGCTGGTCCATTATGCGGGAAACCCTCATTTTCTAGCACTCTTCTAATAGGTCTGGGCTGAGTATTGGTGGACCAACCCTGCTGCCATAAATTGCTGTCTTGGTTGAGTGTTAAGTTTGTGAACTTCCAAGAATTGGCCCATTCGGTGAGAGTTTGTGATAATTGTGGAGGTGGGCATCTCAGGTTCCTTAATGCTCTTTCTTCTCTACGCTGGCGTTTCAGCATCTTCCAAGAATCCTTCCAGTCCATATGCTCTGACAACTGAAGCATCTCCCGCCGTTTTTGGGTTTTTGGCAAAGCAAGTACGTTGAATTTCACACGATCACTTTGTTGCTTGAAATTGTCTGGTTTCGGTGTCTCAACCTTCACTTCCACCTCCCTACATTCAGCTTTATTCATCTCTTCTTTATACTCCGACAGATTTTTTATGCTCGTCCATGATTTTTCCCAATCAGATAGCGGTGCATCCCTCCCACCGAACTGAAGTGTGTGCTTCATCTCCCTAGACACATTCATTATAATGTTGCAGATGTCAGGATGCAGTTCCTTGGGCACCACCGCTTGAGATTCGATTGATTTCGTCTCCTCTGATATGGTTTTTGCAACCTTCCAAGATTCACTCCATCCTAGATTATTACCTGTTTTCGACTTCATATGAAGCTGCTTCTTAAAGTACATCCAGGAATTATCCCATGGTAATTCAGGTTGTGTTTCCTCATTAGTCGAGGGCTGAATTGAATTGTGCACGATATCTTCTCCATTTACAGGCTTCATTGTCTTCCAGGATTCTTGCCAGTCTAATGCATTTTTCCTGATTCTGATCCACCCACAAGTTGTAAAAACTGTTGCTATCACTTTTATTTGTGCCATCATGAGACTCTTTTCCTTTCCGAGTGAATATCCAAGACTTCTCCCATTCTGTTCTGGCCAGGTCTTGTTGAATGTGCTCGGAGTCCAATGCTTTACTGAGCTTCTCCCACAGAAGCATGTCATTGGAGCTCATATTGTTGTTGGTGTCAAACCCAAGATCAAACCACGGTTTACCGTCAGTGTTTGGCTGAAGATTGAGAAACTTCCATGGCTGTCCCCAGTCGAACGCACATGGACTTTCTTCAGGTTTTGGCAAAGGCTGCGAGAACTTCCAAGACTTTGCCCACACCATCAATCCCGGGCAGCTTTCATTGAGATGACGTAACAGGGCCAGTTTGTTGGATTTTGTCGTTTTCGTCAGGTCCACCTGCCTCTGAATCCGACTGCTCTGAAAACCTTGCGGCCTTCCCAGGTGCGTCTTTTTAGCCTTGTGTGCGTCGAGAGTTGACTCTTCGGGAAGCTTCGCTTTTCTCTCCAGTCTTTTAGGGGTTTTTCTCATGGAGGACATGCGTGCCTGCCAATCTTGATTGATTCTGTGAAAATTTTAATTGGAAAGGACAACAAATTAAAATAATTTCTCATTATTAAATGTGGTCTGAGTTTTCTTCTTTTGTTTTAACAGATTAATTAAAGATAGCTGTAGTTATTAAAAATTAATATTTACACAATTAAAGCAATTAAAGTTGAAGCGAACACAAGCTCATTATCGTTCTGAATGGGTTTATTATCTGCAAACAAAATAGCCAGAGAGGCAGCTGAGATCAGACATTCAAATGCTGCATTCATGCCATATCAGAGTTACTGTAATTATGAGATGACTCAGAGATTCTTCTCTGAACTTTTCTTTTCTTTGTCAGAAATTATTCTTTTCTATTGCAACTCATTCTTTTCTCCAACTTGCAATCATAAGTTTGAGAAAGATGTGAGCGTGAGCTCAGCAACAGCATGATCATACACTCTAAAAAAAACACTGGGTTGTTTTATCTACCAAACGCTGTCTTTTTGTTGTGTTATTTTTTTCATAGTTGGGTAGTTTTTGTGCCACCCAGCAATTGGGTTAGAGGCCCCTCCCCACCCGCCCTCTGACACAACAACCCAGCTGTTGGGTTACACAGACTGCGGGCTTTTTGCATCTTTGTCAGGAGAGTGCAGATCTCGGGGCTGCCAAACTGGCAGGGTTGGGGAGTAACGAAATACAAGTAACTTAGTTACGTATTTAAAATACATAATTTGAGTAAATGTATTTCATTACAGTTACATTTGAAATGGGTGGTAATCAGATTACAGTTACATCTGAAAAGTGTTTTAGATTACCAAAGTGATTACTTTGAATTTTAATGTCATTTAAACAGCGATTGGTGAAAAAGCAGAGTTAAGTTTCATCAACATTTTAATACTTTTAAGAGGGATCATAAAAAAAAAAAACATTATTGTTATGTAGTTCTGTCCTGAACAAGACAAAATGACTGAATTTTAAAAAAAAAAAAGCCCAACTGTCAACTGAACTGTCCTGTCATGACCTGATGATCCACGACTGTTTTCATGTTTTGGGAGTCATTTTATGATTCACTCGTCACTGCAACTTTTTCTCAGAATTGCGAGATTTAAACTCACAATTGCAAGTTATAAAGTCAGAATTGGGAGATATTAACTTGCAATACTAACTTTTTTTCTTGCAATTATGAATTTAGTATGTGAGTTTAAATCTCATAATTCTGACTTTTCTCAATATTGTGAGTTTAAATCTCCTAATTCGGACTTTATAACTCGCAATTGCAACTTTATATCACACAATTCTGAGGGAAAAAGTCTGACTTTGAATAAACTGATTTTATTTGCTATAATATTGAATATTTGGATGTTAAAATATGCTCTCAGAACTCTGTATTGTTTGTTTATGTGCAGGTTGCCTGTCACAATGTCTTTCGGATATTTCAACAACATGCTCTTACGACAGGAATATATGTGGGAAAATTGAAGAAAACAGCAGAGGAGAGAGTACTCTGAAAACTGACCCTTGGGCGTGAGACAAAATAAGCGAAATATGGTCATAAGTTATTAAATATTTAACTTTTAAAAAGCATATTAGTTTAATTTCATTTAATTTAAAAGCTTTATAATTGAGTTGTCATTCTTTCCGCACTTTTTCACTCACGTATACAAGTCGTTTTAACGCTTGCCTGTATTTTTGTGCATTCCTGCGTGTTCTGGCTTATTGATTATTACTGTTGCTGTCTGTGTTGTTTCTATAGTAATTCTGTGTGTGTGATTTTAATTTTCAGCATATTTTGGGTTCATTTTAAGCCAGCAATAAAATATTTTCTTTTCTATTTTTCAATAGTTGAGCATAAAAAAAATCAACCCAGCATGTTGGGTCAAACATTTAACCCAACCGTCTTGGTAAGAAAAAACAACCCAGCGCCTGGTTACCAAATAACCCAAATTGGGTTGTTTTTAACCCAACATTTTTTTTTTTTTTTTTTTTTTTTGAGTTACAAAACTAATATGGAATGAAATGGGTTAAAAATATTTTCATCAACAAACTTAAATATTGAGTTGGCCATTATAAAGAGTTTTTCTGATTGACAAAAGCAGGAAAACGAGAGGTTCGGCAGGTCCTAACCTTTCCAGAGCGCTCTTCCGTATCCGCTCCTCTTCCAGCTGTCGTTTCTGTCGATGCTCCCTCAGTCTGATTTCCCAGACATCCTTCATAAAGGACCCACACACTATCACCTCTGCGTTTTTGTCCATTATTGTAGAGACTCCTGCCACAAGCGGAGATGAAACTGTCGGTGGAAGAAGGAGATTGGGTTTTACAAGATTGCAATGTTCCCTTGTATAAACAACCATAAAATGTGCATTTGTTTGCAATCGCTCATCTAATAACATGCATTTGATTAAGCCATTTCATTTAACCAGGACAGGCAATTAAATAAACACAGTACAAAAGAAATGCAGAGGGAAAAAAAAAGATTACTATTTGGAACATTTGCACATATTATATAATACATTTAGCAGGGAAGCATCACTTATCAGGCAAAAACAATACCGCACGAAATTGCTTCCGTGATTAATTCTAAAACAGCATTACTGGATTTGCTCTTTCATGCTATATTTAAAAGCAATAAAAACGTGTTTACTGCTAGCAATATTAATTGCAATTTCATAAGTGCACAGCATCCAATACTGCTGTCTCGTCAACATAAAAGAGGATTTCTTTGCAAAAAATGAAATAAAAAATGAAACCCTTCTTTACCCGTCTGAATGCTCTCTGTCAAATAAGCATCTGGCTTTAGAAGCAGCTCATATAAGTGTCAACTGTAACTAAACTGGCCTGTGTAACTGTGGATCTTGACCCGGCTATTTATAACACCCTGCGGGCCAGTTGCCATGTGGCTCTGTAACTCGTTAAAGAAATGCTTGTCTGCGTTAATTTAAAAACATTCTTTGCGTTTCGCAGCCCTCGACCTGATTCACCTGTAAACCTGCGACACGAGTCTCTGCGACGATGTTCTTTCGTCACCCTTGTAGATAATGATTAAAGTCGAGGGATGGAGGTGTCAGATTTCAGACCGAAAACGAGTTGAAAATGATGGAGCTGGTAATTAATACAGTGCAGTTAGGTGGTACATGACAGATGATAATTAAAAGAAGGTTATTTTATTCCTTTGAATGAGGATGAAACGATCGAGTACAGTGTTTCAGGGCGGTGCGCTCGATATAGCCACCGTGCCACTGGAACATGATGTTTGCAACAGTTACAGGATGAAATATGTTCTGAATGTACAATCTGCATATGGAAATGACTGGACATACAGTACTGAGTAAAAATAGCCATGAACCATGAAGTCGTTCATTTAAAGGTGACACTCGCATTCACTGCATGCATATGATCGAATGTTTGTATAACTCATTTTTATTGTGTTGTTGTTGCACATGACAACCTTTGATGAACTTTTGCATCCAGTATCTCTTGTTATCAGACTTGCACCAATACTGTTTTTTCCCTTTTTTAAGTTGGAAACTAATAATTACAGTAATTCTGACACCGCATGAGCACAGCTATAGCACGTTCGCAGATATTTGAGTGCCCCATCATGGTTTTTCAAACATGCAGTGTGTAATATAGCCAGGGCTGGGTACTTTTAAAATGTTTTTCACTACAGATTACAAAATACATGCTTTAAAAAGTCATTTGTAACGTATTTCGTTACATTACTCAAGTAACTTAATCTAAATACTTTAGAATACTTTGGAACACTAATAAGTGTGGAACAAACACAAAAAAGGTCATTGCTGACTTTTTCCCACAGAATTGCGAGATATAAAGTTGCAATTGTGAGTTATAAAGTCCGAATTATGAGATATAAACTCGCAATATTGAGAAAAGTCAGTCTTGCAAGTTTATATCTCCCAATTCTGACTTTATAACTTGCAATTGTGAGTTTAAATCTCGCAATTCTGAGAAAAAGAAGTCAGAATTGTGAAACGCAAACTCACAATTGTGAGGAGAAAAAACAAATTGTGAGAAAAAGTTGCAGTGACGAGTGAATTATAAAATGACTCACAAACAACTATCACAAAACATGAAGTTTGGTTTGTGTTGTCAAGAAGATGCTGGCATATTCACTTTGCACACAGTTCAAAAGGATGAGGATGAGGACTCAGACTAGAATTGATATACGGAAAAAAACGAACACAATCGTTTGTGTATCAAGAGTCGAGGAAGATCCAGAGCTGAAATTCAGATCCATTTCGTTTCCGACATATGCTAAGCGGTCAACCAATCAGAGCAGAGTAGGCTCCCGGGAAGGAGGAGTTTAGAGAGACAGAATCTTCAAACAAACTGTTTTCAGAATCTTTGAGAAATGAAGTGATGCTTCCATGTATATAATGAGAAAATTAAAGTGTTTTTTGATCTTGGATGGATGTAGACCTATTATTAGAGACTCCAAAACAGCATGAGGAACCTTTAAAATAGCATAATTGGGGACTTAAAAAAAAAAAACAGTATGGAAAGGAATTGGTTAAAAATATAATGCACTTTTGTTGGTGTACGAGTGACAACTTTTTCAAATCAATATTTCTTAGCAAGTTTGCGCCAATATTTGTTTTTCTCTTTTAGTCTCAATTCTGCATCTCAACGCTTGCATGAAAACTTTTCATTTTGCACCACATTTGTCCTTGTTTCTCACAGAAGTTGCTGACATCCTGAATCATAACCTTTCAGATGAAGCGAAGAAACAGTGCGGTGCCATTCAGAAGGCAGACAGCTCATTAGGAGAGAGAGCGTCAACCTTTGCATGGCTGATAATGATTCAGCTGTCATTACTGTGTCAGTTTTCAGAATAGAAATCACAATAATCAGGTCTGTCAAATGTTCCCCATAAGAAGCAGAAACTTACCCTCGCTGTCACAGCCGAGAATGACACGGATATTCAATCAATAATGCCTTTGTCGAACATATCCTAATTAAAATATTTCATTACAGTAATCCAAAAGGCAAGCTTGTGTTTGGAGCAATTTTAAAGGAATAAGTAACCTAAAAATCTAAATTCATGTCATTCAAAACATCCTTTTTTGCATACAGTGACAGTTCATAGTGACCATGTCAGTCAAGCCTCATAAAATAACAATAAAAGTAATATAAAAGCACATTGAAAGTGGACTCGTGCCTCACATTTCAATCTTCTTAAGTTATTTAATGAAGAAAAAGGCCAAATTTAATAACCATTTCCAATCTACTTTTTTCCCCCACAATTTTGGGTTTGTAAAAACATGAAATGACCGTCTCTTATTCTTCTTATCTGATGCCATCCATAGATGAAATTGAATTAAAGTGATGGTGGATTAAAAAGGAATGGCTCACCCAAAAATGAAATTAGTTTTCATTTTTAAATGCACAATCAGGAAGTTTATTCAAATTTATCAATGGATGGAATCAAATAGGTGCTACTATTTTGCAAATGTACCGATATATTTATGAGAAAAATGAATTAACCCAAGTCAAGGGGGGGGGGGGGGGGGGGGACAGCACTTTTTTTCTACCGATGTTGATGTCATTATAACCTTGTAAATATGCTGGAAGCAAACAGCTAATGGGCCTGCATTGGCATTATCTGGAGGCTTGTTAATTATGGGAATGAAACACAAAGATAGGTAAATTAATTATGAGCCAGCAGGGGGCTCATACGAGTGTACGAGTGAGAGCTTCACTCAGCATAATGAACCCGGAGGTGTCTCGTTTCCTTGTCACACGGCACCGATTGCACTTTTATAGAACACTCTTTGGCTGGGGATCAAATCCCATGTGATTCAGTGATGAAGTCCCATGGATTTAATCAACTCTGACATGCAGAATATTTAAGGTCTTTTATTAGTTGGAGTTCACCGCGGCTCGTGTTTGAAGACAACTTTAGTCCTTTGATTTACTTTGCACTGGTGTAAAATTAATGACTGCGAAAAAGGAGTGAAGATGAGGGTCAAATCACGTCTTTTTGAGGAGAGGTGTGCTTGTGCACTGTAAGAAATGATTTTTCGCAGTTGTAAATCAATGATTATTTGAGTAGCCTACGTTTTACAAGAAGATACAATCTCATTCTTCAAAATTCCATTTGAACGATAACTATAATGATAACTATATGCATATCCACACCAACCCGTATCACCGCAGTTTTTGTTGTCTGCAGCTTTAAATGCTCGAGCTATTTAAAGAAGGATTCTGATTGGCTGTTTTCATCTTTCATCAGCTGGAAAAATATCGTTCTGAAGGTAATTCCAACGATATTGTTTCTCTGTGCCGTTATCATTATAGTAGGGTGGAGTCTGCTATTCTTTTATCCCCATCATTATAATTATCGTCCTTGGTGTTTCAGATCAAAATACCCCACAGATCAATTTGCATGTTGTAAATTTAAAGAGTGGAAGGAAAAACATGCTGTTTTCGTGCATGGGTCTTTAAATGCAAATGAGCTGCTGCTCCCCAACCCGCTTTCCAGAAGAGGGCGGAGCCTCTACATCGCGCCTAAAACTTCTTTGCTTTTGATTGCAGTTCTTCATCATGAAAGTTTATTATCTGTATGCATTTTAAAGCCATATCAATATAAACTTCTGGATTTCTAGAAATACACTGTCAGATGGCGCATCCCGTAAGTATTAAACTAAGTTCTCTTTCACATCTTATTGCCTTTAAACTGTCAAAGGTTATGTCAAAAACACACAAAGTTCACATAATGACACAAAGTCGGTTATGTCTGTGAACATAAACATCAAGTAATGTAATCGCATTTGTGTATATTATACAGTACCTACTGCTGTACATGCTGTTGAATCAAACAACAAAAGGAAAACTTGATTAAATAACTTCACTGTAATGAATTACTGTAAAAATTACAGCATTATTTTACAGCCGCTGGCTGTTTTTTAATAATACAGCATATTGCTGTAAACTGCAATGCATTTTGGGGTCACATGTTAGTTTGACTCAAATTTACAGAATATAGCTGTAAATTGACACTTCGTAATTTAAAAAAAAATACAGTTATTTACTGTAATCAGAGAATACAGGGAAATTCTGTAAATTAAATTACAGTAACACTACTGTAAATTTTACAGTAACTGGCTGGCAACCCTGCTGCCAGTATTATACTGTAAAATTTACAGTAATTTTTTAACAGTGTTTAGTAGTTTTAATAAGTATACATTTCTTACTTGAATGCTCTGGCGGGGAAATAGACATGGTAGACTCAGTACAGCTCACTGAGGGCGGGGTCTATGCTAATATGGCGGAGATTGTCAGCAGTCGTGGGCGGGGGGCCTAGGCAATGTGATGTCACATCGCTCAGAAAGGTTGAGGCTTTGAAAGTGAAGTTTGCATAATAGGTCCCCTTTAAGACATTTCACCTTATATAGAACATTTTTAGCATTAAATTGAGTCAAGGACCCCATCGAGACCAGCATCAAAGTGATATCGTATGGGCAAGCATCACTTGTACTATAACAGTCTCATTTGAATTGTAATCTAATTTTTTTTTTTTTTTAAAACAAATGAATTGTACAAGCAGACACATTTGTAATTTGAATTTGTCCCCTCAAATCGGCGTTTTGCTGCCCACCTCTGCTACTCTAATTACCTCACATATTCCACTGGCAGCGACATGACGGGCTGTCAGCCGGAAGAGACAGAAATGCACCTGTGAGCAGAGAGAATAAATCACCTTTAGACTCCTTCTGTGTCTATAACAAAAGCGCACGCAGCTCCGCATCCGACCCGAAGACAGCAGCGTAAAGATCCGTGACCTTAGCTGCTCACTTGCTGCTAATTAGCAGACGTGACTTCTTTATGTGAATGAAATGTCTAATTAAACCTCATTAGCGAAGACAAAATGCATGTATTTATAAACTCTGCTTTACATTAAAAAATTTAATAACTGAAGTCTAGATTAAATTGCATTTGAAATAAACTATTTTACTTGTTTTTATCTTGCTGCTATGAGAGTTGTGGTGGTTGCAAGGACATTACAATACATTTGCTATTTATTTCAATTCTCGAAAACGATTTTTGATTGTTTTAGTTTTAGTTAATGACAGGTTATGGCAATAAAGGTTCTTTAATGGCATTGATGGTTCCATGCTGAACCTCCTTGGTATCTTTTGACAAATGGTTTTTTATAGTGGAAAAGCTTCTTTAGATTATTCAGATGTTCTGCAGACTAAAAGAAAATTGTTCTTTTAAGAACTGTTCTAAGGTTCTTTGCAGAACCAAAAATGGTTCTTCTCTGGCATTTTGGAACCTTTATTTTAAAGAGGTTCCAAAAATGCAACATTGATAAATACACAAATCTTTAACATGAATGTCGCTTTATTCATAACAATCGGGTTAAGTAAGCTATCCGTTCGACTGTGTGTATATGCCGGTGTACGCGCAAAAAACAAGAACAAAACACTTTAAAAAATAAAGGTTCTTAATTTCATCGATGGTTCCAAGCTGAACTTTTAACATCCTTGGAATCTTTCGACAAAAGTTTTTTTTATAGTGGAAAAGGTTCGTTAGATTATTCAAATGTTCTGCATGCTAAAAGAAAATTGTTCTTTTAAGAACTGTTCTATGAAAGGTTCTTTGGGGAACCAAAAATGGTTCTTCTCTGGCATTTTGGAACCTTTATTTTAAAGAGGTTCCAAAAATGCAATGCTAATAAATACACATAAATACACAAATCTTTTACATGAATGTTGATTTAATCATAAACCAATAAAGGTTCTTTAATGGCACTGATGGTTCCAAGCTGAACCTTTAACATCCTTGGAATCTTTCGACAAATGGTTCTTTACAGCGGAAAATGTTCGTTAGATTATTAAAATGTTCTACACACTAAAAGAAAATTGTAATTTTAAGAACTGTGACACTGAATGGTGTTTTGGGGAACCAAAAATTGGAACCTCTTTATTTTAAAGAGGTTCCAAAAATGCAACACTGATTAAATACACAAATCTTTAACATGAATGTCGCTTTAATCATAACAATCGCTGAAGAGTCAAGTTAAGTAAGCTATCCGTTCGACTGTGTGTATATGCTGGTGTACGCGCAAAAAACAAAAACAAAACAAAGTATAGCCAGGGCTTTACACTTTTAAAAATAAAAGGTTCTTTAATTTCATCAATGGTTCCAAGCTGAAACTTTAACATCCTTGGAATCTTTCGACAAATGTTTTTTTAATAGTGGAAAAGCTTCTTTAGATTATTTAAATGTTCTGCATGCCAAAAAAAAGTTGTTCTTTTAAGAAATGTTCTATGAAAGGTTCTTTAGGGAACCAAAAATGGTTCTTCTCTGGCATTTTGGAACCTTTATTTTAAAGAGGATCCAAAGAGCCAACGCTAATAAATACACAAATCTTTTACATGAATGTTGATATAATCATATCCTATCCGTTCGTCTAGCCAGGGCTTTTCACTTTTAAAAATAAAGGTTCTTTAATGGCACTGATGGTTCCAAACTGAACCCTTAACATCCTTGGAATCTTTCGACAAATGGTTCTTTACAGCGGAAAAGGTTCATTAGATTATTCAAATGTTCTGCACACTAAAAGAAAATTGTTATTTTAAGAACTGTGACACTGAATGGTGTTTTGGGGAACCAAAAATTGGAACCTCTTTATTTTAAAGAGGTTCCAAAAATGCAACACTGATTAAATACACAAATCTTTAACATGAATGTCGCTTTAATCATAACAATCGCTGAAGAGTCAAGTTAAGTAAGCTATCCGTTCGACTGTGTGTATATGCTGGTGTACGCGCAAAAAACAAAAACAAAGCAAAGTATAGCCAGGGCTTTACACTTTTAAAAATAAAAGGTTCTTTAATTTCATCAATGGTTCCAAGCTGAAACTTTAACATCCTTGGAATCTTTCGACAAATGTTTTTTTAATAGTGGAAAAGCTTCTTTAGATTATTCAAATGTTCTGCATGCCAAAAAAAAGTTGTTCTTTTAAGAAATGTTCTATGAAAGGTTCTTTAGGGAACCAAAAATGGTTCTTCTTTGGCATTTTGGAACCTTTATTTTAAAGAGGATCCAAAGAGCCAACGCTAATAAATACACAAATCTTTTACATGAATGTTGATATAATCATATCCTATCCGTTCGTCTAGCCAGGGCTTTTCACTTTTAAAAATAAAGGTTCTTTAATGGCACTGATGGTTCCAAACTGAACCCTTAAAATCCTTGGAATCTTTCGACAAATGGTTCTTTACAGCGGAAAAGGTTCATTAGATTATTCAAATGTTCTGCATGCCAAAAAAAAGTTGTTCTTTTAAGAAATGTTCTATGAAAGGTTCTTTAGGGAACCAAAAATGGTTCTTCTCTGGCATTTTGGAACCTTTATTTTAAAGAGGATCCAAAGAGCCAACGCTAATAAATACACAAATCTTTTACATGAATGTTGATATAATCATATCCTATCCGTTCGTCTAGCCAGGGCTTTTCACTTTTAAAAATAAAGGTTCTTTAATGGCACTGATGGTTCCAAACTGAACCCTTAACATCCTTGGAATCTTTCGACAAATGGTTCTTTACAGCGGAAAAGGTTCATTAGATTATTCAAATGTTCTGCACACTAAAAGAAAATTGATATTTTAAGAACTGTGACACTGAATGGTGTTTTGGGGAACCAAAAATTGGAACCTCTTTATTTTAAAGAGGTTCCAAAAATGCAACACTGATTAAATACACAAATCTTTAACATGAATGTCGCTTTAATCATAACAATCGCTGAAGAGTCAAGTTAAGTAAGCTATCCGTTCGACTGTGTGTATATGCTGGTGTACGCGCAAAAAACAAAAACAAAGCAAAGTATTGCCAGGGCTTTACACTTTTAAAAATAAAAGGTTCTTTAATTTCATCAATGGTTCCAAGCTGAAACTTTAACATCCTTGGAATCTTTCGACAAATGTTTTTTTAATAGTGGAAAAGCTTCTTTAGATTATTCAAATGTTCTGCATGCCAAAAAAAAGTTGTTCTTTTAAGAAATGTTCTATGAAAGGTTCTTTAGGGAACCAAAAATGGTTCTTCTCTGGCATTTTGGAACCTTTATTTTAAAGAGGATCCAAAGAGCCAACGCTAATAAATACACAAATCTTTTACATGAATGTTGATATAATCATATCCTATCTGTTCGTCTAGCCAGGGCTTTTCACTTTTAAAAATAAAGGTTCTTTAATGGCACTGATGGTTCCAAACTGAACCCTTAACATCCTTGGAATCTTTCGACAAATGGTTCTTTACAGCGGAAAAGGTTCGTTAGATTATTCAAATGTTCTGCACACTAAAAGAAAATTGTTATTTTAAGAACTGTGACACTGAATGGTGTTTTGGGGAACCAAAAATGCTTCTTCTATGGCATTTTGGAACTTTTATTCAGGGTTTTTCACTTTTAAAAATAAAGGTTCTTTAATGGCATCGATGGATCCAAGCTGAACTTTTAACATCCTTGGAATCTTTCGACAAATGTTTTTTTATAGTGGAAAAGCTTCTTTAGATTATTCAAATGTTCTGGATGCTAAAAGAAAATTGTTCTTTTAAGAACTGTTCTATGAAAGATTCTTTGGGGAACCAAAAATGGTTCTTCTCTGGCATTTTGGAACCTTTATTTTAAAGAGGTTCCAAAGAGGCATCACTAATATATAGACAAATCTTTAAATAAATGTTGATGTAATCATAACAATTCCTGAAGTGTCAAGTGAAGTATACTTTGCAAAGCTGTGTGCATACACAAGTGTACACGTAAAAACCACAACAAAGAAAAGTATCAGGGCTTTTCACTGTTAAAAATAAAGGTTCTTTAATGGCATCGATGGTTCCAAGCTGAACCTTTAACATCCTCCTTTAACATCCTTTAGTGTTCTGCACACTAAAAGAAAATTGTTATTTTAAGAACTGTGACACTGAATGGTGTTTTGGGGAACCAAATATTGGAACCTCTTTATTATAAAGAGGTTCCAAAATGCAACACTAATTCCAATATTATTATTATTATTATTAAACACAAAGCCAAAATGTCATTAGGTAATGCTCATGGGTCCAAAGTGCCTGTACTGTAATATACCAGCATCTATAATGACAAGTATTCGGTCTGACATTTAGCTTTTCAGGGTTGGTCTGTGTCACATGGTCCACCAACTTTATTTAGCAACAGGTCTTGTTCTCGCGTCTGTGCTGAAGATCTTATCTGTAGATGGACAGAGCGGGAGTTCTGTTATGAAGCAGTTCCCTGCATCAATTAGTGGAAAGTTGGCATAAATGTCAAAAAAACATTAATGGCACTACAAGGAAAGCTCTGCCAGCGGTGATGCATTGTGCTTTGAAATGAAAAATGCATCAACCTGAGCTATGTAATTTGCATGTAATTTCTTCTTAAAAAGGATGATTTTTCCCACCAGACAAAATTAACTTTTTTTTCCATTATGCAGAAGACAGACATACATTAAATGTGAAATGTAAAATAGGGCAAGTCCATCACTAAAACTTGCGTTTGGATAATATTATACATGTTCTGTGTAAGGGTATTAATTTTGACTTCTTTAGGAAGAGAGAGTTCATGAAAAGAGAAACCAGGGCACATATCTTGAAGTATATTTTGACGTTTCTGGTTGTAGTATAATTGAAAAGACTGAATGGAAGATAAACTGTTAGAAAGTTCTTCACCGGCTCACAGGCTCCGAGAAATCGACTAATTAGAAACCAATAACAAAGAATAAGGACGGAAATAGAGCGGGAAGTGTCTGCTTGTGCTTTATGCATCTCTTTAAAGAAGTGAACCACATCAAGAAATTCCTCAAAGAAACTTACTCTAATTACTTTAGGTTTTCAGAGGTTATATATACCTACTGCCGTTCCTTTGGAAATGTCAGCCTGCGGGAACAAAACCACCAGAGAATTCATTTGATTTTCAAGCATAAATGGTATAAACAAATAAGAAAGAAATCACCATTGTGCCTCAACAATAACTACTACTTCTAAACAAATATAATTTGATTTTTATATGTTTTTTTTTTTAAATTAAGAGATAAGATATGTATGGAAGCCCATTCCAAACTTTCTCGTAATAATGAGAAACTCTCTCTGTCTCTCTTTCTCTTTCATTATTACGAGAACATTTCTCGTTATTATGAGATGTTAACTCATTATTATGAGATACTAAGTCATTATTATGAGATACTAAGTCATAATTATGAGATGTTAAGTCATAATTATGAGATGTTAAGTCATTATTATGAGATACTAAGTCATTATTATGAGATGTTAAGTCATTATTATGAGATACTAAGTCATTATTATGAGATGTTAAGTCATAATTATGAGATGTTAAGTCATAATTATGAGATACTAAGTCATAATTATGAGATGTTAAGTCATTATTAAGAGATACTAAGTCATTATTATGAGATACTAAGTCCTTATTATGAGATACTAAGTCATTATTATGAGATGTTAAGTCATTATTATGAGATACTAAGTCATTATTATGAGATGTTAAGTCATAATTATGAGAGGTTAAGTCATAATTATGAGATACTAAGTCATAATTATGAGATGTTAAGTCATTATTAAGAGATACTAAGTCATTATTATGAGATACTAAGTCATTATTATGAGATACTAAGTCATAATTATGAGATACTAAGTCCTTATTATGAGATACTAAGTCATTATTATGAGATACTAAGTCATTATTATGAGATGTTAAGTCATTATTATGAGATACTAAGTCATTATTATGAGATGTTAAGTCATTATTATGAGATACTAAGTCATTATTATGAGATGTTAAGTCATAATTATGAGAGGTTAAGTCATAATTATGAGATACTAAGTCATAATTATGAGATGTTAAGTCATTATTAAGAGATACTAAGTCATTATTATGAGATACTAAGTCATTATTATGAGATACTAAGTCATAATTATGAGATACTAAGTCCTTATTATGAGATACTAAGTCATTATTATGAGATACTAAGTCATTATTATGAGATGTTAAGTCATTATTATGAGATACTAAGTCATTATTATGAGATGTTAAGTCATTATTATGAGATACTAAGTCATTATTATGAGATGTTAAGTCATAATTATGAGATGTTAAGTCATAATTATGAGATACTAAGTCATAATTATGAGATGTTAAGTCATTATTAAGAGATACTAAGTCATTATTATGAGATACTAAGTCCTTATTATGAGATACTAAGTCATTATTATGAGATGTTAAGTCATTATTATGAGATACTAAGTCATTATTATGAGATGTTAAGTCATAATTATGAGAGGTTAAGTCATAATTATGAGATACTAAGTCATAATTATGAGATGTTAAGTCATTATTAAGAGATACTAAGTCATTATTATGAGATACTAAGTCATTATTATGAGATACTAAGTCATAATTATGAGATACTAAGTCCTTATTATGAGATACTAAGTCATTATTATGAGATACTAAGTCATTATTATGAGATGTTAAGTCATTATTATGAGATACTAAGTCATTATTATGAGATGTTAAGTCATTATTATGAGATACTAAGTCATTATTATGAGATGTTAAGTCATAATTATGAGAGGTTAAGTCATAATTATGAGATACTAAGTCATAATTATGAGATGTTAAGTCATTATTAAGAGATACTAAGTCATTATTATGAGATACTAAGTCATTATTATGAGATACTAAGTCATAATTATGAGATACTAAGTCCTTATTATGAGATACTAAGTCATTATTATGAGATACTAAGTCATTATTATGAGATGTTAAGTCATTATTATGAGATACTAAGTCATTATTGTTGCGTATCCTGTGCCTGCTGTTTCCATTCACTCACCACCAGAGGTCAGCCATTCACCATTCACACAGTTGCATATTACTCTGGACTACATTTCCCAGGCCTCACAGCTCTAATTACTTCCACACCTGTAGTCAATTCACAAGGACTATAAAACACTGACTTACAAACTTACTGATCCCTGAGGATTGTTTGCGTTTATCACTCCCTAGCTGATAGCAACTTTACGGAGCCTTTATATTACAAGTATTCCTAGTCTTGTTTCGTCTCTCTCGATTTTTCTGTGTCTTGATCGCTGCCTGGTTTCTTGTGTTCGGTCTGTTCTCTGCCTGCCCTGGATTCTTACTTGCCTCGGACTACCCTTCTTCTCGCCCTGCTCGGATACTCGGACTGGACTCTAGCATGGATATTTGGATTAACCCCTAGCCTTGCTTAGTTCTTAAGTCATAATTATTATGAGTTCTTAAGTAATTATTATTATGAGATCTTGAGTCATTATTAATATGAGATATTAAGTCATAATTATTATGAGATCTTAAGTCATTATTATTATGAGATCTTAAGTCATTATTATTATGAGATCTTAAGTCATTATTATTATGAGATCTTAAGTCATAATTATTATGAGATCTTAAGTCATTATTATTATGAGATCTTAAGTCATTATTATTATGAGATATTAAGTCATTATTATTATGAGATATTAAGTCATTATTATTATGAGATCTTAAGTCATAATTATTATGAGATCTTAAGTCATTATTATTATGAGATCTTAAGTCATTATTATTATGAGATATTAAGTCATTATTATTATGAGATATTAAGTCATTATTATTATGAGATCTTAAGTCATTATTATTATGAGATCTTAAGTCATTATTATTATGAGATCTTGAGTCATTATTATTATGAGATCTTAAGTCATTATTATTATGAGATCTTGAGTCATAATTATTATGAGATCTTAAGTCATTATTATTATGAGATCTTAAGTCATTATTATTATGAGATCTTAAGTCATTATTATTATGAGATCTTAAGTCATTATTATTATGAGATCTTGAGTCATTATTATTATGAGATCTTAAGTCATTATTATTATGAGATCTTAAGTCATAATTATTATGAGATCTTAAGTCATAATTATTATGAGATCTTAAGTCATTATTATTATGAGATATTAAGTCATTATTATTATGAGATCTTAAGTCATAATTATTATGAGATCTTAAGTCATTATTATTATGAGATCTTAAGTCATTATTATTATGAGATATTAAGTCATTATTATTATGAGATATTAAGTCATTATTATTATGAGATCTTAAGTCATTATTATTATGAGATCTTAAGTCATTATTATTATGAGATCTTGAGTCATTATTATTATGAGATCTTAAGTCATTATTATTATGAGATCTTAAGTCATTATTATTATGAGATATTAAGTCATTATTATTATGAGATATTAAGTCATTATTATTATGAGATCTTAAGTCATTATTATTATGAGATCTTAAGTCATTATTATTATGAGATATTAAGTCATTATTATTATGAGATCTTAAGTCATTATTATTATGAGATCTTAAGTCATTATTATTATGAGATCTTGAGTCATTATTATTATGAGATCTTAAGTCATTATTATTATGAGATCTTAAGTCATTATTATTATGAGATCTTGAGTCATTATTATTATGAGATCTTAAGTCATTATTATTATGAGATCTTGAGTCATTATTATTATGAGATCTTAAGTCATTATTATTATGAGATCTTAAGTCATTATTATTATGAGATCTTAAGTCATTATTATTATGAGATATTAAGTCATTATTATTATGAGATATTAAGTCATTATTATTATGAGATATTAAGTCATTATTATTATGAGATCTTAAGTCATTATTATGAGATCTTAAGTCATTATTATGAGATCTTAAGTCATTATTATGACTTATGGAATATTTGTTTTTCCCAACAGTGGTGGGAACGGACTTCCAAAAATATGCCTTACAAATAAATAAATACAAAATAAACATAAAGAAAAATGTAAATATAGCCTATACTGTCGGTGAATGATGGATTAAACCATGCAAATATACATTACTCATATATGCAATAGCAAAACGTGCACTTAATTTATATTTCCATGATTTAAAAACCCTTCCAGAGTGAACCGAACTGAACTGTATTATTCAAATATGTGGAAAACAGTCAGAATAAATAATGATCTAAATAATCTATATGGTTTTTTCACTCAAGAAACCAAGGGTTTCTCGGCAAACTCTCGCATTAAAGAGCATCAAAGTGCTCTGACGGCCATCGCGAGCCTCTAATCGCTTCTCTGTGATACTGAAGAGAATCGATTCATCTCAAACCGGTTTGACTGACGGAACTAATATGAATGGACGCTCATTTGCATTTGTAGGTGTGCGCGCGCGATCTCATGTATGATTAAGGGAGGGGTTTACAGGTGTTAATGGCGCGTCATGAGGGAGTCTGAAGCACTGTAGATAAGTAACAGACCCCGGAGAGCTGCTCTGGTTATTTGTTGTGTGATGGTGACACTGGGGATGTTTTGATGGTGTAGCGTCAGCGTTGAGAAGATCGGTCACCTCGCGAGCGCTCTGGTGGTTTTGGAGTTTACAATGAATCGGCTGTTCGGGTGAGCAAATGATTCATGATTCGTTTGGGGTCATTTGTGTTTCTCCTCAGGCCTCACACGTTTGTTTTTCTCCTCACAGGTTTCTGCTCTCTGCTGTGGTGGTGTGTCAGGCTGTTTCGACTGAATCAGGTAAAGGTCGAATCTTTAACGGACGGGTTTCGTATGTGGCCATGGCTTCTTTCAAACGAGTTTTTCTCTCAGATTGTGAAGGGGCGGAATGTGTGAAAGCTGGAGTTTCCGAAAAGCCAAAGCAACAGGCGGAGTTCTTGAAGAAGTTCAATGAAATGAACACGCAAACGCCGCTACGCCAACAACGCAAAGCAGAGGCCGTGATACCGTTCGTAGGACTGACTGGAGGTGAGCTCGCGACAAACATTACGGAATTGACGCAACGACTGTTGACGCGTTTTATAACGGTCATCAACATAAATAAATCCTGCATTTTTTTATATTTTAATTTTTTATTAAAAAATGTATGCATTTATAACACTATATTTAGCATTATTATTAGAATTGTATTAAATTAAAAAAAAAAAAAAGTTAAAAATTGTCTTTAATACAGCGCTTACGGAGGTGACGGTAAAAATGAAATTTTTCTCTCTTCGGACTGCCGTTATCAATCGTAATTTTTTTCTCTTTTTGAAAGTTATGATAACTCTATTATGGAATTTCTTTTGCTATTTGCGCAAATGGAGAAACAAAATATATTTAATGTAGTTTCTCAGTTCTATAAAAGTTTACCCAACAATGACGACGGAAATGTGAAAAGGGTGTATTAATAATAAAATAGACGGATGTAGATCAACTCAATATAAATGTTTCGTGGGAATATAGGGGTGCCGTTGAGATGATTTGGAAAAAGTTGAACCAATTTCTATTAAAACCTTTGGAAACTCATAACTTCTAACAAATGTTCTTGAACACAAGATTATTAGAGTTTGATTTGACAAGAAAATATTTTCAGTTTCACTTCAATTCAATGTGATTCGTGCCGTTTCTTTGTTTGTGAAATTTCTGAGTGAGATTTTTTTTTTTTTGCTCAGTCTAGACATGCACAAAGAAAAATATTTCAGCATTATCTGTTGCACTTAAATCGCATACCATTTCTAAACAACATTTACAAACACGACACAGAATAAAGAATGTGCGTGAAACTGAAAACCGTTTCGGGCTGGAATTGCCTGGATTTATCCATTTATTAATGGGAATTCCAGTGTTGTCAAGCGAAACGGCCTGCGCAGCGTCTGAGATGCTTCACGTCGTGTTGGGAAACAGATGCTGGTAGCAGCTGTTTAGATTACACGTCATAAATCTTGCAGGAAGGGACTGCTGTTTTGTGTTTGCCTGCTTGTATTTAATATCTCAATTTCGCCGTTTCCCGTTTCAGTTGCTAAACAAAGTCGTACCTGCTGCAAGAATGGTGGAACGTGCATTTTGGGAAGCTTCTGCGCCTGTCCCAAGTTCTTCACCGGCCGGAGCTGCGAGTACGACGAACGCCTCAGGTGAGGACGTGACGTTTGAGCCGTACGGCGCCGTTGCGGTCGCACGAGGATTTTAAACGTTTGTGTTTTGACTTCTACAGGGATTGTGGGGTTATTCCACATGGAGAATGGGTTCAGAAAGGATGTTCATACTGCAGATGTGGCTATGGACTTTTGCACTGCTTCCCGCATGTTTTCAGCAAAAACTGTGGTGAGTTTATAGATGCATGTTGATTGGGTTAGTGGCTAGTTTTGGTCCGTTACAGTAAAGCCAGACGCACGCTTGACGTCCTTCGTGTTGCTGGTTTAATTGGAGATAAACGACAATAGGCCGCAGACAGAAGTTCTCACCTCCGACGCTTCCCTAATAGGGTTGTGAATCACCGACTAGCGCTCGATTCAAATGATTATTCATGGCGTCTGTTTCTTGTTTGAGAAGCCGTTCCAGTTTATCGTGTCATTTACATTTTTTGTTTGTTTTTTTCTCTTTCAGACGACTCGGAGGAAGTCCGGTGGTACCGTTCAAGCGCCCTCAAAATGTCGCCGTCTTCAATTGTCATGTTCGTTGCCTTTATTTTCCCCTTTCTACTGTGAATTGCTTTTCTTAACTAGTGCACGGCGTTGACGTATGACACGGCAGAGATGAACCGCAAACGAAAAGATGTTTTATTTTAAGTTTTCTTTCTGGGCAGCATTTATTGGTGGCACTGAAATGCATTTTTCTTCCAGTGGAAGTGTAACTAGCTGTGTTAAAAGCAACTGTTTAGTGAAGGAACGTGTGTGTATATAGGATTTATATGGAAAATATATTGTGTGTGTGTCAGTGCGCAGCCGAACCAAATGGATTCTGTCTTTTTTCCCCCATGTCTCTCTGTGAATTTATTGTACCAGAGAGTGCACTGGCTGAAAGAAAAGCTTTTTTTATATATATATATATACACCCGTGTTTTACTTTTTAGAATATACGTGTCGTCTTAACAATGAGCCACGCTGCTTGGTTTAAAGTCAAGTTCTCTCTGTTCAAATGGTCTTGTCCTTATTTGTTCTCTCAACTTTCGTTTGCGGTGCTTGAGAGTGAGCGAGGGAGTCAGATAATGCTCAGATAGCCTGTGATTGTTGACCTTTCGGCTATTTTCTCTTATCTTATATAAACAAGTCGTCCGGCCAATCAATCTCAGTGGCTGGAATGACTATCTTGACCTTCTTGAGTTGGCCGGTGATGCACTGTAACACTCTGTATGTATGATTGAGCGAATGAATTTGTCTCATCCAATTAAAACTTGCATCAATAACGGAGATGGCTGACTGTTTACTGACTGCAATTAAGCAATTTATCATGGATGGTGAAAACTAGATTGGACCCCAACAAACTGAGGCTATGAATAACCAAAACTTTTTTAAACTTTTTTTGGGGGGGAAGAAAATAAAAGGTCATTTTAATGTTGTATTTTTTCCTATTCTGGTGCTAATGTATATCCAAGCCAATTTTTCAACTTCCAGTACTTTTCTTTTTTTTTCTTTTAAAGACCCCAATTGCATGCGTTCTTCTAGCTAAATGTAGAAAGCTGAAAAGCTCTCTTCCTGTTGGGCTCTCCGAATACACAGAGATTCTCAGGCCTCTTTTACACTACAATGCCTGGATCTCTTTGGTATTAATAGCTGGGTGGGGTTGGGGAGACCATCCTAAGCCTCGCATCTTCTCCATTGTCAGGCGTGATAACGGCCTCATTCTGCATGGAGAATGTACTCTTACATGCAAAAGGGCTCACATGAGTTCAATAGTTAGTCAAAGAGACGCTTACAGGGGTGTCTTGTGAGATAAATGAGCAGGATATGGCCCAGCCTGCTATTCAGGATTCAAGATTAGAAAGTTTAGTCCAGTGAAACTAATTTTGACATTTATTTTTGCACAAGGAAAGTCACATTATATATATATATGTGTTCTCGTCATTACGAGGCAGTTCATAGTTACAAAAGCACAAATGAAAGGTAATAAAACACATGGCTTTTTATTTTTTAAATACTATAATAAAATTATATTCACAATACTGTTCAGAAATAATAATAATAATACATCTCAAGATTAAAGTCATTATAATGCAAGATTATATTTGTGGAATTTCTAGATAAATTACATTTTAAGACAAGTATTTTTCCAAAAAAAAAAAAAAAACTAGTTAAATGCGTAACTTTTTTTTATACAACGACTTTCTCACTGTAATTTCTTAATTTAATTTCTGATTTTTTGACTTTTTTTTTTTTCTTGAAATGTAACGTTTTTTCTCAACATTGTATGTCAACTGTTTTCCTTGAAATTTAATGTTTAATCTTGCATTGTACTAAAATTGTCACAAAAAATAACGTAAACATCATGGACTTACTTATAATAATAAAACATCTCAAGATTAAAGTCATTATAATGCAAGATTATGTTTGTGGAATTTTTAGATAAAAAGTTGAAATATAATGTTGAGAATAAAATCATTTTCAAGAAAAAAAAAACTAGTTAAATGCGTGACTTTTTTAATTTTTAATTTAATTTCTGATTTTATTTTGACTTTTTTTTTTTTTTTTTTCTTGAAATTGTTTTTTTCTCAACATTGTATGTCAACTTTTTTCCTTGAAATTTAATGTTTAATCTCGCATTATAATCTCGAGGTGGCTTTATTTTTTTTTTTTAAATTATTATTGCTTGGCTCTCTTCCGTAATTGAATGTGTCTTTGCTGAATAAAAGTATTAATTTCTTTCAAAAAAAAAATCTTACTGACCCCAAACCTATGAATAGTAGTGTATATACACTTTACAATTTACTTTATATTGATTTAAATAATAATAATAATAAAAAAATTATTGTAAGAAAATACAACCTCCCTTAAAAATGTACTAAAATTGTCACAAAAAATAACGTCAACATCATGGACTTACTTTTCTTTATGCAAAATGTGATTTCTTATTTTTTTTGTGGTCTGCATTTCTCATTGTTCAACAGTAGCCCACGTGTTTCAGCAAAAGTTGAAGTTTTCTCAACTCGTGCCACCGTCACAAACCCTAGGGTTTTCCTCGGCGCCCTTGTGACCCATCATCCCCACTGGATTGACGGGACTCTTGCGCCCCGAGGCCTCGAACTCCGAAGTGGCATTAGACATTCTTTAAGTTTCATTGATCTCCTTAAAATAAGCTGCTCTATCTTCTAACCTCCAGAGATTAATCCGGTAGCGACAAAGCTCTGCTCACAGAGACACTTTTTAACTGTGTTTTCATTCTTTGGGCTTCAGGAAGTCCCACATTTTCCAGAGTCATGACATTCAGACACTCTGGAAAGGGGATTAATGGGAGCGTTTAGAAAGTGACTCCTAAGAGAAACTCACTCCGACTATAATATAACCCTTCGTCCTGCTGGGAGACTAGTCTTCCCTTCCTCTGACACCCCGCTGACACGAATGCGATTGTTTCGACGATAGCGCTTCATATGCACAAACTGCTCCGTTCCTTTGATGGACGCCTGGCATGTGGGTTTAATTGGGCTGAAGGGTCTCCGCAGGTATCTCCTCGCTGAAAAGACTGGATGTATGGGATTACATGCAGGAAATCTGTCTGGGATTGTTGGCTGATTGAGTGGGGGATGGTTTTGTAGCAACTGCAGGTAAACTTTTAAGCGATTGCATCACTTAGAGAGAAAACAAGGGCTGGTTTCAATCCGGTTCCTGAGACGTAAGAGAGTTTATCTTCATCCTTTTTATAGGTTATATCCATTTGATGAGATCCAGCAAGCCCAGGCACTTCAAGAGCACCCTCTTCCTCTCTCAGCAGGTGTTTGATTCAACTTTAATGCTCGTGTAGGTTCATTGTCTTGGATATGCGTGGATCGGCTGAATCTGGGCCGGGAGTCATATACTATTGATAAAAAGAAGGCATTATTAATGCATGGAGCCGGACCGTTTCATATGAAAAACCGAGTATGCACAAATCAAAATCCTCAAAATCAACATTTTCTTTTCCAATTTCATGTAGCCCAAAGGTTCGCTCGTGCTCCCACTGAAATTTTTTGACAGAAGTTTATTGAACTCGGATTGAAACTTAGTTAAAGCTCATAGCTCAAGGAAAAGCTCATGAGACGCTCACAAATCTCTCAAAATATAGATCACTTTTGTTCATAAAGTGATGCTAAGAATCAAGATTTTCTATTTATCTTCATTCTCTCTCAGACATGAGGTTAAGTGGAGTGCAAATAAAGACTTTCTGACTCATCTTTCTTTCTCTCTCAGAGACAAAGTTAAACGAAACGACTAAGAACTCGGAGCTATTCGTCTCGTGTGCATCATTTTAAACGGGTTTGACAGAAAGAATATGCATTTATCCAGGTTTTAATCTCTTTTAGAGCCACCTCTGAGGAAGAATAAATCTCAGTCATGTGATCTAAACATGTACAATTACTTTTGACCACTGTTATGATTGGAGGGGTCATTTTAAACGGGTGTAAGTGGATAAAATATTTGACTTTTTTTTTGGTCTGTATTGACTAAACTTAATCTCGATGCTAAACCAGCTCAGCGAGTCATTCCTGATCCTGTTGGATCTTTAACTCCATGAATAATGACTTTAATCACGACTAAGGTTTTCTAAATTTGCATAGCAAAATTCTTTTTCAGGTGTGACTTTTAAATTATCCAAATTCATCACTACAATTTGTTTCTCTAAAAAATTGTTGGTATATTATAATCGTAATCATGCAAATTATATCAAATGCACGAGGGACCACATAAAAAAATTGAGGATTTATTTATTTATTTAATTTAAACCTGGATATAATGTTTTAGGATTGTGAAAATGTTCAAATGAAGAAAAGTTTTGCAGTAAAAGAAAAAGCAAATTAATATGAAAATGTATAGGTTTTAATCAAACATCAGTAAATAAGTGCCATTTATCATGTAAATTATGCAAAATAATGTCTACAGTTTATTTCATTAAAAATATAATCATAATAATGCAAATTATATCAAACGCATTATAAGAAAATAAAAAATATGGGTATCTATCCATCATCCGTCGTTAATTCTGGAAAAAAAAAAATGCTTTCTTCAAATGAGTATAAGCGTTGACATTTAAACATTTTTCCTGTATTTCATGACATGAAATGTAATGCCATTTGCAAAGAAAATGTAAGTAAATGAGCGCCAATAATCGTGTGATTCTTTGTACACGGTCAGATTGTCTTGCCTCCATTGAAGCTTGAGATGTTTTAGGCCCTGTTCTCACCTTAAGATGCGTTTTCGCCGACTGGATGACAAGTGGATGAAGCTAAATACAGGTGTAAATGGAGACTAAAATGTTTTGAGCTTGTCCGCTCTCAACCACTTCCAGAGGTAGTTGAAAACGCATTGGACCGGATTGCTTTTATAGTGTGGACGCTCATGTGTTTGAGTGTTCGAACAGCCGCTAAAGATCGTCTACTCTCCGCCTACTCACCTAATGCATGAACAATATGGGAAGCGCGGTAGCCAGACGGGATTAAAACTGTGTCGGCTGAAGACCCAAGTTTGGTTTGAAGATGAAAAACCTACTCACCATTCCTGATTCCTAACACACACTCACAGCGTTTGGCCGCTCTTGTGGCTGTCAGAGCAGAAAGCCGCTGCTCTCTGTATGTTTTCCCGTCGCTCTGATCGTCCATTAGATTGAAAAATCTGAAAAAGCACATATATTTACCCACCCATAGATCCTCCGGATCTATGGATGGAAGTGGTTGGAAGTGGACAGAAGAGATGGATTATAATATCAGGGGCCAGATTTACTAAACAGGGCAAATCAGTGTGAGAGCGCAATTGCAAACTTACAAAGATGGGAGTGGAAAGTTCTCCATGTGATCTACTGAAATTAAAGGACACAGACGCAGCCGGATCATTTTCATAATGACTAATGACTAATTAAAGTCTGGTTTAAGACTGGCTTTTTTGAGGTGGTAAATAATGGCGCAAATACCAGTAAGTTGACTAGCGCAAACCTTAGTAAATCGTCTTGCGTGATTCATTTACATACTCTCCTCCCATAAATTTTGCATCTGAAAGGGAAATTCCTACAAGTGCATATGCAATAAGGCCAGAAGTAAAAATAACTGTCCCCAGCACTAATTGTTCACCGTGTCTTTAGTAAATCCTGACAGTATTTTAATGCCGAGAGATGGTTTGCGCTGGTGCTCCAGGTGTAAACGGGAATGTGTTTCCCTCGACAGCGTGTGATCCGATCAAACAAAACGCATCTTAATACCAGGTGAAAACAGGGCCTAAAATATTTCGAGCTCAAATAGTCAAATGCGTTCAAAAGGTCGCCAACTGACATAACGCGTAAACATTATGGGAAGCGCGCTGGCCAGACGGGATTAAAACTGTGTCGGCTGAAGACCCAAGTTTGGTTTGAAGATGAAAAACCTACTCACCATTCCTGATTCCTAACACACACTCACAGCGTTCGGCCGCTCTTGTGGCTCTCAGAGCAGAAAGCCGCTGCTCTCTGTATGTTTTTCCCGTCGCTCTGATCGTCCATTAGATTGAAAAATCTGAAAAAGCACATATATTTACCCACCCATAGACCCTCCGGATCTATGGACGGAAGTGGTTGGAAACGGACAGAAGAGATGCTTTCACTTTTTGGGGTCCCCCTTGAAACATTTCCATTGTGGTTTGTGCTATTTGCAGCGCGTTTTGTATATGCAGCGCGTTTTGTATATGCAGCGCGTTTTGTATATGCAGCACGTTTTTGTATATGCAGCGCGTTTTGTATATGCAGCACGTTTTGTATATGCAGCGCGTTTTTGTATATGCAGCGCGTTTTTGTATATGCAGCGCGTTTTGTATATGCAGCGCGTTTTTGTATATGCAGCGCGTTTTGTATATGCAGCGCGTTTTGTATATGCAGCGCGTTTTTGTATATGCAGCGCGTTTTTGTATATGCAGCGCGTTTTGTATATGCAGCGCGTTTTTGTATATGCAGCGCGTTTTGTATATGCAGCGCGTTTTTGTATATGCAGCGCGTTTTGTATATGCAGCGCGTTTTGTATATGCAGCGCGTTTTTGTATATGCAGCGCGTTTTGTATATGCAGCGCGTTTTTGTATATGCAGCGCGTTTTGTATATGCAGCGCGTTTTGTATATGCAGCGCGTTTTTGTATATGCAGCGCGTTTTTGTATATGCAGCGCGTTTTGTATATGCAGCGCGTTTTTGTATATGCAGCGCGTTTTGTATATGCAGCGCGTTTTTGTATATGCAGCGCGTTTTGTATATGCAGCGCGTTTTGTATATGCAGCGCGTTTTGTATATGCAGCGTGTTTTTGCATATGCAACGCGTTTTTGCATATGCAGCGCGTTTTTGCATATGCAGCGCGTTTTTGAGTTTGCATGTGTTTTGAGGATTTGCAGCACATGTGTTGTCAAACTGATGATCACGTTTTTTTTTATTTACATGCGTTTTCTTATTTGCAGCGCTTTGAGCTCTCTCGGCCACTGTAGAAATGCGTTCAAAAGGTCGCCAACTGACATAACGCGTAAACATTATGGGAAGCGTGCTAGCCAGACGGGATTAAAACTGTGTCGGCTGAAGACCCAAGTTCGGTTTAAAGACGAAAAACGTACCAAACATAGCGTTTGCCGTGATCTTGCAACTCAGTGCAGAATCGAAAGCTGCTTCTCTGTGTTTTTCCGTCCTCTCCATTCACGTTTATATGTAAATTAAGCGAGCTTATGTCGTCCATTAGATTGAAAGATCGTACATTAACCCACCCATAGACCCTCCCCTCGAAGAAATCAGGACAGAAGTGGTGGAAAGTGGACACCAGGTGTAAACAGGAACGTCTCTCCCTCGACTACCTGTGATCCGATCGACCAAAACGCATCTTCACAAGTTCACACTTACAAATAATCAGATAGGGAATTAGTATGCACATTTAGCGTGCTGTCCAAAGAGAGGGCTCAGAGCTCGGTATTTGGTCCGATCGACCAAGTGTAAACGGCCGAACATGATTTTGTTTATGTGTCTCCAGAGAGAGACACACACACACACCATACACTGTTAAAAAATTACTGTAAATTTTACAGTATAATACTGGCAGCAGGGTTGCCAGCCAGTTACTGTAAATTTTACAGTAGTGTTACTGTCATTTAATTTACAGAATTTACCTGTATTCTCTGATTACAGTAAATAACTGTATTTTTTTAAATTATGAAGGGTCAATTTACAGCGATATTCTGTAAATTTGAGTCAAATCCCAGAATGCATTGCAGTTTACAGCAATATGCTGTATTATTAAAAAACAGCCAGTGGCTGTAAAATAATGTTGTAATTTTTACAGCAATTCATTACAGGGTTGATCTTTTGACATAAGAGGTCTTTGTAATTTTACAGTAGTGTTACTGTCATTTAATTGACAGAATTTACCTGTATTCTCTGATTACAGTAAATAACTGTATTTTTTAAAATTATGAAGGGTCAATTTACAGCGATATTCTGAAAATTTGAGTCAAACCCTAGAATGCATTGCAGTTTACAGCAATATGCTGTATTATTAAAAAACAGCCAGTGGCTGTAAAATAATGTTGTAATTTTTACAGCAATTCATTACAGGGTTGATCTTTTGACATAAGAGGTCTTTGTAATTTTACAGTAGTGTTTACTGTAATTTAATTGACAGAATTTACATGTATTCTCTGATTACAGTAAATAACTGTATTTTTTTAAATTATGAAGGGTCAATTTACAGCGATATTCTGTAAATTTGAGTCAAACCCCAGAATGCATTGCAGTTTACAGCAATATGCTGTATTATTAAAAAACAGCCAGCAGCTGTAAAATAATGCTGTATTTTTTACAACAATTCATTACAATGTTGATCTTTTGACATAAGAGGTCTTTGTAATTTTACAGTAGTGTTACTGTAATTTAATTGACAGAATTTACATGTATTCTCTGATTACAGTAAATAACTGTATTTTTTAAAATTATGAATTACAGCGGCCAGCGGCTGTAAAATAATGCTGTAATTTTTACAGCAATTCATTACAGTGTATACTGAGACCATCTCACATGCATTTTTCAGTTAAAACCTTCACTTAATTTGTGACGCTGATATCACGCGCAATGAAAATGTTTGGCTTTAAGATAGAGGGGTTTCAAAGTTTCGGACCTCACCCTGTGTTTGTTACGCTGACATATTGTGTTCTTTCTCAGGCTCATCCTTGTGGAAAGCTTGTGTGACAGTGGCAAATGTCTCTGCTCTGTGGCAGTAAACAGAGGTAGATGGGGTAAACAGAGCCAGGGCCGTCAGGGGCCAGGACTCGGGCTCTGGAGAGGGTCGGGGGACCGCAGTAATAGGGAGGGAGTGGTGAGTTAGCAGCAAAGTGCTGTCTGACTTACACTCACACAACAGACAACCCTATACATCACAGAGACGGGGGACATATTTACCTTTAACCGCACAAGGGACGGGGGCGGCGACGCTGCCATTACTTACAGAGACGCAGGCTTCCGGTCTGTTCTTCTGCAAGGGTGCAAAGGTACATGAAAAAAGGAATTGCCTTGTCTTATTTTATCATCTCTCTCCCCTCGGTCACCCTTTGTACTATCATCTTCACTTATCCTTTGTTCTTTCTTCTATTTCTTTTTCGTCTGTCCCCTATCTCAACATTTCCTGTGGCTATGTTTAAAGTCGTCTGTGCTCTGTCCTTTCTTCTGCTCATTCGGAGATTTCTCTTCTTATCTGAAGGTGGTATGTTAAGAAGGCCGGACGGGCGATAGTCTGCAGCAGTGGACCTCGACTGGTGGGTCACGACCCAAAAATGGAAAATGGGGCAGGGAAATAATCATGCATTGTTAGGATAGGAAAAAATAATCATCTTTTCTTTTCGTGCACGAAATAAAAGACGAGATTATATATGGTTTCGTTCAATAATATGCAATAAAAATGTGCAGCAATTTGGTGAATGCATGAAATCACCGAAATTCAAAGTACAAAATAGGCCTATATTATTCATTTATAATCTTTATATTATATAATAATGTATATTTGATATGTATGATAATGTTTATATTATAATATACAATACATTATGATATATTCTTAATGTAATTATATTAAAAATAATTAATGTATGAAAGCATTCAAGTTTAAGAAGAACTTAAAACGATTTCATATTAAAATACATGATTGATATTATAATTCTATATTATAAAATGTATATTTTATATCATTAGATATGTCATTATGATATTAAAAATAAAAATTCCTAATGTTCATGTATTCATAATTTTACATGTTCGATTTTAAGGATACTTTGAAAGCAAAATATTATAATTCAAAGGCATTAAATATGGGTTCATTAATTTGTAATAAAATGTATGCATTAAGCTATTAAAATTCAATACATGTTTAAAAATGCTCAATACTTTTATAATAAAATTGATCAAATACGTAATGTTAATCATTTAATTATAATAATATTACAAATACATTTTTATAATTTTCAAATATTCAAAACATATTGTCAATGTTTGTTTTAAGGATGTTTTTGTTTACTTTTGTACAAAATATTAGCATTTGACATTAACTATGGGTTAGTAAATATGCAATAGGAAACAGTTTGTGGATAAATGCATATTTGAAAAAAATCCTCAATAATTTTAGAATAAAATCTGATATTAAAATATTGTAATGTTAATATTCTAATACAGAATACATTACATTATTCACATTATAATGATATTAAAATAAAAATTCATGCATTTAATTTTTCAAAGGACTTTTTTCTTTTCTTTTTTTTTTTTACTTTTGTACATTTAACTATTTTAGTGGTGTTGGTCATCCACTGTAAAAGCGAAAGCACAAGCCGTTGAGAAGCTCTGATCTACAGGCCATCTGCGTTCCACACCGTTGCTCAAACTCCAGCAGGAAGACATACATCTGTGCCGCGTGATAAAAATTCTGCTCAGAAAACCCACATAGCAACGATGTCACGGTTTAGTTCTCCTCCAACCCGGTTAATTGCTTAAAGGCAGACTTGTGGAATGAAATATGTCTAATTCGCGCGTTGCAATAACCCCTCCTGACGACAGACGCTCTCGCATAAGAATCAAACCCTGCTCATTACACGAAGGGCAATTGGAGCTGAATTAATTGACAGGTGGCGCTGCCGTAATGAACCACAAATTAAACACGCCACGATCCAATGTATTCACATTCAATACCAAAGATGTGACATTTTTGCACAAAATGACTAGACTGATAGCCCTTCAAAAACCACAAAAGAAAAAAAGGCACGGAAACTGAATACCAACTGGATTTCATGAAGAAAATGTGAGGAGTGCGTGCTGCTGATCTGATATTCTCGCGGCAAAAATGTTCTACGTTTAGGGATTCGAAATCAAACATCTGACTCCGCCCACACTGCCGAGAGCGACCGTTAGACGAATATGTAAATATGGGTTGCGCTTTCTCTCAGAAACAAAATAAACACAACAAAAATTTGCTGGCTTTGTTGTAATATTTAGCAGCCATTGTGCCGTTAAACTCTACATTTTTTTTAACACTGCACACATCCTCATGCACAAGAGGCAGTTGTTGTACGCGCATGCCCAGTGTCATGTGACATACGTTTTCGGTTATGTAATGTAGACGGAGATCGTTTCTGAAACCCTATGGAAATGCCAGTGCAGACGAGGATCGTTTTTATTTTAAAACGAAAATACACTAGTGTAAAAAGGGCAATAAAGTTACAATTGACCCTTCGCAAAGACCCGCCCCCTTTAGTTACTGTTGCTATGTCCGACACGCCATGTGATTTCACGCCACACATCATGTTCTCACGAAGTGAGCAAAGAGGACACTGAAACAGTTTCATATTTAAAATATTGTAATTTTTTAAAGAAGTTTAATCAATAAATAGCGTCTAGTGTGTGTTTAATGTGACGTGAAGCGATCATCTCTTCATACTAGTTCATTTATAGCATCAAATAAACATGAATGAACATCAGAAGGAATGTTGTTTCAAGACGTGAGGACACACAATTTTTCAAGTTCCAGTTCACCGACGTTAATCTACTAACTCCTCTGACCGGACAAAATGGCGGAGTCGCGATTATGATTGGCCAGATCGAGTTTTTATCTCGCAATTCTGCCTTTTTTCGCGCAATTAACAATTAACTCGTAAAGTAACTTTTCCTGAGAGTTCGCTTTTGCAAGCCATCGTGGTGAGAAATGGACTTTCCCCAGGAATCGGGTCTCTTTTCTTTTTCTTCCTGTTTTTTTAGTTAGCTTGTTAGCATACAGCTACCCGATTAGCCTGCTAGCTTATCTTATATTAGCTGTGTTTTTTGCTTTCAATGTAGTTTCAAATTAATGATGTTTGTGTGTACTTAGCATGACATTTTATTAAAAGTGTATAGTAGTAATATTATCTACTATACCACTTTGCTATTATTGTGTAAAATTAAAATTACATTACTTTTACAGTAGGTTGCAACAATATAAAGAAATTAGGCATGGTTGTGTTTGCACTTTGTTTTATTATGTAGCACAAGCAAGCTGTTTGTGACGTAATAAACATCATACAAACTTCATTTCGGCCTGATTCTATTTGAAATGATGTCGTTCGTTCTTCAGTTTCGTTTGAAGTATATCTAGGCCTTGCTAGGATTGTAGGTGATCGCCAGGTGTTGCTATGGTGTTGCTATGGGGTATTGCCTTGCACTTTTAAAGGTGCTTTGATAATTTTTCTTAATCACATTGCTTTGTGGTTGCTAGAGTCTTT
The DNA here is from genome assembly GCA_037194245.1 of Opsariichthys bidens. Lineage (NCBI taxonomy): Eukaryota > Metazoa > Chordata > Actinopteri > Cypriniformes > Xenocyprididae > Opsariichthys > Opsariichthys bidens. Next base: position 3,884,517 of record CM074289.1, read on the forward strand.
TTGTTTTTCATTTTTCAGTATGTTGCTCTGCGGTTGCTTGGATGTTCTTGGTGGTTTCTAGGCAGTGACAGGTGGTTGCAAGGGCCATGTTGCTATGCAGTTCCAGGGTGTTCTGGGTGGTTGGCAGGGCTAAGTGCGCACGGTTTGTGTCCGGGTTTGTTCACATCACTAACACTCAGACCGAGTCATATTAATAGCGATGCTTGACTTGGTAAACATCACTAATGAATGTCACGTTACAGTTAGTTACGTTTCTCAACCTGCAATCGCTTGAGATTTTATATGAAAACAAGCCAAACAAGAGTGGACAGATTCGCAGCGGTGCGAGAGATGGAAACACAGCGCGAGTGGGAGTGAGGCAGACAGAGAAAGAGGAGGAGTGATTGAGACAGCGTGGACACTGTTAGATTGGTGTGGGGGTTTGGTGGAGTGTTGAGACCAGAGGCCTGGGATAATTACTCCAGGAGATCCTGCCATCCATCATTCCCTCCATCTCTGGGATTACACTCCGTCTAAGCTCCCAACACCTTGTTTCCCTCCAGGCTGGAGTTGTATTTAACACAGAGGAGCTTTAGACGCTGAGGATTATGGACTTCTTAATTAAGTAACACTGTTAGTTCATGAATTACACCGGTAGTGATGCAACAGAGCCGGACAATATCCAAAGGGCTCAGGGGAATCTTTAAGAGGGTTTGGATTCTTTGTTAGTTTGGGGATTTTTTTTTATTATTAAGTGTAATTTTATAATTAAGTGAAATCCGGTCCGGTCGAGACAAGTCCGCCTTCAGATTCTATGTGGACACGTCGCTCTCGCACATGAAAAACTCTGCAATCTCAACTTCTTCAGTAGACATAGTTTGAATCCCTGAATAAACTTCATGTCTGTCAGCATATTTGACTGAGAATCCTGTACAAACTGCCATGTCAAAGACTGTAAATCCTCCACACATACATTTCCCAAGGCAAAGCGGATAAACATTTTTTAATACCTTAATAAATACATGTTTTAAAGCGGTCCTATTATGTTTTATTACATTTTCAACTTTCTTAATGCTGCTCTTTGAGCATGGAAAAGCTCTGCAAAGTTCTCTATTCTCTATATCAGTGTTTCTGAACTCCCTGAAACGCCTCCATTGTAGTCTTGAGGTTTCTTACGGGAACGAACAAGTCACAATATTCCTCATTTAAATAATTCCCCCCCCCGCCCAAGACATGAGAAAAATGAAGGGGCGGGGCCTGGTTGAGGTAGTGTGTTGAAACTCCTGGTTATGGTAAGGCGCAGGACATTTCCCAAACACGCTCAACACACTGGTCCTGCCAACCAATCATAGAGACAGAAACTAAACATGGCTGTGTTTCTCAAAAGCATCATGAGCGAAGTTGCCAAGTCTGCGGTTATCCTGCGGAATCGGGCTGATTTAACACTGCTGCCGCAAGTTGTTTTTCATGTCAGAGAATTAAAGAGACCACAAAAAACATGACATTTAGTGTTGAGTTGCAATTGAACCTTCTCCAGCAGTTTGATTGACAGGCGATCTGACCAATCATAACCCCCGAATCTGCCATTTTGTCCGTCAAAGCAGTCAGGGGTTAACGTTGGTGAACTTGATAAATTGTGTGTCCACAGATGAAACAACATTCCTTCTGATGTTCATTCATGTTTATTTGATGCTATAAATGAACTAGTATGAAGAGATGATCGCTTCACGAGGAGCTACAGCGATCCGTCACGACACATTAAAGATTTATTGATTAAACTTCTTTAAAAAATTACACTACATTACATATGAAACTGGTTCATATGTCTGTCGACGTGTTGTCAGTGTCCTCTTTGCTTCACTGCGTGAGAACATGATGTGTGGCATGAGAGCGCATGGCTTTTCAGACATAGCAACAGTAACTTAAGGGGGCGGGTCTTTGCGAAGGGTCAGTTGGGCTGGTTTTGTTGTCAAAACCTGGCAACCCTGTCGTAGAGACCATTGATGGCGATGTTCTACAATCTACTTACGATGCTTTTGGGAAACACTGCACAGAGCGTTACTGACAGAATGGCAAATGAGGTGCTGCAACAATATATGAAAAATGGGTGTTTTTGAACATTCAGGTATAAACACCTAGTATAGTAGCCCCAAAAACAAAACCAAGACTTTGAAACGGGGCATAAGTTTCTTTTAAAATATTTTTTAAAGCACATATACCACAAGAAAATGTTATTGCTCAGACTTTGCTCGTCAGGTCTAAAAGTTATGTTTCATCGACACACCAACTTTTTCTCAGAAGGTCTTCTGCAAGTCAGATTTCATTTATTTATTTATTTTTTTCAGGGGGAAACTGAAGACACTTAATATAGAGACTTAAGGAAAAGTCTCGATTTGTCCTCCGTCTATCCTCACAGACACTTATTTTGTTTATTTATTCATATATCTAGACCTACGTGTGCATTTATTCATGCATTTATGGTTCCCTCTCATTTGTCTCATTTCTTTCGCATAGTCAGTGTCTGGTTGTTTTTTTTAAATACTTCAGAGTCGATGAAGCTCATCTGTCATTAACGCTCTGTGTGAGTTTGCAGGTCACAGAATCTCACCTCATCCTCACGATCCCAAACCTGATCGATTCGTCTGCCGCTTCCCTTCCCTGCAGCTCAGGCGGGAGTTCATTAAAGCTGTTAGCACACCCAAATCTCAGCAGATTGCGAGAATCAAACTCTCGTCAAACACAACAACAGCATGCGACAGCATCGAACATGCTTCTTCAAACCGAACCGAGTGCCGTTAACGACCTGTAAGTACAGATAAAAAGGTTTCCTGATAACCACCGTGGGATCTTTCTGTAGCTTTTTGCACTCAACTCTCTTCTATTTTTGGAGACAAATCACTCGGTCAGCCCTGGCTGTTTCCATCTTGTCAATAAAGTCGCCGCACCGGTCTCTTTGTCTGAGCCTAATATCCACTTACCCCGAGGCAGCACGGATCTCAAGAGAACATCTCCTCAGGGGGAAACGTGTCTGCGGGAGCTATGAAATTCACGACTTCTATCACTTGAGCCATACAGCATGTTATAACCAGCACACGCAGAGGTGTTGACACCACATTTGGGGATTTTAAACTCAACAGCATGTCTAGATGTCCACTGAGCAAGAAAGAGAACCAAAAAAATAGCAGTAATCACCATTTATGAAGCATGCAAGTGAGAATGGGTGTGTTTGGAACTGCATACTAACATACTATTTGCACAATTTTGCATACCGTGCACACCGGGCAACTTTTCTGTATGCGATGAACGCTCTTGCCAGCCTACATTTGCCAAAATATACGGCACGGTGCATTGATGATGCCGCACAGCAATGCAGTGTACTTGAATGCACCCTCCTTTTTCAGTTTGATCAAATATATCAAATGAAATGTTAACATTCTTCTCCTGCCGAAAGGGAATTGGATTAAAAATGTAAAAATAACCATTTCCCGGATGATAACTGGATGACGACACTCACTGGATTAAACATGCAACACAATGACATCATGCGACAAAAATGCATTTATCATTTCTTATTACTTATACTATTTCTCGTACTGCATTATGAAGTATGAATCAGTAAGCAGTTCACTAAGTACTTCATACTTTGTCATCCTGAAATGTAACACTGCCATCTGGAGGTTGGACTGAAATGTGATTCGAGATAGGGATCATATTTCTGTTGGGTGTAAATGAGAACATGTCCTGTTGAATATCTGCTCGGCTGCCCTTGGCACTGCTGTGCTCTGGTTTAGCATACAGCTGGAGAGATGAATTTATGAGCGCAGGTCACGGCGACTTGCCTTTGCAAGAGAAAAGCAGTAAAGAAATAGAGAGCAGGAGACATCAAGAGAGTTGCTTAGTCATTTTTCCTCTGGATTTTATAGAAAAAAAGACCTGGAGCAAGAAAATATATAGTAAGAGACTGAGCCCCGTACCTATGGAAGTTTGCTAATTGCAATTTTTTATCTTACAATTGACTTTTTTCCCCTCAGAATTGCAATATAAATTCACAATTGCGAACTATAAAGTCAGAATTGCAAGATTTAAACTCACAATTGTGAGATAAAAAGTCGCAATTAAATTTTTTTTTTTCCAGTGGTGGAAACCAAGTGAAATGCTGCTGTACCCCGGTAAAATAATATTATTAGTCTAAATCATTGGCTGTCAATGTTGAATGCAATATTATCGCGCAATTGCGAGTTATAAAGTCAGAAATGTGAGTGATAAACTTGGAAGTCTGAGAAAAATGCCAGTCTTTTTTTCTCCTCAAAATTTGACTTTATAACTCGCAATTACAAGTTTATAACTCACAATTCTGAGAAAAGAAGTCAGAATTGCGAGAAACGACGTAAGAATTGCGAGAAAAGACGTCAGAATTGCGAGAAAAGTAGACAGAATTGTGAGAGAAGACATCAGAATTGCGAGAAAAGATGTAAGAATTGTGAGAAAAGACGTCAGAATTGCGAGAAAAGATGACAGAATTGTGAGAGAAGGCATCAGAATTACGAGGACAAAAGGCAGAATTGTGAGATAAAGACAATTCTGAGAAAAGAAGTCAGAATTGCGAGAAAAGACGTCAAAATTGCGAGAAAAGACGTCAAAATTGTGAGAAAAGACGGCAGAATTGTGAGAAAAGACGTCATAATTCCGAGGACAAAAGGCAGAATTGTGAGATAAAGACAATTCTGAGAAAAGACGTAAGAATTGCGAGAAAAGGCGTCAGAATTGCGAGAAAAGACATAAGAATGACATAAGAATTGCGAGAAAAGACGTCAAAATTGTGAGAAAAGACGTCAAAATTGTGAGAAAAGACGGCAGAATTGCGAGAAAAGATGACAGAATTGTGAGAAAAGACGTCAGAATTGCGAGAAAAGACGTCAGAATTGCGAGAAAAGACGTCAGAGACGTCAGAGTTGTGAGAAAAGACGTCATAATTCCGAGGACAAAAGGCAGAATTGAGATAAAGACAATTCTGAGAAAAGGCGTCAGAACTGCAAGAAAAGACGTAAGAATTGCGAGAAAAGGCGTCAGAATTGCGAGAAAAGACATAAGAATTGCGAGAAAAGACGTCAAAATTGCGAGAAAAGACATAAGAATTGCGAGAAAAGACGTCAAAATTGTGAGAAAAGACGTCAAAATTGTGAGAAAAGACGGCAGAATTGTGAGAAAAGACGGCAGAATTGCGAGAAAAGATGACAGAATTGTGAGAAAAGACGTCAGAATTGCGAGAAAAGACGTCAGAATTGCGAGAAAAGACGTCAGAGTTGTGAGAAAAGACGTCAGAATAGAATTGCGAGAAAAGACGTCAGAGTTGTGAGAAAAGACGTCAGAATTACGAGGAAAAAAGGCAGAATTGTGAGATAAAGACAATTCTGAGAAAAGAAGTCAGAATTGTGAGAAAAGACGTCATAATTCCGAGGACAAAAGGCAGAATTGTGAGATAAAGACAATTCTGAGAAAAGGCGTCAGAATTGCAAGAAAAGACGTAAGAATTGCGAGAAAAGGCGTCAGAATTGCGAGAAAAGACATAAGAATTGCGAGAAAAGACTGTGAGAAAAGACGTCAAAATTGTGAGAAAAGACGCAAAATTGTGAGAAAAGACGGCAGAATTGCGAGAAAAGATGACAGAATTGTGAGAAAAGACGTCAGAATTGCGAGAAAAGACGTCAGAATTGCAAGAAAAGACGTCAGAGTTGTGAGAAAAGACGTCAGAATTACGAGGACAAAAGGCAGAATTGTGAGATAAAGACAATTCTGAGAAAAGAAGTCAGAATTGCAAGAAAAGACGTACGAATTGCAAGAAAAGACGTCAAAATTGCGAGAAAAGACATAAGAATTGTGAGAAAAGACGTCAAAATTGTGAGAAAAGACGTCAAAATTGTGAGAAAAGACGGCAGAATTGCGAGAAAAGACGTCAGAGTTGTGAGAAAAGACGTCAGAATTATGAGGACAAAAGGCAGAATTGTGAGATAAAGACAGTTCTGAGAAAAGAAGTCAGAATTGTGAGAAAAGAAGTCAGAATTGTGAGAAAAGGCGGCAGAATTGCGAGAAAAGATGACAGAATTGCAAGAAAAGACATCAGAATTGCGAGAAAAGGCGTCAGAATTGCGAGAAAAGACGTCAGAGTTGTGAGAAAAGACGTCAGAATTGCGAGAAAAGACGTCAGAATTACGAGAAAAGACGTAAGAATTGTGAGAAAAGACATCAGAGTTGTGAGAAAAGACGTCAGAATTACGAGGACAAAAGGCAGAATTGTGAGATAAAGACAATTCTGAGAAAAGAAGTCAGAATTGTGAGAAAATACGGCAGAATTATAACTCGAAACTGCAACTTCATGGCCCCGCTTACACTAGTGCGTATTTGTTCTAAAATAGTGTTTTAAAACGAAAACGGTCCTTGTCTACACCAGTGTTTCCAGTGCTTCAGAAACGTTCTCCATCTGTACAACACGGCTGAAAACGCATGTCACATGACCGTTCATGCACACTGGGCATGCATGTACAGCTGTAAACAGTTGCCTCTTGGCATATGGGTATCTGCAATATTAAAAAAAAAATCGAATTTAATTGCACAATGGCTGTAAAACTGCACAATTGTTGTAAAAATTACAACAAAGCCAGCAAAGATTACAGTTCAGTCTCCATGTTATTGTTTACACGGTCGTCAAGGAAACGCAAAGCGAACGTGGGCCGCCATGTCATCGTTTTCAAAAGTCTACGTTTTGCTCCGTTTATACTGAAACGCAACCCCGGCGTCTGCAGCGTTTTTGAAAGTCTTTGAAAACGCCGGTATAGTATAAACAACAGGCGTAACCGTACACTGTTAACAATTTTCCTGTATTTTTACAGTACAGTACTGGCAGCACGTTTGCCAGCAAGTTCCTGTATTTTTCATTTACAGTAATCGTACTGTAATTTAATTTACAGTACACAAGAAGAGTGCTGTAATTGTACAAAACAGTATTTTACTGTATTTTTACAGCATTTTCTAATTTTACAGTGCTTCTGCTGTAATTAATAATACAGTATTGTACTGTATTATAAAATGCAGCATTGTACCGTTGGCTTTTACAGTAATGTGCTGCTAAATCTACAGCGACATTTAACAGTGTAGTAAAACGAAAACGAAAACGCACTAGTGTAAACGGGGCCTATTTGACACAATTCTGACTTTGGCTACTTGATCTATTTTTGCTCCACCAATGAAAATAGTTACAAACGTCTCTGCACAACACCATAGAATGAATCCGTGTTTTTGAACAATTCAATGACTCACTCGTGAAGATAATCTCTTGTTTCTTCCCTGAATGAATCCGTTTGAGATCGAACGGTTCAGTGCCGCACACATAAGTCGCTCTTTGTTGCCACCTACTGGTTAATGCAAGTTACTGCAAAATCTCCATTACTAATGGACCATATGAGCAACTAGCTCTTTATTTCCATTTCCTTGTAGTGCAATTATAGTTGTGAATTAATTAAAGTATTAATAAAGAGTCAGAGCATATTTCTGAAAGTTGTTGCTCCCGATAGGTTCTTCACTACAGGAATGACCATTGGATAAGCTGCACCAAAGTTTTTGTGGCTTTGGATTCAGTGGGAGCTGTTAGTTTTAAATGGGCATGAAATCTCTTTTTATAGTGCATTGGAAGCGAGACAGATGGACAGTGATTGGCGTTTCTTTATCTTGCAATCACTCTTCCGTCTCTAAGCGTGTCACAACAAGCACAACAAAATTGAAAAATGAACAGTGCCGGACGGATTTGCTGCTCCGTAACAGTTTCTTCCAGAGCAGCGTGTTCAACAGTGTGATGAGTTTGACAGCAGCCCTTACTGTCATATGGACTCTCAAGGGACAAATTTCAGCAAAATACATTTCCAAGCTACTTCTGTTCCTACTTGAAGATTTTAGGTGGATTCAGCAGGTTGAGAGATGGTTGGATAATTCCTGGAAATATAAATATCGAGAAACATTCGCTAAAGAACTTGAAGAGCATTTAAATAAAAACTATTATTTTAGGGTGATAGGCTGTGGTTGAACCGTCAAGCTTATGCACAGTTTTACGGCCAATTAAATATCACCAATTAAACGAATCTCACTAAAATATGAAGACTTAATTTGCCGTCTTAAAGCACCTTTTCCAAAATGAACAAATTAAGAGTTTCAGCTGTAAAAAACATCTGTCTTACTCCAATTGCTCTGGTGGTATTCTTGCTGCACTGCATTAGCTATAAAACATTTGAGAGGCTCGACTTCACCCCCTGGTGTTTAAGAGAGGATTCATTTGCCAAAGCAGTTGAACAATTAGGACTCTTCTCTCTTCTGTTTGATGAGTGTTATTCAAAAAAAATCTGAAAAAGGTGCAAAAAGACTTTTGTGAAAAGTCTGCCTTTTTTTCTCACAATTACAAGTTATAAATTCAGAATTGACCCGCAAAGACCCACTTTAGTTACTGTTGCTATGTCCGACAAGTCATGTGATCTCCCGCCACACATCATGCTCTCACGAAGTGAAAAATACATCCTGGAGCAAAGAGACACTGACAACACGTCGACTGACAAATTAAAACCGTTTCGTATTTAATATATAGTAATTTTTTAAAGAAGTTTAATCAATAAACAGCATCTAGTGTGTGTTTAATGTGTGGTGACAGATCGCTGGAGCTCCTCGGTGAAGCGATCGTCTCTTCATACTAGTTCATTTATAGCATCAAATAAACATGAATGAACATCAGAAGGAACGTTGTTTCAAGACGTGAGGACACACAATTTATCAAGTTCAAGTCCAACGTTAATCTACTAACTCCCCTGACCGCTTTGACGGACAAAATGACGGATTCAGGGTTATGATTGGTCAGATCGCCTGTCAATCAAACTGTTTGCAAAGGGTCAATTGCATGATATAAACTTGCAATTCTGTGAAAAATCGTCGGTCTTTTTTTCCTAACAACTGGACATTATAACACGCAATTGCGAGTTTATATCTATGATTATATATAATTATATAGATATATAGATATACTATAATTATAATTCTGACGTTATATCTTGCAATTCTGACTTCATATCTTTTTATATGTCTTTATACGTTTTTTTATTCAGCGGCAGAAACAAGCATCCATAATAGACTTTTATTATGTTACAATAGATTTCTATTTCAAATTAGAAAAACGTTTTATTCATCAGAGAACGGGGAGGAAATGATCACAGTTTCCACAATAATATTAAGCTGCACAACAGTTGTCAACTTTGATTATAAATGTTTCTTGAGCAGCAAATCAGGAGGATTTCTGAAGGATCATGTGACACTGAAGACTGACGTAATGATGCTGAAAATTCAGCTTTTACAATATATTTCAACAGAAAACAGTTCTTTTTAAACTGTGATCATTTTTCAAAATAATACTGTTTCAACTGCAATTCTCATCAAATAAATGCAGCCTTGATGAGCAGAAGAGACTTCTTCCAAACAACTCTGAACAAAACCTTGCCAACCCTACAATTTTAAAGAGTAGTGTAAATGTTTTATATTATATATTTATCATAATGCCTTTAGTGAATATTTCTCAGGGTGGGAATGTCAACCAAACTCCAACCATTATATCCAAGGAAAATAAGAGACAGTTCACTGAACTGACGTTGACCTTTTGTGACCCAAATCTCTTTAGTTACTTCCAATATTGCTCTAGTTCTTTGAAATAATAGACTCAGTGGACCAATAAAGGCCAATTTACACAGACAAACAAACGTGTTTTTTTTGGTTTTGTCGGATCAGCCAACAGATCCTGTCGGGATCTCTTGGTGTTGGTTAGTTTTCACACGACAGTGTAAGAGTGCGTTCACACTTGTAGTTCGGTTCGTTTGGTTGGTTTGGTCCGGACCAAAAAACAAAAACAAAACATAAAGTCCTGGTCCGCTTAGCGTTCACACTGGCATTTTTAACAGCGAACCTGAAGTTGCCGAACCAAAGGCACAGGGACACGGTCACGACCTGATTGGTCGGCTTTTATGACGTAAATTTGGCGACGGATCTCGCTTACCGAACATTCAAAGCAACGCTGTGTTCTGGATTAAACGCCATCGTTTCATGCGTGTACAAATGCTTTATTTTTACCAGCTGAGAACTCACGAAGAGCTCATCAAATGTTCAAAACAGCAGCAGGATTTCCTCCGTTGTGTGCAGAAACAAACATTGACGTTTGCCCTCGACTCATTTTGGATACGCCGATCTTCCCGCGTCGTCAAATCAGCTGACTTGTAGCGTCGCATCTTGTGACATCACGTCCTGTTTTTGGTTCGTTTACACGTCTTTGGTCCGTGTTGCGTTCATATATCAATCGAACCGCACCAGAGTTCGTTTGGAAGCGGATCGAGACTCATCTTTTTAGCGCTTGTTTGGTTCTGATGGCAGCGTTCACACATGAACCGCACTAACTGAGCAATCGAACCAGGGTTCGCTTTAATCGAACCAAACATGACAAGTGTGAACGCACCCTGAGTTTTCATAAATCCAACGGCTGTCTTGTTTACCGGCGTTCGTCTGTGCGGTGTGATTTGGCCTTGAGAGAGAGATAGAGATAATCCACCCAACGCCTTATGAAATCAATTGATTAAACCGATCAGTCCTGAGCCGGACAGACCTATACGTACTATCGAGAGCACTTAATATCCTTCATTTGCACCCGTTTGTGACCTGATGGTGGTGAAGGCTTGGCCTTTCTCCCTCCGATTCAAGGATGATGATGTCAACATTCTGTTAACCGTTCTGTTTTTCTCCATTCCCTGATCTGTCTCTCCAGCGGCCTCATCTTACCCTCTATTCCCAACAATCCCACTCACTGCCGGCCCTCTTTCCTCTCATTAGCCCCTCTGACAGCCCTGATCTATGTCTGTGTTCTGTCTATCAGCTTGTGTAAAGTCCACTATTCTTAGGTTATAGTTCAGGTTTGTTATCTGCCTTACTATAGCCGCAGTTAAATTGGTAATGACCTCCCGAGCAGCAGCAGCTTCTGTTCCCTGAGGCTCCTACGGTAATGGGCAATGGAGGCATTTTTTCCATGAGGTCATTGTCAGGGGCACCGATGCTGCCGGTCCAGACGGATTCGGCGCAGCTCATGGTTTGATGATGGATGGGTTTAGTCAGAGACTGTGCGGAAACATTTTTCATCAAACACTTTTGGAATACATTTGCTTTGGGACACTCCTGACAGGCGAGATGGTTAATAACTCTTCTTCTTCAGCAATTTCTATTATTTATACTGTAACTGTACATGTGATATATTTTTTTCTGTTGCAAAAAGTAGCTAATTTATCGCCCAGCTCTTTATATATAGTTGAATATACATATAACTTTATCCACATAAATTCAATAAACTCACTTAAAGCAATATTTACAATACAGCAAAACTCAACAGCCTGATTGTTTGTTACATTGCGAAAGATGTCATCTATAGTCTCGCACAGATGTAATCAGCTAAATCTAAACATGTTATAAACATTAACATCATGATTTTCTGTAAAGCGATTTTTCAAAATGTGAAAGTTATATAAAAATGTACTACTAATAAAAGAGCATTGTTATGAGGGAAAGTTGTGTTATGGCATTTTTGCCTTTTTATTGAGATAGAACAGTTAGTTGACAGGAAGAGAATTGAGAGAGAGAGAGAGAGAGAGAGAGAGAGAGAGAGAAAGAGAAAGAGAAGAGAGAGAGAGAGAGAGAGAGAGAGAGAGAGAAAGAGAAAGAGAAAGAGAGAGAGAGAGAAGAGAGAGAGGAGAGAGAGAGAGAGAGAGAAGCGGGTCACCCGAAGCACAACCGCACTGTCGACGTGCTGCCCACAAGGCTATCGGCGCCAACAAGTCATCAGTTTTTATCCATTTTCTATTTACTTGTATAGTCATTACACATTAATAGTCCTGCAGTGTCACAAATGAAACTAAATGAATGAATTAAAAGTAAAAATAGTCTAGTCTCTTAATTAATGTGAGGTCCAAAACATGCATATAATGCAGTTATTAAAGAAAAGCATTAAAAAATTAGTTCAGTTCAGAATTAAAATTTCCAGATAATTTACTCACCCCCATGTCATCCAAGACATTTTTCTTTCTTTCTTGAGTCAAAAAGAAATTCCAGGATTTTTCTCCATATAGTGGAGTTCAATGGGGTTCAACAGGTTGAAGGTCTAAATGTCAGTTTCAGCGCAGCTTCAAAGACTCTACATGATCCCAGACGAGGAATAAGAGTCTGATCTAGAGAAACAATCAGTCATTTTCTGAAAAAAAATAAAAAATTATATATATATATTTTTTTTAACCACAAACTGCTCTGCGATGCATTACGTAAAAACATTGGAAAGGTCACGTGTGACGTAGGTGGAAGATCAAGTGTTTACAAAGCGAATGTGCAAAGACTAAAACAGCCTTTACAAAAAAAGGTAAAGCAACGATGTCGGACAATGAGAAAATGAGATTTTACACCCTACCGCGGTACTTTCCAATGTTTTTATGTAACGCATGGCGCATCGCAGAGCAGTGCAAGACGAGCATTTGTGCTTAAAAAGTGTATTTTGTATTCATTTTTTGAAAATGGCCGATCGTTTTGCTTTCGATAAGGTTAAAAAAAATTTATAATTTTTTTTTTTTTTCAGAAAATGACTGATCATTTCTCTAGATCAGACTCTTATTCCTCGTCTGGGATCATGTAGAGTCTTTGAAGCTGCACTGAAACTGACATTTAGACCTTCAACCCATTGAACCCCATTGAAATCCACTATATGGAGAAAAATCCTGGAATGTTTTTAAAACATAAAACATTAACTTCTTTTCGACTGAAGAAAGAAAGACATAAACATCTCGAATGGCATGGGGGTGAATATAAATGAGTGAGCTAATCCTTTAAAAATAATGCAAAAGCAAGTGTCATGTAAAGAAAGATCCATAAACTAAAACACTTCTCAAGTGAAACATTTCACAAGTACAAGTGTGAAATGCTAAAACATGTATTCTTCAACTGAAGCTCTAATCACACCTTTTTTTGTCCAAACTACTTGTTAACCGTGTGTCATGATTCATGTGACATCTCATACCTCACAGTCAGTTGCATGTACTAGTATCCCTGTTAAATTAACGCGCGGACTGTTTATCACTTCACTAAGTCCAGGCGTAAATCCCAGCACAGCTGACAAGTCATTCTGACTGTTCCCGTGCCAGACGTCAGAAGGGAATCTGGGAACCGTCAGTGTGTGTGTTTGTGTTTTTGGGTGCCGGGACGTCTCATCTTGTGCGAGTGTGTTGGTCTTGCAAGACCCTCTTCACTTCCCTCTGTGGCAGCGTCATGTTTTATTGGACCGTAATGAAATTCCCACGCATCATAAACCCTGAGCTATGGCCCTACATGAGTCCTGCAGTAGGGAGGAGATGCCCTAGAGTTGCTTGTCTATTCCAGTTTACGGCTTGTACAGATATCGGAGTTCAGACCTGACGCTTCAATTCAGAGCTTTTTAATGGTGAAGATATCAGCCTCTCTGAAGACATGCCTTAATACACACACCGCGAGTGTTTACTGCTTCCACAAAATTCCCAGTGACATTATTAGTTCTGCTTCCTCAGGCAAGAATCATTATTAACATTGCTCTGTTATAATTAGTGATGTGTGTGTGCATTTAAAATTTCATTGAAAAGTCTAATTGAAAAATAAAGGATGAAGTCGATCAGCATCAACATTTCTGATTCCTTCATAATATCTTACTTAAAGGCATAGTTCACCCAAAAATGAAATTTCCGTCATCGTTTGCTCACCTTCAAGTTGTTCCAAACCTGGATGAATTTTTTAATTCTGTTGAACACAAAAGAAGATATTTTGAAGAATGTCAGAAGCAAAACATCTCATTGACTTCCATAAAAATGGGGGGTGTTTTGCTTCTGACATTCTTCAAAATATCTTCTTTTGTGTTCAGTTTGAAACGGCTCTAAATTAGAGTGCGCTGCAGTTCCATTTTTCACCACAGGTTTACTTTGGAAAACTGTGGGGCGCTGTAGAGCTGGGGAGGACTCTGAGTCCTGCTGCCCCGCTTAGTCTCATAATATGTGCCTGCCAGGGTTGGGGAGTAACGAAATACAAGTAACTTAGTTACGTATTTAAAATACAAAATTTGAGTAACTGTGTTTCATTACAGTTACATTTTAAATGGGTGGTAATCAGATTACAGTTCCATCTGAAAAGTGTTTTAGATTACCAAAGTGATTACTTTGAATTTTAATGTCATTTAAAACAGCGATTGGTGATTCTCTGACTCTTGACCGTCTGAAAAAGAGGAAAGTTTCATGTTTTCGACTGTTTTCATGTTTTGTGAGTCATTTTATAATTCACTCGTCACTGCAACTTTTTCTCACAATTTGTTTTTTTTCCCTCACAATTTTCCACAAAATTCTTTTTCTCAGAATTGTGAGATTTAAACTCACAATTGCAAGTTATAAAGATATAAACTTGCAACACTGACTTTTTTTCTTGCAATTGTGAATTTAGTATGTGAGTTAAATGTCAAAATTCGGACTTTTATGAATATTGTGAGTTTATATCTCATAATTCTGACTTTTCTCAATATTGTGAGTTTATATCTCATAATTCTGACTTTATAACTCGCAATTTTAAAATTTAGCTTATGTCTTTGGCAGGCACTAGGCCTGGGTGGGTTACTTTTAAAATGTATTTCACTACAGATTACAAAATACATGCTTTAAAAAGTCATTTGTAACGTATTTCGTTACATTACTCAAGTTTAGTAACTTAATCTGAATACTTTAGAATACTTTGGAATACTAATAAGTGTGGAACAAACACAAAAAAGATAATTACAAGTTTTTATCTCACAATTCTGACTTTCTCCCTCAGAATTGCGTGAAATAAAGTTGCAATTGCGAGTTATAAAGTCAGAATTATGAGATATAAACTCACAATATTGAGAAAAGTCAGAATTATGAGATATAAACTCACATACTAAATTCACAACTGTAAGAAAAAAGTCAGTGTTGCAAGTTTATATCTCCCAATTCTGACTTTATAACTTGCAACTGTGAGTTTAAATCTCGCAATTCTGAGAAAAAGAAGTCAGAATTGTGAAATGCAAATTGTGAGGGGAAAAAACTAATTGTGAGAAAAAGTTGCCGTGACGAGTGAATTATAGAATGACTCACAAAACATGAAAACAGTCGTGGATCATCAGGTCATGACAGGACAGTTCAGTTGACATTTGGGCAATTATTTATAGCAGATGTTAACTGAGCGATGTGCGTGAAGTACAGTCGCATTAACAGTGGCAACATTCTATTTAGACCACCTTAAGTGCATTGCAACATCCTGGCAACCTCTCAGAACCCACAAGACAGTGCCATATTCATCAGCATCATCTGACCTTCAGCTCCGTGTCATCCTGGAGTTTATCGTGAAGGGCAGAGCGGCTGGTGTAACATGTTTTACTCCTGCGCAATCACACACAGACTCACAAATCCTCACTGCACGTCAGGCTGGCTCAACACAACACATCTCTCACCCAGACGACTGTCCGACAAATCCCAGCAGGCAGCTGCCCAGAATATCAGCCAGAGGGTTGACATGCTTACAGGGTGACTGTACGCGCCGAGATTACACAGACGAATGAGAAAATTACACACACTCCCTCGGCGCTTGACGTAACGGATACATTGAAGAATATTTAGCACAATAATGATGAATGTGTCTCCAGCACAATTACTGAGAGCTTCTTTTACCACGTAACCATAAATCACGGAGAATGTGGATGTGTCATAAAAATGCTTTGACGGTCAATATCCATACTCGTGTGTGAGTGTTATAATCTGGATTTTATGCATTCAAATATCAAATACTGCTATGTAAGATAAAACATGACATTTCAAACCATGTTTTTGCATTCCTTTGCATGAATATTTATGGTACAAAAATGCAATTCTCACAAATTACATTCTTTAAAATATCACTCATGCATTTCATTAAATATGCATAAACCCAGACAAAGGTTAAAAGAGGTCAAAGCAGCAAGTTAATATCCAAAACGTCCCAACATTTACTAGACAAAAGGTCTTGGTTCCACTATAGTCATAAAAAAAATAAATTCTGTTCACAGTTTTTCCTTCTAAGAATTGTGAGATATAAACTCGAAATTAACTTTTTTATTCTTCTTCTCCGTGGCTTCCACAGACTGCAGAACTGTCAACAGGCTTGTTCGAGATGCATCGGCGCTGCAGACCGATCGGCGTATGACATCTAAGTACAGGGTTGCCAGGTTTTCACAACAAAACCTGCTCAATCGCCACTCAAATCTAGCCCAAATGCGTTTCAGGGGGTCCCACGGTAAAAATCGCTTTCCAACAGGGTAAAATCGACATTTTTGGTAGGGTTCCCCTGGTAAAATGTGCATTTCAGTGGCTAAATATCATGTTATTTAGGGTTGCGGACATGAAAAACAACCCGCGGTAACAATGTAACATTTGCCCAAGTCCGCGGATTTCCCGGGTAATTGGGCTACTGTTACATTGTTACCGCAACTTGTTTTTCATGTTTTTCCCGCAACACTGTCTAAATTCCAGAGGAGCGTTTCAAAAGCATAAGGAGGCTCTCCCAAACGGTAATTTGACGTCATATGTCATTTGCGATGCATCACGAACAGCTTATTTTCTGCCACCAGCTAGGCTCCGCCCACAAAAATGACATCGCTGTTTGCCACCAGCTCTAATACAACATAAACTACTCCACCTTCACTGAACAGTGAACACTAATTAGTCTTTTCCTTCCAAAAACACATACAATTATACTTCATTTTAGCATTTGACCTCCCAATCCAGTTCCACCAAAAGCATGCTGGGAAATCCACACCCAGTTTCAGTCAATGCCAAGTTCCAACAGAAAAAGAAAAGACCATTTTACGAATTTGAACGTGTCGCTTCAGCACTTTGAACGAGAATCAAAAATATATTTTGAGTGCATGTTTATCCGTATACATTTATCTAACCCATGACAACACTAGTTAAGCCACAAGACCAGAAGCACTTTTGACCCTGACATGGTAATTATGATCACAATGTTACATTTTGATCGCAGCTTCAGAGGAGAGTGACGCGTGATGGCACTGGCCTGCTTTCCTCTAAACCCTGTAAGTCCACAAGTCCCGTTTGGTGCGGTAAATTGCCGACTCCAATGGGAACGGTGGCATTCCTCTTGGCTTAAACGCACCAATACTGCAGGTCAGAGCTCCATTTGTCTTTTGTGTTTTTGCTCCAGAAATAAACGATGATGAGATTGAAGGGAAGAGGAAGGGAGGGAAACCGCCAGATCGCTCAGCGAGGGCGGCAGATGGCCCGTACCTGAGCCGCGCTTCAACCACATCTTCTGTGAGTCATCCCTCAGTTTGTTCGTCCTTCAGAGCAAATGTTTTTTCTCCAGAACTTCTCAGCATTCTGCTATTTCTTCTTCACAGAAAGTGCAGGACTGAAGCTTGTTTGGAGGTTAAATGGTCAACACCTGCACAAAAGGTACTGCCTTTGAGTTTTATGTTGCCTGAAGTCATATTTTATTTTCAATTTCAGGGCTTGCCAAGTAAAGAATAATTAACATTTTATAGTTTAGGGTCTAATTCTCACTATTAAGTAGTTTATTAGCATATATATTGTCTGTTTATTAGTACTTATAAAGCATATATTTATAAGTACATCCCATAACCCAATACCTAAACTTAATATTACTAACTATTAATAAGCAGTGATTAAGGATTCATTGAGGCAAAAAGTGAGAATTGGACCTAAATTGGATCTAAAATGTGAACATTGGATCGTAATAAATTCTAATTGTAAATTTGTACTAGATAATGTAGTTTGCATGCGTTTTGTGAACCGATGAAGAAGAATAAAGCTTATCATAAATACTAACGTGCATCATCCCTCAAAAAAGGCTAAAAAAAAGGTAAAAACTTGTAGGTAGGAACTTCCAGAAGAGGCAGAAGTGAAATTGTGCTGCATGTGCATTTGGTAACATGTAAAATTTAATGCAAAGCGTCTTGGAAATGTTCTCATTTATCTTTATTATGAATTACATGTCAAGAGCAGTTGCTTTGTTTTGTCTTGGTTTGCTTTGAATACGATCATTCCCTGTAAAAAATGGTTTGTCCATGTTTAATAAGGATCTACAGATATTGCACGCTGCAATGAAAAATTGTGATTCGTTTTAGTTTGGAGGAACACCAGCAGCACTGATGCACAGCTATCAGTCACCTTGAAATATTCTGGTTTCATTGTTTCAGATGATTAATTTGGCACGTATTCATGATAAATACGGGCTGAAGAAGTTTTGGGAAGAGAAGATTGAAAGCCACGGTCAGAGGACAGGAAATGAGGATTCAAGAATGAAGAACAGCGCTTTATCCAAGTGTGTATGTCTGTCACGGGAAGTCAAAGCTGCTGCAGACTCACTTCATCCCATGTGTTGCTTTTCTTTCCATTTCGAGGTTATTTTCTGGAGCGGTAATTGCAAAGAAAGATTAGGTCGAATAATCTGAAATGAAAAGATCATTTTGATGAACGACCACAAGTCACAAAATCAAACTTGCAGGAATGGACCTCATGGGAGAAAACAGAAGCAACTCATAATTGTTTTTTCTGACCTAGTTGTGGATCCATAAACAGTGTCTTGCTTTTGGAAATGAAAACCATCCGAGGGTTCATGGGTAATTCCACACAGGCTTCTGTCGCTCGTTTTTGCTGTCCTCTAGTGGTTCCTCGCTGTCACTTCAGGGAGGTCAGCGTGGATTAGCATGTAACACGGGTACAAATCTCCAGGCTTTGGACCTCGTTCAAATGAATGCGAGCGCGCTGTGTTAGAGACATCTGTAGAGACGAGTGTGGCTTCCCAGGCGTGTAATGAATATATAGATTGTTGGTACAGATGAACCGCAACTTCAAAGCAAATCCAAGGGTTTATTAACACAGGCACCAAACTCGGATCAAATACCTGGAGAAGCTACACTCTAAAAAAATGCTGGGTCAAAAAGAGATAAACCCTGCGAATGGGTTGTTTTAAAACCCAGCATTATTTAGAGTTTAGTATGAACCTGTAGTTTGCTGTGCTACATATCATAGTTTACAGTAGTGTCAAAATTTCTGATAAATTAGTATTTTATGAAAAACGAGTTAGATACACATCGACTTCAAAAGACCATTAAGCAAAATTCTAATTAAAAGTAAGCAAATGTGACTGTAAATGTAAATGTAATTACTCTTAATTTACTCTTTAGAACTCGCAATGGAAAAAAAATCCTGGGTTAAAAATATACCAAATTGGGTTAAATATGGACAAACCCAGCGGTTGGGTTAAATGTTTGTCCAACGTTCTGGGTAGTTTTATTTAACTCAACTATTGTTATACTTTAAAAATGACTGTATGGCTGGATTAAAATGAACCCAAAGTAGGTTGGAAATTAAAACTCAGACATCACTACTAAAAGCAACAATAATCATCAAGAGGAGAACATTTTTTAAGCAACTTTTTAATTAATATTTATGTTTATTTATGTAAATGTTAATTTACAATTACAATTTAGTCATTTTTAAACAATAGTTGAGTTAAATAAAACTACACTATAGGTTGGGGAAACATTTAACCCAACCACTGGGTTAAAACAACCCAATCACTGGGTATGTCCATTTTTTTAGTATGTGTGTATATATATATATATATATATATATATATATATATATATATATATATATATATATATATATATATATATACACATACATATATATATACATATACATATATACATACATACATACATATATACATACATACATACACACATATATATACACATATATACATACATACATATATACATACAAACATATATACATACACACACACACATATATACACACTTATAACACACTATATATTATATATATAGTAAATATTATATATATATATATATATATATATATACACATATATAACCAATGTAAAGTCTATTTGAGAATACGGCAGAAAAACGCTTATATCATAAAGACTCAATGTTTTCCTTCAGGTTACGGGAAGAGTGGGTCCAGAGGCTTCAATTCCGGAACCAACATGTGATCGAGAGCATGAGAGAGGAACAAATAAGAAGAGCTCAAAGAGTCCAAGGGATTTTAAGAGTTTAGACATCAGCAAGACAACCAAAAGCACTTCTCTAATGCATTTCCTATGAAGAGCCTGACATTAAACTCATCATACAAAAGCCGTTACTGGAACGGCACTCTTTAAAAAGCTCCTAATATGTAGTTTTGGTATATAGCTTTGAGGTAAAGGCACTATTTAGGTACAAAGGTCATATCTTTTGAAAGGGCACCACCGCAGTAACAGCTTTTGTACCTTTTTTTCTGAAAGTGTGTCAGTATAAAAGTCACAGTCTACATCTTTAACTTCACTAAATAGTTTTTTGATGTAGTCTTCGAGACAGGAAAGATGCTGTTGCAGACATGCACCATTAAACTAAATGTGATCTTGCCTTCCAGCATTCGTCTTTCATACAAGGCTCATTGGGTTACATAGAATACATTCTTACAGAGTTTTGCTTTTTATTAAAATTGAAGTATCATTATCATTACTTTCACTGTATCTTACTGAGAAAGAGCATATGCATAATGTCATGGTCGCTCGCTTTCTGTTCAACTCTGTTTCCCTCTTTAAAAATAAGCTTGATCTTTCTGACTTCCTGAGACATGACGTCAAACACAAGTTTTCAGTATTTCATCAGGTCTTGTATAATTACACTCACTATTTATATTACAAAAATGCATGTGCAGATGTAAAGAGAGAGAGATCATCAAGAGAACACGTTCACTTTCATTTCCCTGACATTCACAGTAATCCATTTGGCATGCAAACCTTAAAATCTGCCAGCTGTCTTTTCCATTGTGATGATAAAGAGGAACTTGTTTAAGTTGCAGTTGTCAGTAATTGCAAGCAAATGTATCTAAATGTGACTTTTTTTCTTTTTTTGCTTTTTACTTTCGCTCATCACAATCATGATGTGGTGATGCATATGAGCGGCATCTAAAAAAGCCAAACACACTAAAATGGTCTTCATTAAGTTGATGATGCAGACAGCGTTGAGTTATTTCATGTGATGTCATTGTAATTGTGTGAGGGATGAAATGAGAAGAGCATCCGTCTCATTCTCACTCAGTCAGGACACTGATCAGGGAATCGGCCCGTCTCAGTCGCACCCTACTAAGTGAAAACCAGGGAATACTGATGCTCACTATGCTCCCTTAAAATTCTGATGCACGAAACATGAATTCAATGCACGTGATAGATGTTTTGAAAAAAAAAAAAGTTATTTAATTATATTTCAGCTAAAGTTGTAGTGAAGTTTCAGGATTGGGCACCCCTAGGCTACACGAAACTGATTCACAACTATGTAAAAGTCACAGGTAATGCACATTAAAGTCCATGTCAGCAGGTAACAGATACTGACCTCTGGTGGTGAGTGGATGGTACAGCAGCAAATGTTTAGCCCTATATTGGGGAGAAATTACAACGCATAATGGTGAGATTTGTATTAAGTGAGTCAGTGAAAAATGATATTTTTATGTTAAGGTATAACAAAGGATTAGGCACATTTGTCATAATATAAAAAAGCTATGTATTTCAAGTCTCTTTGGCTTATTTTCTGACAGTTAGCATATCCTGTAGTGTGAAAAGCTAAACCCCACCTAAAACTATTTCAAACAGCTCCCTTTATAAATATAACGCATTTATGAGCTCATATTTTGAGAGACTTTGAAATATTATCACACTCCAGGACGACCGTTTACTAAAAATGGTGATTAAAATGGTGAATTTATTACAAATGGGGACCTATTATAATCATAATGCATTAGATAAGAGGAACGTGTTCATGGAAATTATTGCTGAGATCAGGTTCTTCTTCTGAGAAATAGTCAGCAAAAAACGTATCCCAAAAGTGATCCCTTATTTTTGTTCTCTAGAAGTCTATTGCTGAAAGCAGTGACGAAAACGACTTACCATTTTGTGAAATTCAACGGTGTAAACACAAAAATCTAATATAAACAGTTGTAGTAACGGATCCAATTTCATAATAAAGTTAGTCAGTCAACATAAGAACTGTTTCCACCCACTTTTGTGTATTTACTAGTAATTTAAACACTGTGTCAAAAGTCTGTCAAGAGTTTTATAAAATTCACCTCAGAAATTCGCGCCTTTCCCTGCTTGACAGTAGCGCGCGCTGCCAAGCTAAAACGGCGCGAATTTCTGAGGTGAGTTAATTTTAACTTATATTTGACGAAAAAAAAATATATATATGACTTAGTAATAACATTAAATTAAGCAACCTAAGAGCTGGGGGTTAACTACAGTTAAATTGGAAGAAACGACTATATAATCCAAACGGATTTAAGATGGTGTGTTGAATTAGTGAAAAAGAAATAATTGTTTCATATTGAATCTCCATTTTATTAATCATTTACTCTCACAATTTACCTTGTTAAAGTAAAAGTAGAATTTGCACAAATCAAGATCATCTTCATTCCAACAGGATGATCAGGACCCCAATACAAAGCTATTTATAAATCAAATTAAATGACATGAAATTTTGATTTGGGTTTAAATGGTTTTTATTAGGCTATGTGGGAACAAAGAGAGTGCAGACTGATCAACTACAAGAGACATTAAACTAGAAACGCTATAGGATTTGACTGAGACAGTGATGGCCTACAGTTTAGTCTTGGCCAAAGAATGACACCACTTACCAATCCACAGTATTCAATACAGCCCAAATATTACACTGTATAATCTTTTTGTCCAAATTAAAACTCAATTTGAATGTTCAATGATCATAAAACTGTAATTTTATCTTAAAACACACTGTATACTTAATATATTTTTAGAGATGATGTAATTATGTGATGTAGCATAACAATATTAGCAAATGATTAAAGACAATGTGATAATCGATCTTGACTTGATAGTATTATTATTATATATACAGACACTAGAACTTGCCATTTATGACAGAATATTTAATCAAGACAAGTATGCAGCTGTATAACTTACATGAAGTTAGACATGCCAATAACTTCCTTAACACAAAACTATCTGTCTATTAATAGCATCAGTATTGCTTGCAAGCTAAATTGGAACTGAGCACACAAAAGAAGAACCCGTTCGAAAAACCTGTTAATTCATATAAATAAGGATAAAAACAACGCAACAACACCGCTAAGAATAGCAAAAACTCACTGTAACATAAAACAATATTTCCTTTTCGATCATATCCATTTCATTGCAGAAGTTATAGATGCACTACATAAGTGTTTCATAACTTCCTGACAAAAGAAAAAAACAACAAAGTGGAGACTTCCTACTGAAAAGTGCTAGAAGAAGCTACTTGTGCTGTTTTTGCATATCTAAAGTTTCATTTTTTAAGAGACAAAGGCAATTTTTTTCAAGATACTTGAGTATTTGGTCAAGAAAATGATTCTAAGAACAAAAAAAGTAGTTGGACATGTTAAGTCGCATTCAAAAATATCTGACATCACATTAGATACAAAACATAAAAGCAAGTGACAAAGAGTTCATAGTGCATCGATTTGGCACGGAAGCACGATCTTCACTACAATGAGTGCATTTGCTGCGACTGGGTGGATCGGGACATTTGCGTTCCCTCTTCAGAGAAAGCCCTTTCAAAAACACGTCTTAGAGAAAGTTTGACTTTGTTCTTAAAATCCTGCCCCATGAAAACATACAGAATGGGGTTCAGGCAGCTGTTGATATACGCCAAAGAGATAGCCAGTGGATCCATTGCCAAAATCACCGATAAACTCGATTTCCCTCCGTACCTTATCAAGTCCACCACGTGATACGGCAGCCAGCAAACAAAAAAAGCCACAATAACAGCCAACATGATGCGAAACGCTCGACCGGAACGAAAATGACTCCGGCCTAACTTGCGTGCGATGATCCCATAGCATAATGCGATGCATATGAGGGGTATCAAAAAGCCAAACACAAATCTGATGATACTCAACATCCCAGATGTTGTAGAGTCACCTTCATCATCATCATCATGTAACGTGCAAAGTGTGATGTTAAAATCCTCATAAGTATGTCTTAATATCATAAAGGGCAAGCTAAGCACCAAAGCCAGAACCCAGGCCACTACACAAGACAGCCGTGCAAGAAACAAGGTGCGATGATTTTGAGCCCAAACTGGCGTGATCACCTGGGTGAACCTATCTAGGCTAATCAAGTTCAAGGTGAAAACACTGGCAAACATGTTAATGACTATAACGGAGGGGAGAATCTTGCACATGACGGATCCATACGGCCAGTGATGGTCAAGAAGGATCTCCGCCACACTGAACGGTATGGAAAGGCAGCACAGGAGGTCGGCTGTGGCCAGATTGAGAAACCATATTGTATTAACGGTCCTCTTCATCTTCATTCCAGCGATGTACATGACAAAGATGTTTCCGGGAACTCCGAGGAGAAACGTCAGGCTGTAGACGACCAGAGAAATCACCCTCATAGAGTTGCTCACTTCTGGAGACACCGAGTCTGCCTCACTTCCGTAAAAATTATCCAGAAAATCATAGTCACTCGAGTATGTGTCGGAAGTGTAATTCTCAGCATAAGACTCGATCATTTTGCTCGAGTTGATGCTGTCCATATTCCCCTGTAAATATCATCAAACTTTTATTCATTTAGCAGATGCTTTTCTCTTAAACAGTAACATTAATATTTTATACAAATCATATATGTAAACTTATATTTTCATGTAGTTTGAATAGCTTTACAGATGAAATATCAGACTGTACTCACCTCAGCAGCTGCTCTGCACTGGTTAGCGATTCTTCACCCCTTTCAACGCTTTAAGGCGGAACCACAGGAAATGGAAGGAAGTCCTAATGATTTGATGAAAGGACTACAGAACGACGCTTGTGGTAATTGCATGAATACATTTCTTTTTTGGACAGGCAATTTAATTCTCATTACTCTAATCTGGAATGTTGTTCTTGTGGAGTTCTGAGAGAAGCTTTCATGACAACACAGTCGCTCACATTCTTGGGTTCCTCTTTTAAAGATTAGTAAAACCAAAACCCACAGCTGTGGATATCAACAACTTGTTATACTGCAAAAGTAACATGACCAGACATTATTTTGCTGTAGAAAAGGCTGTAACAACCAGACATCCCCCAAATGAAAACGAACTAGTTCGAAAAGGACAATATAATTAAACTGATACTATATATGGCAATATAATGTGGAATTCTTTAACCAAATGTATGATTATAATCAGCGTGACTGTTGATTACATTCCTAAGAACTGACTACATGTGAATCAGAAAGGAAATTAAGATGCATGTTTGTCTTACCAAATTGGCTGAGATGGTTTACAATAAATGACCCATGAATTTTAAACGTTGAGACTAAATTTAGATGGTTCTTTCTCTTTCGTTAAAAAAATGACCAAAGACCACACAATTATTTGAGATTAAAAACCATTTTTCCAGATTAACAGATCTGGAATAAACAACCAGGCCATAGTCACGAAAAAATGAATACAGTTTCTTGTGTAGATTTAATATTTTTTATTGGAAATATCTTGTAAACATTGATTTGCCCACTTTATTGCATGAGAAAAAAAAAATTAAAAGGAAAAAAAAAAATGTGATTATTTACACCGTGGTTTTGGCAAAACCGTTGAACCTAATTATGTGCTTAATTACTAAATAAAAGAGAAAGCAAATGAGCTTTTAAAAAAGGTACCAACACCAAAACCTACAGGAATAATTTAATTCTCAAACATTACTTCAGTCTTTCCGAGACTTTAGTTTCATTGAAAAGACACCCGCCTCATCTGGCAACAACTATACACAAACAGCAGAGCAATGGAACTATGTTTTTTCATATAATCTATGTCAACCATCAACATCATCATTCAACAGTTTTGAGGGTTATTTCTTGCTGTCAAAAGCGCACACACAAAAGTGTAAAGTGTTACACTACAGCTATCAGTACAGGTCATATGTCCACAGAAATGTTTATCTTTATAGGAAATACTATACCACTGAATCGGTTCATGCAAGGAGAAAATCCATTATGTAACATACAATATGCAACAGTAAGAATGAGTTTAACATCTGAATTAAGAGGTTTACAGTTTGTTCTCAAATACATTAGTATTGAATTCCATCAGAAATTTAACACCATCCAAAATAGTCCACCATTAGCTGTAATTCTTGTCAATTCAAGCTAAATACAGGATCCTGATGTGTGGTTAAATTAAATATATACATAATCAAATCTGTACAGTACAAATTGTCAAACATTTTTGCTGTCAGATGTCTCCCTCCTGGTGCTTCTATGGACTTGAAACCACCTTTAGCTTAAACAGCAGTCGACCAGCATGAATACGTTGCCTAACACAGGGTGCAACAACAAGTTCTAAGAAAGTGTCCTTTTGTCTCCACAAAAACACAAAGCCAGTCTGTAATAAGCGTTTTCTGGCTGTCATCATAAAAGGTCTACGAGTGAGTCCAAACTTACACGGAGGTGACAATGTAAGACCCGCTTTCAGTCGTGTCTCCTTTAGTGTCTCTTTTTTTTGCATTGCTTGTGATTGGTGTTGGGATCTGAGAAGGTCTAGGAGTCGTGCTGTCAGCACTGCTCTTTCTGGGGCTTGGTGTGTAATTAAAAGGACTTACCCTAGCAGCCACGGCACCACTAGGGGAGCTGTGTTTGCTAGAGTTAGTCGAGCTAAATGGTGTGCGTTCGGCAACTGGGAATTCGTGGACCTCTGTGGCAATGTTTGGATTACTTGGTGCAGGCTTGACGTCAGGGACTTTTTTATCAAGAGACTCGCTACTCCTGAGTAAATTCAGATTGGTTTCTGAACCCAGGTGGGCCACAGCTGCATTCTCACTTGCTAGTGGCTGTTTTGAATGAGATTCACTCGAGTCCCTGTCACAAGGAAGCCCTTTACTTGATTGACTGTCAATAACAGGAGGTGTGTTTGCTGTGGGTGATTTACTAGACCTTGGATTGTTTATGGGACAGTCTTCAATTCTCACCCAGACATCTTCTGTCTTGGACATAGCAGCACCCATTGAATGAGCAGCATCACCAGTTGAATCTGGTAAGTCTAATGTCATAGAAGGTGCATATGAGTTTTCACTCTCTTTCATTTTCCTCCATGTTCCTTTGCGTTCCAGGCCCCCCTCTTTACCTGATTTTTGAGGCGGATTAGCGGGTTGCCGCTCATCCTCGCTTCTCCCCTTTTCACTGGACTCAGACGAAGCAGAGAGAATGGAAGAGCTGCTACCAGTTCTTTTCCATGTGCCTACTCTTGGGAGAGAAGATGAATGTTTGCTGTGCTCCCTTTTCCAAGTCCCCGTCCTGTTGATTGGGAGCCTAGAAGGGCTTTCTGAATGAGATCGGGAGATGTCATGCCTTCGAAGTGACTTGCTATCACCATTCTCTGCAGAGTTCTGTTCATTAGGGGACTTTCTCCAACCACTTCCCTGGTAAGGTAGAGTAAGTGACATATCTGGTAAGGATGGACTAGATACCGGAGTCTGTGACTGGCTTGGAGACGAAGGAGACAAGGACTCGAAAGATGCAGACTCCTCTAATTTCCTTTTTAGTGTTGGACTAGGGGCTTCTTTGATAAATGTTGACTGCCGGACAAGTCCAGGTTTCTCGGACCGATCAGACTCACTCCCACTTGACTTTGTGGATGACATTCTGGACAACTCTGCCTTCTTTGAAGTGCTTGTGGTTCCACACTGGTTTAAACTTTTTGAGGCAGACTCACTTCTAGGAATTCCACTGGCACTTCTCGGCAAACCACTCTGCTTTGTTGGTGTTTGCAGGCCCAGTTGCCTCCCTGGAGAAGTGTAAGCCATGCGTCCGGATCCCGAAGATTTTGTTGAAGCAGCACTGGGGGAAGCAGTGCGAGGCAGTTGAGATAATTTGTTAGATGGGCTCAAACCATTCCTACCAGGTGAAACTGAGGCACGACCAGGGGACTGCATGGGCCTTGTTAGAGATTGCTGAATTGGTCTAGAAGGTGTAGAGTCTCTAGACCCAGATCGAGAGGAGGCTTTACTTGACCCTCCTTGAGAAGATGTTGGGTCCCTGGCAGGACTGGGCTCAGAATTTGCTTGAACTTTCATGGTTCTTGGAGAGTTTCCAGAACCAGGTGCTTGGGATGGTGGTTTTGACATTTGACCACGTGGAGGGGGTTTTTTGGGTACTGGACTGGTGCTAGGAGAGCTGCTCCTCACACCAGGAACATGAATCATTGTCCTCCCTCTGGAGATCACTGGAGCTTGACCTTGTCTGTGCTGAGAGGACATGCTTTCTAGGCTGGGTCGAGGCTTTCCTGTGATTAAACTTTTATACACTTTCTTTCCTCCTTTCAGACCCTTAGTAGAATCTTCCTCTTTCTTTTTGGCCTCTAAAGTGCTTTTCTCACCAGGTTTTAGTATTCTTGGCCCTTTATTTGTAGCAGGCTTATTGTCATCTTGATTTAAAGGTAGGTGGAAAGGTGATCCAATGGAGATGCCAGATTTGAGAGAGAGAATAGAGTCTGAATCAGAAGAACCTTGTCTGGAGAGACTCGCTGCCGCCTGATGTAGACTGCTAACTATAGAATTGGCACCCTCCTGAATGGCTTTCCAATCAAATGATTCAGAGTCTGGTGATAAGGCTTGCTCTGAAATAGGGCTATGTGTATCTGTGAGATCTAATATAAGATCTGGTTCCTCTGCTAAAATACCATCTGCCAATATGCTCTTTTCTTCCTTAACCCCTTGTTCCTCAGCCTTACTTCTTGGTGGCTGTTTCTTTTTCTTTGGCATTGCAGAGCTGATGCATTCTTGGAGAAGGTCGTCTTCAGAATCGATACTGAGAGAGCTAAGGGAACTATTTCTAGAGAAGCACACAGGGGTGTCCTCCACGTGAAAGGCCTTTGGCGCATAACCAGAGGCTTGTGGCCTTGGTACTTCCATCTGAGTTGCATCATCTTTGTGTGAGCAATCTTTGTTGTTGTTTTCTTGGTCAATGTCACTTAGTGAGCTAAGTGATGAGTTTCTTGAAAAACATACAGGAGTGTCTTCAATGGAAAACTTTTGCTTCTCGTCACACACTGCAACTGTATTTTCTTTGGGTGCTTGTGGAAAATTTACTGGTTTTTGAATGGGTTTTGTTGGAGCTGTCTGAAATGCTGATACCCTGTTGGTGTTCACTGGCTGTTCTACGCTGCACTTCACAGGGGGGAATTTTCTTTGCTCTTTATCTTTTCGTAGCTCAGCTTTTTCCTTAGACAAGTCAAGATCGTCATCCTCAAAGTCAAGTGAACTTAGTGAATCATTGCGAGAGAAGCAATAAGGTGTGCCCTCAATTGGTGTGTAATGATGCGGAGAATCAAAGGCAAACCCGGGACGTGTTCTTTCCTCAGCATTAGAAGGCTTATCGGCAAACTCTCTTGGGATTACTTTGGGCTCATGCTTTTTGGTTTCTTTGTTTTTATCTGGATAGGATGCTGCTTCTGACAAGGTATTAGGAGCCTCTGGCCGTTTGAGCATTCTTGCTCTGTACTCACTGCTTTGTGGCATTGGTTTTACAGGAGAAGTTGGCTTTTTCTTTTCCAGGTCCTGCTGAACTAGACTGCCAGTGGCAGTGGATGGATGCTGAGCCTGATCAGGCATCTTCTGCACTCTAAACGGCTTGTGAATTTTGCCTTTGGGCATTGCTGAATTGATACACTCCGCAAGAATATCATCCCCTTCGTTCTCAGCCAAAGCAGACTGCATGGGAGGTGATAAAGCTGTATCTTTAGCTTCCGCACTTTTCCCCTCTGGAAGAGTGTCTCGTCTTTGAGCAGATGATTCTGCATGGGCAGTTGAACTTTCAATACCAGCCAACTCATTTGGGGGCGAATCAATTGTGAGGTCACTGAGAGATGTTGCTGTGGAAAAGTTAATGGGTGTTCCCTCAACACAGTATACCCGGGGCATGTCCTCACCATGTGTTAGGGTTACATGTTTCTGCTGTTGTCCTCTGTTTTGTGGTGGCAATAATTTATAAACAGGGAGCTGACTTGGTTTGCGAGCCACAGGTGGTGGTAACCTTGAGGTGCTTGAGGGCGATTGTTTTTTCGGTTTTCTTGACGATTTTGTTGGCATTGCTGAGTTAATACAAGCCTCTAGAATCTCTATATCATCATCATCATCCGAGTCATCCAAGATGTCTTTTCCGGCTTCGGACGTTGAAGGTGGTTTCTCTTGAACTTTAGGCTCTTGGATGTCTTCTTTCTCAAGCTCTGCCTCATTACTATGGTCATCCTCATGAACTGGGGGCATTATCTTCAGCTCAACATCTTTCTGAATAAAGGGTTCATCTAAACTTAGTGCACTAAGGCTCGAAGCACAAGAGAACCCATCTGGAGTGCTTTCTGTTGCAAAATGTAAAAGAGTATCGTTATCTGGTAAAACCTGCACTTTCTGCACAGCAGCACTTACAACTGCATGTCTTGGAACTAAATCACGTTTTTTCTGAGTGGGGTGGTACAGTAACTTTTTGTTTTACTGATGTGGATCGTGGTGGTGGAGGTGGTGGTGTCTTGCTGCGACTTGGAGGCATTGTTTGTCCAGGGCTATCAGGCAGATCACTCGGACTGATAATCCCACTGACCATCCCACTGCATGGCTCACTCTGCACAGAACTCGCAATGGAATGACTCTCGAAACTGTCGAGGGAGCTGACAGACGTGCATCTGCTGAACATGAGCGGAGTCTCTTGCACATAATGTTCAGGGGGACTTTTGGGTGTCTGGGCACCACTTTTAGATGGCGATTTAGCACCCGATGAAAATTCCACTGTTTTGTGATGCCTGGAACCATCTCCATGTCCCAAGTGATTTCGTGGAGGCTTGAAGCGAACATAATGGACTGATGATTGGTTCTCAGCTGTGCGTTGGTCAGGTGCAATATTACTAGTGGATTCTTTTTCTGATATAGGTAATGTTGGGTAGTTGTTGGCAGAATTGACATTTCGCTTGCAGCTCTCCATTTCATCTTCCTCTGAAGACAATGATGATAAAGAGCTACCACGTGAGAAACAAATGGGTGTGTCCTCTACACAATAAGTCTGTATTGTTTCTTGATTTATTGTGGGAGCCTTGCATGTTTGGTTCTTCTGAACTGCTCTAGTTGGGCCTGATCTGCTTTGAGCAGAAAAAGGGTGGAGTTGCTTTTGCCTACTCTGATTCTTTAAAGATGCCACAGAGGAGGAACTATCTTGGCTTAAATGGTCTTTGACAGAATTTTGGGTTGAAGATGGCTTTGAATGACTAAACATGGACTTCTTGGAAGAAGCATCAGAGTACTTCAAACTGTAATCGATAGGCTGTTCTACGTGACGATCCTCATTGTATTTCATGCTGTAGTTTGGAGTTTGCTCATCAAGCTGCTCTTCCTCTGAATAGCGCTCGCTGTAGTTTGTGGGCTTGTCGTCGGCATAATCATCAACAGTGCAGATGGTTTGAGAGATCTTTTTGTTGAGTCCATGACTTGACCCACTGTTGATTTGTTCAGTCGAGCCCCTTGATCTAAATCCTGGCAGGTCCTGTTGAACAAACCTGGGCTGGTACTTTTTTAGCTTATCTTCTCCTTCACTGTTCCCATCAGTGTACATGGGGTATCCTGGGCTTTGAGATCTCGGTGGTTTCTGGTCTGCCCGCTTCATTTCATCATCAAGGAGCTTAGGCCTTGCCCACCTTTCATTCTGGCTCGGGCTTTGTCGACCAGAGTTTAGCTGTTCATCAGAGTACTTCAAACTGTAGTTAATAGGTGTGTCCAGATCTCCATTGTCATCTTCCATGTGATTTGCATTGTGGATCTTATGGGCAAGGTCTGCAGGATATTTTCTGTAGACACAGCATTTTCCTTCATCATCTTCTGAATAGGAATCCACTGAGGGCTTCATTTGACCTCTCTTTCCATAGCCATCGGTGCTGTTGACACTATTCAGACTGTCATTAGAAGCTGTTGACTCCAGTTTGGGCAGTGGGCAGCGTCTGCCCGATGGATCAGTTTTACTGTAGTTGTACATGTTTTGGTGACCATGCACAGCAGTTTGACGCCGTATCATGTCGTCTTGCACTATGTGAGGGTCTGGTGTGGATCCTGCGGTTCTATCATCCATACTTAAGTGCATGCTCTGCACTTCCTCCATCCCCACTGCAATTTGAGCTGCAGTCGTGGGAATCTGCACCATTCTCTTGGCAGCCTCAGGATCTGGATGGAATCCCCTTCGTTCTCGATCTAGACTTCTGTCCCTTTCGGCTCGGACATTTTCAGAATTTCCTCTGTTGTCTCGAGAAGATGGGCTTGAGAGCACAGGGGTGTTCATATAAGGTGAGCGAACACCGACTCCATTGGGGTTATAGCCATCTGATCGACAGACACCATCATAATCGCCATAGACATTATGCTTATGTCTTGGTTTGGCCCTATGGGAGGCTTTCGGACTCAAATTGTCAATGTTATCAAAGGTTTCCGATAGTTGCTGTGCATCTAGTTCTTCAATTAGTGCTTTCTGTTTTCTTACATGCAGGGACGGCAGACTGGATCCAGGAGACATTATGTTGGCATCCTTATACTTGGCAGGCCGATTTGCCATAAGGTTTCTCAAAGCAGCTGCACTTCCCATAGCTATCATCTTGTGCTTGGAGTGAATGAGGTTCTTCAGCATGCTAACTGCACCCATGTCCCATAATGCCTCCTGATCCTTTGCATTTCGAGCTGAGAGGTTCCACAGTGTTCCACAGGCATTGCTCACTATCGTCAGACTGTGTGATTTAAGGTGCTGAAGAAGAGTCTGAAGACAGCTGTTTTCCCTTAATATTTGCCTGAAAAAAACAAGAAACAGCAAATGGTTTTTTCCCATGTGAACAAATTAAACATCTGTGAGTGTATGCAGCTTTTATATAGCATACTCTACCTGTGCTCCTCATTTGTCGCGATGAGGCTTGATACATTTCTCAAGATGCCGCCCCCACTTTCTATGATGGCAAGGGTGTTGGTTTGGCTTCTGTATGTTAGAGTGCTCACCAAAAATGCCAAAGCTCCAGGAACATTACAAATATCAGCTTTGTTTTCAGTGCAATGTGCTGACAAGTTCCAAAGGGCACTCAGTACACTTTTTAATGTGGATTCCTGTAGGGAAAATAAGAGACAATTTCCTTAATGACTTTGTATTCTGAATACAGAATTTATCAAAGAGCTTCCCAGAAACCTCACCTTCTGAACCTCTAAGGCACACTCCATCAGGGCCCTAACACTGCCGACTTCTCGCAAAATCTTCTTACTGTTCACATCAGCTCGCCATGAGAGGTTCCTCAAAACACTGGCAATTACCTGAAGCATTACAAATTAGAAAATCTTAGTACAAATTAGGCAAATTAAATGAAATTGGTTTAAGCTGAAGGCAAACTAAAATAGAAATAAAAATAAAGCTGCATATAAATATTTAACCATAAAAAAAAATAATAATAAAAATGACAAAAGCACAAACCAAAATGAATAAAACTGAAAAAAAAAAAAATAAAAAAAAAATATATATATATATATATATATATATATAATATATATATATATATATATATATATATATATATATATATAATATATATATATATATATATATATATATATATATATATATATATATATATTTTTTTTTTTTTTTTTTTTTTTTTTTTTTTCAGTTTTATTCATTTTGGTTTTCATTCATTTTACATCTAAGGGTGCTCCAATCAGCATTTTTTGGGCCCAATCACTGTACTACTACCACCACCTTTATTTCATATAGGGCCTTTAAAAGTAGTTTTCATAAAGTGGTGTACAGAAATGTACTGTAAGCAGTATCGGCCGATACCGATTACCAAAATAAATAATACTACATGACAAACAGAATGCTTTAAAATGAAGGAAAGAAATGCACTAAAATCAAACAGCCCTAGTTTCTTGCCGTCATAGCAGTGACTGTACAGCAATGTCTCTGCAATGACAACTTATCAAACTATTTAAAATGAGTATCAGCTGATAATGATCAGCGCATTAATGGCTTTCTCCTTGGTGGCATGCAATATGATTGATTTTTTTAATAATTTAAGCATGCTACACATACAAAATTATAGTTATACCTGCTGTAGGTCCTCACTCTCTGACTTTAGTTGAGCTACCATGGCCCTCATACATCCTTTCATTGAGCAAAGTGTAGCCTGTAGACAAAA
Organism: Opsariichthys bidens; assembly: GCA_037194245.1. Lineage (NCBI taxonomy): Eukaryota > Metazoa > Chordata > Actinopteri > Cypriniformes > Xenocyprididae > Opsariichthys > Opsariichthys bidens. The sequence goes on from CM074289.1 coordinate 3,918,895, forward strand.
GAAAGAAACACTTAAATAAAATAATAAGCAATACATGGAATTCTACACGGACAATGATGAGACAAATATCGCACCTTGTTAGCAACATCTCCAAAGGTTAGATTAGTTAGAGCCATGCCAGCATATCGTCTTAGAGTAACACTGTAGTGATCATTGGTAAGACCGTAAATCTCACAGTCTACCTGTAGGAGCTCCCCAATCGCCTGAAGTCCACCTGCATAAACAATATATTGAAATAGTTAATGAGATTTAGATTTTAGGTTTTGCAGTGTCTAGTCAGGAAAAAAACAAAAAAAACAAGTTTCATTTATGTCAAAGTTTTTTGGATGAGTTAATACGTTTGGAAAACCTACCGAGCTCATTCATTGCGTGCCTGTGCTCTTCATCAAAGGACAGTTTCATGAGAACACAAACCGCTGGGCAAATCTGATGCTCGACTGGTGAAGGCACTGAAATGAAAGCAAAAGTACACTGATGAGGTTGTACATCTCTACATGTATTAATTATGTGTTAACCCACTTAGAAGAGTCATCCATTAAACTCATTCCCATCAGGGCATTTCATATGAATCATTTATAAATTAGTAAAATGTTTGTAGTATATGGGAATAAATCAAAAAGCATGGGATTTACTACTGCAATATATTAAGTGGTTGACTTATGTTTTCTTGGCTAATGCAGATGCAACCGAATGCAATTTATTTCAATACATACATAACAGGGTTACTATTATAAACAAATTAAAGAGGACGTCTTATGCGCCTTTTCACAAGATGCATAATAAGTCTCTTTAAAATAAGTTTCAGCTCAAAATACCCCACAGATCATTTATTATAGCTTGTCAAATTTTGGGTGTGAGCAAAAACACAACGTTTTTGTGTGTGTCCCTTTAATTGCAAATGAGCTGCTGCTCCCGCCCCCTTCCCAGAAGAGGGCGGAGCTTTAACAGCTCAACATCAACAAAGTTGGAGAATCTCACGCAGACAAAAATGAGGAATTGTCAGTGACGGTGTTCATCCTTACATTGTTCAAACGAAGAAGTTACAACTTTTAGACGTTTCTCAACGTTTAGTGGATAAATTGATGTGGTTGCTGTGGAGTTGATTCAACTCATCGACTATCATGTGCAGTCATGTTCATCTTTTGTGCAAATCCAGCACTGAACTGACCCACGTTTGTGGTATTCTATGCTAATAGGGCAGATCGTCACCAGTCATGGGCGGGGTTTCCGTACAAGCAGAATGTTTATGATTTATTGGGATTATAAAGAAAGGAGTGGATGGATTTTTACCATTATAGATGGTTGTTTACACACACATCTGTGTTCAAACACCTTATAAATGTGAATTTGTAAAAACAATAAATAAAATGGGCAATTAACTGAAATTAAATAAAGTTAGAAATTGTTAATTATTCATTGAAGACACTGTTGGGAGATTTTGAAACCAACACGAGGATGAGAAAACACTTCAATTAATCCACACAGTTATTGAAACAAAAAATGATACCACGAGGATACCATGTCACATCCCTTAGTGCTATTCCTATCACCTTGCATAAATCAGCGCAAGATATATTTGGACTTACTTGGGTTCTTGTCTTGGTCCACACCACGCTCATGGCTTTCCTGCCACTCCCAGCAGGTCTCGCAATAAGCTCGGATCTGCTCCAGCAGGTGGAGCACCCGGATCTCCCGCCGGCCCCGCTTGTCATCGGGCTGTGAATGGATAATGTTATGCAGGGCGGCGCTGGCCCTCGCCCGGGCCTCTTTGCTGCCACGAGAATTTCCAAGCAACACAGAGTCCTTGTCGTTGCCATGGAGAAGCTGGATGAGCAGCGGCAGGCACCCGGATTGGCGCATGGCAATGCAACTGTCCTGAGAGCTCGACATGGCCAGAAGGGTGCGAGACATGTCATCTTTATCATGGGTCCCCAGCATGGACAGCAGAGAGTACACCATTTCCACCTAAGCATATGCAGACTTGATTGAACCTCTTCTAAATCAAGGCAAGCTGTCATTATGTTGTTAATCGTCACATTGATAATTAAACATCGAAAATCACTAATCTAACCTTAGTGCCCAGATGGCTAGTCAGTCGGCGTGGAACGGAGTAGCTTCCTGCACTGCTCATCTCACTGGCCGTGTCATGATCGACCCGAGAACTTGAGCCCTGTCAGGCAAAATAAACACAAGGCAACTTTCTTGATAAACAAATCTTCAGCAAACCCAAATAAACACCTTTCAAAACGTTTACATTGTAGATATTACACACCCTACAAAACATCATTACACATACAGTCTTTACTGGTTTACCGTTAAGAGATCATATTTGACTTTTACAAAAATACTAGTAAATTGGTACTCGCAATTTACCGGTATGAGAAGTAGCAACATGTAAGAAAGTCTGCTTTGGGCCAATCATAAAGCTCTTATGGAGATTATGTGATTACTCTGCGCTATTTACAATAAGCTCCACCGCTTTTTTTAATCAGTTTTCTATGTAAACATGCACTAGATGGATCTCTTTGACCATTGCGCCACGTCTTGCGCTCCAAACCCTGCCGCCTTTTCCATTCACCAGCTCTGCAGTAGATGCTATTATGCGTGTCTGATGTTTTTAAGATCAAAAACACTTTCTGTGTGATCATCCACTTATGCCTGTCACTCAGATGTCAAAAATTTTGTTAAATTTAACAAACAGAGAATGACTGAAAGGGCTTCTCCTCAAGCGGGCGAATTGAGACAATGGTGCAGCGTTTCAAGATCATTCCCGATGACTGACATCACAGAATTTATTAATATTTTGGTGCCGATGTGTGAACCGTCTATTATCGGTAAAAAAAAAAAAGAATGCCTTTGCTTGTCTGTGTATTTACTGGTAAAGACATTCTGGTAATTTAACTGTTTGCATCACACATATCTTCAGCGTGTCCACAAAGCATTCTTTTTAATGCCGAAAATATGCTTCTATTCTATATAAATATAAATAGAATTTAAATATATTCAAGTTTAAATATACAGTTAGAAATGTAGATGAAAATTATAAATTGAAAAAAATATATAAATTGATTTTTAACACGTTATTTTAGTTATATTTTAACTAAATTTACATATAATTTATTTTTAAAATTAAATAAATATAATATATTTCATTTATACTTTTTTAGCATTTCCTCTTTCGCTCAAAATATTGTATGTTAAGTAAAGGGAAAGCATTGTGTTCTTGTATTACTAAATTAGTATTATAATGAAAAAAAAAAAACCCATATGAATCAAATGCATAAATACAGATTTTAAACTAAAAGTGCATAAAAATAAAGTACAATTTGCAAACTTGTATGGCACAATGCATGACTCCAGTATTAAACTCGATCCCTGCAGCTAATCCAGTGACATACCGCTCCCACCATCTGTCTGAAAAATACCATGCGAGCTTAATGCAAGTGAAACAGTATGAAGTACAAAAAAACCCTCCTGTTTCTGCTTAGAATTTCAAAGTCTAACTAGGTCTCTGTGATGAACAATAAAACCATTAGCATCTGCATTTAAATCATTATTATTCAAAGCACACCGAAGCTCTTGGCATAGACTGAAAGGGCTTTTTAAAACGGTCCTGAAATCCTCGGCACCCACTGGCAGAAAAAAGGGCCACCGGAGAACACTTCTGTTCATGAGACCATCAACAAAATGAGTCTAATTTACTGAGAAACTATTGCACTTACCTGTGAGCACACTGCACTGCCACCACCACCAGCATCTCCTGCTGCATGAGCCCCTTCGTTCTGGGTCACAGGGTCATGCTTGACCTGAAGATTCAAAGAGGAAACAGCATGTCAAACTGAGTAAATGACACCTACAGAGGCGAAACCCAAGTGGAGGAAAAGACATCGGTCAAGGCAGGTGGAAAGGAGACAGATAACCTGTGTAATCAGCTCTGTGAAGCAGGGATAAATCAGCGTATAGAGATACAGAGCGAGGCTGAGTAGTCTTGAGCTACAGGACAGCAGCTGCAAGAGCATCAGGCTCTTTCTGACCTACATTGCTTTCTCATTCAGCCGACAGGATTGCGACAACAGAGGGGGAGGAAAAGCAGAAGTGTCCAATAGGATTTATCCACTTGAAGGGAAAAATCACATGTGCAAGCTCATGTTAGTGAGCATGCATACAAAAACTTATACTATTTTACCATTTAAAATACATAGATATCCTGTTGCACAGAGTGGCAAGGCAACGGGTTAGATTCATGAAATGTGACCTGTTCTGGCAAAATGAGTCGCAAACTTTCAAAAATGAGTTGTTGTTTTTAATAATAATAATAATAATAATAATAATTTAAAAGTTGCCTTTAAAACTTCTTTAAAAGGACAAACAAATAAAACACATTGAAGTAAAGTATAGACACTTCAAAAATTTAAAAGGCAAGAAAAAAATGTGAATGCAAGTTTTGAGGGACGACTAAGAGAGTCCGCACGTCTGACCTCAGTGAGAAGAGAATTCCAGAGTTTTGGAGCAACAGAAGAGAAAGCTGGTCAAGGCCTCGCAACCATAAGAATAAATTCTAAATTAAAATCTATACGAAACTTAACAGGGAGCCGGTGCAAGGACTCCAAGACAGGAGAATGCGTTTTAACCGTATTCTGAACACGAGGATCAAACGTTAATGTCAAAATGATGCATGATTTGTTGGATTGCGATGAATAATGACTGAGCTACACCTGTTCGAAGTTTTCTGAAGGTTCCAAAACAAGCAAAACCCTAAAATCCCTGATAATACCAAAAAGTTTGGCACAAACCAAGTCAAAACCCATATCTATAGAAAAAATTATATATTCAACTTTTTTCCCCCATTATTCCACAATTGTTTGATTAACATTAACAGCCTATATATTAAGAAGACCTCCTGTATCTAATATAATGTTACACATCATCGGATGTTTTTCCCAAGTTAAGCCTAACATTTGGTTAACTCTCCCAGTTCACTTAAGACAAAACGGATAATGTTTGCGTGAAGACAGATCTATTGAAATACTGTAATTGTGTGTATATCGTGATCACGTGATTGTTTTGTTTACATCAGCATGAAAATCACATTTCACTGGTGCCACCGAGACTTCGCTATGTGTGCTTTACAACGACACTAAACTTGTGCAAGATGCTTTCAGATGTTTCATTTCTATTTGGAGCATTGGCGAGGTTTTTTTTTTTTTGTGAAAACCTCAATTCAAACCAAAATTGATCTATTTGTAGCTGGAAATTAGCCTGTGTGCATTACGACTTATTCTGCCAGCGTGGGTCATAAATGATAAAATGTATAAGTGTAAGATGCTTTGGATAAAAGCATCTGCCATACGCACAAAAACAAATGTAAATGCATAACCTAAACGTGAACATAGCTGTTCATCTTAAATCTAGGTGACACTACCGTTTCTAACGCTCAGCCACACCGAGCACGATACATTAGTAGAGCATGCAAATTCAATTAAACTTTCATGGCTTCAGTGTTTATGCACAGAAGCATTTTCTGTGCACCATTTCCATTTGCTACTGAACAAGCTCTAAAAGCAGAACAGTACAGATGGAAAGATGCACTGAAAACACCGATGCCGAATTGGAAAGCACAACCTTTCTAAAAAAAAAAAAAAAAAAAAAAAATGCTAAATGTGTGAAGAGGAACAAATGCTTGCACAATCTGACCACAAATTTCCATTCTAACAAAATATGATTAACCCTAAAAAGCCTACTGTGTCATTTAATACCCACATTTCGAAGGCCTCTAAATGATCAACTTTGTTGAAAAACCTGTTGTACACAATCTACTACTGTAGACTGATTGATGGTTTTTAGAATAATTGTAAAAAACATCCTCCTTCAGCTCATGGTTCACGTGTCTTTCTGCAGTGAAATCTATTTTATAACTTTTATATTGTTAGTAATATTTCAACTAAAAAATTTTTTTTTTTTGGTTTGTTTTTAGAAAAATCATGTTAAAATTTGTTTCAAACTTTATTCACTCTCAATCATCACTGTATTGCACTGTGTTGTTTTCAAACTACAGAGCTTTGATCATGAAGCTAAACATTAAAAGTTCCCTTGAGTGAATAATTTGATCCCTTAAAATTCATCTTTGATCACTAATTAAAACCTTGAAAAAGAAACAAAAATTCTTCATGGCTTAAAATTATATGAGCCGTAAAAACCAAAAAAACACTATTTTTAATTTTATGTAAAGTTTCAATAAACTGTTCCATTGAGAAAAAAAATGCATTTTTCAGTCTAATATTTAATATGTCAGACTTTACAAGATTAAACAAGGGACTTTTACTTGTTCATGTTGACATAAATACAGATCGTAACATTGATCTGTACTAATTTCTATTCTAAATTCTTCCCTCTGTGTTACCTCTGTGTCGGCCGACTGGGCCTGTAAACGTGTCCGAATCCTCAGCATATCTTTTTCTATCTGCTGTATCCGAGCGACACGGCCCTGAAGACAAAAGATGGAAACTTTAATCACTGAACTGGTGGTTTCACACTCTGAATTTAGAAGCTTGTTTTTAGTTTCATGAACAATTTGTAAGTCTTTCAGTTTCGGCATTTCCACCCACCTGTGCCCGTTTCTCCATGTCCTGACACGTGCCCAGTTGCTCCTCCATGGCGGCTCTGATCTGCCGGGCCTCGTATTCCAGCTGCCTGCGAGTCATGTCGGTCTGGAGAGAAAACTACAACAGCAGAAGAAGTGTGAAGCTACAGAGATGATCATGATGTGCACTGAACGCCACATTGCATACGTTTTACTTACATTCTCCGTCAGTGGCAGACTGTCAATTCTTTTGGTGAGGTTTTGTAACTGGGCATAATACCAGTCTTTTTCCTTTTCTTCCTTTTCAAGTTCTGCCATCAACAAAGACCTAATAGAAAGAAAAGTTACTCATGAAAAATGTTTGACATTTTTAACGTCTCTTACGCTCACCAAAGCTGCATTTACAGGAGAAAAATACAGTAAAATTTGCGGAAAAAAAAGTTTATTTGAATACATTTCAAAATTAAAATTATTCAAAGCTGAATTTTCAGCATCATTACTCCAGTCTTCAGTGTCACATGATCCTTCAGAAAACATTCTAATACGCTGATTTGCTGCTCAAAAAACATTTACTCTTATCATCAATGTTGAAAACAGTGCAAATATTTGTGTAAATTTATTATTTTTTTTTTAGGATTCTTAGGCAAATACAAAATTCAAGAAGAACAGCATTTATTTAAAATAGATTGGTAATATATCAGAATATTTTGCAATGAAAATGTATATATATATATATATATATATATATATATATATATATATATATATGTATATATATATATATATGTATATATATATATATATATATATATATATATATACTCACACACACACACACACATACATACACATATATATATATATATATATATATATATATATATATATATATATATATATATATATATATATATATATATATATATATATATAAAAAACACTTTCACTTGAAATCAATAGCTGGTTATCTGGAATGTACCATCATTTCCACATTTTACTATGTGAATCTCATCCAGTAGCAAAATCCTAGAAGAGCTTTACAAGAAACCTTTAGTTGACAGTCTTAAATAAGGATCTATGAGCAGGTCATCTAATGCACAGAACTATGCCATCATGTGAGCGCTTACCGTTCCTTTTCCAGCTCCTCCAGGTACCCGGCACTGTCTCGACCCCCACCAGTCACGCCTCTCCTCGGGAAGGAGCTCATGGGACTGGGACTGGGGCTGCTGTCGGTGGAGTGAGCCGAACCTGAGCCCTGCAGAGAGGCCTTGGACCTCAACTTCACGCCAGGGAAACCGTTAGGGTCAAGACTCATTTCTGCAGGACAGAATGGGAGAAGATGATGATGATGATGATGATGCCACACGTACCGTTTTTTTCCAGAAAAAGTCACACCTAACAGTAGATGCGTAATTTCGAAAGGCTGCGTCCTCCGGAAGTTGCATAATATAATATGTTGGCTGCATAATAAAATAAAATTAAACACTTACAAACACTATAAACATGTATTTGAGTTCCCCTCACTTCACAACAAATCCTTTACATTTACTGGTATTCAGAACAGAGCGGACTGAAAAATATAAGTGGCATCCGGTATAGACACCTAGCCTAAAAGATTTTATTCAAAGCAAAAAGGAAAGTAACGGCGTGTGTGTTCAAATGTGTGCGCATATTTTGCATGCTTGACGTTAACTGCGATTTAACAAGTTGCTCTGGAATAGAAGTCGCTGAACGTTTCAGACGATAAAAAAGTAAAATGGTAGATTAAGTGAAGTTTTAACATCTTTATCTTCACCAAAAGAATATGCACTCGTTTCTGCTTCGATATAGATCATCTAAGGCGGCATTTGAGCTGAAACGAAACGCCACAAGCGACGGCCTACATATACAGCAACCACACAAATAGCATCTGATTCTGATAGGGTTTGACATTACCTTGTTGCTAAGCAAATGACAATATTTGGCCAAGCATAAAAATACACAGTACACATAATTGGTTAAATAATTCGTCCAAAATTAGTTACTATTTGGAAGTTTGCTTCGGAAATGCACATATGATGTCTTAAAGGGATAGTTCACCCATAAATGAAAATTCCACCAGTAGTTCCAAACCCGTATGAATTTCTGGTAACACTTTATTTTAGGATCTTTAAACTAGTTGCTTATTACCATGCATATTACCGTTTATTAATAGTTGTAAAGTGCATATTAATGCCTTATTCTGCATGATCATATTCTACATCCCTTAATCCTACCTAATACATAAATGTAACAATTACCTTACTAACTATTAATAAGCAGTAAATTAGGAGTAAACAGTGTTCCCAATTCAGTGTTACTGATGAACACAAAAGAAGATATTTTGAAGAATGTGTGTAACCAAACTGTATGGAAAAAAAAAATACTATGGAAGTCAATGGGGTCCGACATTCTTCAAAATATCCTCTTTTATGTTCAGCAAAAAAAAAAAAAAAAAGAAATTCATTCAGGTTTGAAACAACTTGAGGGTGAGTAAATTATGGGAGAATTTTCATTTTTGGGTGAACTGTCCCTTTAAGGCAAGACACTAAAGGCAAAACGATTGGTTTGTCAATTTTGAGCTATTCTGTTTCCATCACATGTCTTCTTTCAGATTAGAGGAAAGCAAACATCCAAAATACATTTTTAAGTGTTTATTTTATTACACTTTATGTATTTGTATCTGTATATTTCAATCCCGATACATCTTTAAAGGCCATTGGTCAGGAATAAGCACTTGCATACATTATTCCTAAATATATTCTTTAGGTTTTTAAACAGGGCTTTGCAGATATCATTATAAAACAAATTTATTCCTACAAACATGGTGAAAATGTTTTTTTTTTCTGACTTTTGACAGTATTTTCTGGAGTGATTGCCAAAATCCCCTCAGTAAAAATCTCAACAAAACAAGAATTTTGAAAATGGCTTTATCCAGTGTTTATTTTCTGGAAATGCATGGAAGTTAATGCATGTTGATAATTAAGTATGGCGATATAAATTAGTTAACATTGTTCAGTGTTCACCAGGGATGTCTTGCCTTAAAATACAATCTAGATCAAGTCTATGATATTAATATATGCATTGCTCGCAAGAATACTGAATAATTAAACTCTCCTCACCTTTAAACCTTTCGAAAAATTCAATCTGCCCTTGCGAGTCTTTGGAGTCCTCTACAATAGTTCCTTGTAGCTGCTTTAAAACCTCCTGAAAGAGAAACAGACAATATCTGTGTGTGGTAGAGTGTCAGAAGCCATCTTCAGATAACATAACATGATGCACGGAAGGTACCAGGAAAAAAAACGAGAGAGATATTTCCAGCTCCCACCACATGTAAGAAGACTTCTTCAGCCCGTGGGTAAAACGGAGCTGATAAAGAGAAGAAAACTTCCATCAAAGGGCTTTGAAGTGCTTTGAAGACGCTCGTGTCGGAGACAAACAGCTTTGAAGCTCTAAAAATGCACCTGCTACTTCTTTAGTGTCGTGTTCATGCGTGATCTCGCCGTGATAAAGGCCCTGATTTCGGCTAAAGGTTTTTGAGAACATCAGTGGCTGAAATCAGCTAGCGTTCACTGCTCAACCCTACTTCAGTGGGTCAGGGCTTTACACTTCATAAACCACCGCATTTTGCCGTACTACAAATCAAACGTGGCTAGGGTTGCTGATTATATGACTGAGTTACTGTTTTTCCAGAAGAAAACACAAACACACACCCAGCCGTTTGGAGCACAAACACTGCACTAAATTTTAACTTTAATATATTTATTGTAAGAGGTTTGATTGTACAGTTATAGAGATGATCAACCACTAGAAATGATTGATTAACAGCACAAATAACTGTAAAGTCAATCTGTTCAAGTATAAGAAAACCATTCAGGCAATTTGCAGAACTTACCGCCGCACACGTGAAGAGGTTTAGGTCAATATTCCTTTAAGGTTACGGCCAGCATAACTCAAACCCTTGATGATGCCAATCTGACCCAAACATGAGACTTTTGCACCACTCGTTTCATTACTTCGAGTTCTCCAGCGTGTTTGGAAGCCGAAAAAGCCCAAACAATGCGACTGCCTTACAGGAAGCGACTACCTCCCCCCTTCATCCCATCCCGGAGACCCAAAGCTTCGTGAAGAGCACAGATGCTTCCCCGTTCAGCGCACAGGACCACCCTTCCCAAACGGCCCGGGGTCACCGTATCCACAGCCCACTGGAGTCGCGTGGAGAAGGCCGGAGGTGTCCAGAAGGGAAAGGTCACACATGAGCAAGCCGTTTATCTTCCCTTATCCAGTAGAAAAGAACAACACTAGGTTTTTCTGTGTCTAAGATTCGTCACTAGTGTGTTTTCTCCCAAGGGAGCATGACGTCACATTGAGCCGTCTCAGGAAACAACAGCTTCATTATAGGGTAGGTCATATGATTACAGACTCCTTTACCGCACTGTGAGTCAGAGAGATGAAACGACAGCATCACTATTCTCGAAATTAAATGGCCTACATTTATGTTGTTCAGAAATGTCTCGTCTTTCCGTGTGAGATTTGTTTAAAATCTTCCAAAAATAATCTTCATTAAAATAATACATTTTATAATACAAAATAAAATGTAATTATATAAAATAAAAATACTAATATAATAAATATAATTACATAAATTTAAAATTGTATAATAAATATTATAATTATAATGATTTCTTTATTTAAAAAAGGAAACAACATTAAAAAAATAAATAATAAAAAATAAATACAATAAAAATCATTAACAATACATAATACCAAAAAATTACTACATAAATTAAAATAAAAATGAATATAAATAATGCTCACTAGGTTCAAATTATCAACGCTGACTATGAACAGTGCCAGATGCTTGACTAATATTACAAAACATTATACAAGTTAAACAGATTAAAGGGGACCTATTATGCCCCCTTTCACAAGATGTAATACAAGTCATGTGTCTGTGACAGATAATTTATTATAGCTTGCAAATCTGCCCACATTTGGGTGTGAGCAAAAACACAGTTTTTTTTAAATGCAAATGAGCTGCTGCTCCCGGCTCACTTTCCGAAATAGGGCGGAGCTTCGACAGCTCCCGCTTCGGCTGCTCGACTACAACAAAGCTGGAGAATCTCATGCAGTGAAAATGAGGAACAACGCAAGGCTGATGGAGAGACTCAGGAAGAAGTTACAACTTTTAAAATGCAACTGGACATTTCGGAACGGTTAGCGGACAAATTTATGGAGTTGCCGTGGAGTTGATCAACTCATTGACAACAGCTGTAATTTCTGTAAAAGAAAATATCTCCCTTTGATCTTTGAGCGTCGTAACTTTGCAAATGTTGCTGATGCTCAAACAGCAACATTACACACCAACTAAAGTCAAGTGAAAGCATAAATCAACCGCCCCTTTAAGAGTTAAAAAAGGCCTACTGCTAATATTACAAAAATGATCCTAAAATAACCTTTATGAGAGTAGATTACAGCTGTAATAACACTTTCAACAGCCAAATCCACATTCGAACGGACTTCAATATCCTAATGCATCTCTGAAGCTATAATGGAAGTCCTAGTTTTTCCTCTTCCCAGAGTCAACGTCCGAAGGATTCAGGTTACAGCGATGCAGATGCCCTTGGTACAATATTAGAGTCAAACACCCACTCATGTGCGAAGCTGCAAGCACACAACACTTTTAAAAATGTCATCCTATCCTCCCAGTAATGGAAATCAATGCTCCTAGGCAGCCATCTGCAGGGAGCCCGAAATACTCGCATATCTGATTCCTATCTAGCATGCATTTCTTCTGACCTGGAGTCAGACGAGACCCGTGGGCCTGCGGTGGGAGTTATTGTTTGAGTGTGAGAGGAGGGGAGTGGGTTCGTGTGGGCGGATGGCAGGCCTCTTTGCTTTCCCAGTGATAAAGGTACAACGTCCTTGAAACGTGGAAAGAAAACATCACATGACACACATGGCATGCACTAAGGAAAAAACAAGCATGGCGACTGGACAAACAAGATTTAAAATCATGAACTGGGCTACTCTTCTAAACAAGATGTGGGCTGTGAAAAGAGCATGACGTCAATAAATTAAATTGTCTGAATTCAGTAAGGTTCTCAATAAACCGGTTCTATGAGATGTATGAAGAACTAGTGATGCACCAAAATATTTTTGTTTGATCAATTAATCAATCAACTTTATTTCATAAATCAACAATTGCACACTATAGTTTAGGGTCCAATTCTCACTATTAACTAACTACTTAATTACTGCTTATTAACAGTTTTTACTTGTTAAGTTTAGGTATTGGAAGGATTAAGGGATGTAGAATATGGTCAAGAAGAATAAGGCATTAATATGTGCTTCATAAGTACTAATAAACAGCCAAAATCTTAGTAATATGAATACTAAAACGCAACCAGATAATAGTGAGAATTGGAGCCTAAACTAAAGTGCTACCAAAATTTAATGATAAACATTTAAATAGAGGCTGTAATAAAAACTTGTTTTCATGACAGATTTATTCAAACATTCATTAAATAACGAAGACAACAGGTTCAAGTAAAAATATTACGGATATATGTTGCATATCGCAAATATTTAGCAAAAGATATTCGTTTTTTTATTCTAGCTTCCCTGAGATTAATGTAACGTTACGTGAAATTGTTTTACTGATGTGAAGCGATTACAGGAAATTTTTGCACCGTTTCTTTCAACGTACCTTCTGATGTTCATTCATTCATTCATTCATTCATTCATGTTTTGTGCTGCAACTTCTAGTAAAGATTAGCCAGTTCTTTAATTCTTAATTCTAAAATAACACTTATAATGTTCGCTTGAGCCAAAGTTTGTGTGTCTTGAGGAAACAAAACTAGACAGGGGTCTAGCAACAATCTGAAGTGGCAAGGAATGCAAATGTGCTTTTAAATAGTAACAGAAAAACCAAACTGTCATTACTGAATGGTAGGCGTTTAGTGGGGTTTGTTCATGTCGAGACCTACCTAATACTTTAGGAATTAAGAAGAAAACAAGTTCTGGACAGAAGGATCAATGTCCAAGCAGATTTCCTCCCTGCAACGCTGCATTAAGGTGCATCTAGTAAATCCACCAGAGATGTTCCATTAGAAGATTACAGCATTCTGAGTCACTAATGTAGGAATAGAGAAGCATTATTTGCTGAGCTCATCCCATGGCGAAAGTGAATTTCTTTATGAGCCACGCTGCATAGGAAACCTCAGACATCAATTTGACGAAATCATGGAAGATTTGTGTCACAATTCAGGACCATTAAGAAGAGAAATGAATCTGAAACAGAACGACACACCTTCAGTGACTCATGTGAACCAACTCTAATATTACTAATCATATAACATTTAAAATGTGATACAAAAAGGTTCGATTTGCTTATTTTTAGGGCTGCGCAATTTGGCCAAAATTCTGCGATTATATTTAAACATGGCTATAAATTATTATTATTATTATTATTAAATATTATTATTATTACTACTAAATAAAAATATGATACAAAATGTAGAAATATTACTAATATTTCATCATAAAATTTAAAAAAATTATATTACTGTAAAATTACAATACCATTTTTCATATTCAAATATTACAATGTTGTACTTTTATTTTGACTATGAACCGCAGGGCTATAAAATGCGCTAGACCTGACCTACAATTTCCAGTGACGAATTAACCGAATTGACCCTTTGCAAACAGTTTGATTGACAGGCGATCTAACCAATCATAATCTTGAATCCCCTATTTTGTTCATCAAAGCAGTCAAGGGAGTTAGTAGATTAACGTTGGTGAACTTGAAAAATTGTGTGTCCTCACGTCTTTCCGCGCTTGAAACAACATTCCTTCTGATGTTCATTCATGTTTATTTGATGCTATAAATGAACTGAAGAGATGATCGCTTCACGAGGAGCTCCAGCGATCTGTCACCACACATTAAACACACACTAGACGCTGTTTATTGATTAAACTTCTTTAAAAAATACAATATTTTAAATATGAAACTGTTGCATATGTCTGTCGACGTGTTGTCAGTGTCCTTTTTTTCACTGCGTGAGAACATGATGTGTGGCGTGAGAGCGAACATAGCAACAGTAACTAAGGGGGGGGGGGGGGGGCTTTGCGAAGGGTCAGTTACATTCTACCTTGATCATTATTTCATTGGATATCCAAAGGTCAGCACAAAATTGAATTAAAAATGTGAAAATCAAACTAATTTTTACATCTAACCTGGTATGGCACGTTAAGCAACTACAAAACCAGGAACATGTTTTTCCCTAAATCTTTAACGAAAACAGCTAAACACAAATAAAACGCTGCTCTGGGAGTTTGGTTTGTGAGCACGGAGGGGAAGCCCAGACGCTGAAACATGCATGCTGTTTATTTTCTGCCTGCAGATGTTTGTTTCAGCTGGCCGGAGGGGAAGGGAAATGACTGCAGGATGAAGCAAAGCTGCATTCATCCGACGAACAAAGACAGGAAGGGAGATTCTCTAAATTAAGCCGCAAGTATCTCGCAGGCTGGGAAACGGAAGGGGCCTCTGAACACTCCCATTCAAAATCAGAAAATGGTTATTATGATGCTGGAAAAAGGTGGAATGCATAGCTCCTGTGAATAAAAACGAAAGTGTTTTTCCTTCCGTCACACCGCCAGGGCATTTCTGATGAATGAGAAAACCTCATTTTCTGTGCCACTGCAACACTAAACCACAGTCACCTTGGACAGAGGAAGATGGAGAGGCAGCGGTTTAGTGTTGCAGGTTTAAATGTCAAGATAAAAGAGACGCTTAACACAAATCCTGTCAAAAATACTGCATTTCTCATAGCATTTGACAAAAATGAGGAAAAAATGACCCTCTAAAGTTTCATCGGCAGAGGGCAGCACATGATAGATATACAGAACATACAATGTACTGAATATTTACATGAAGAAATCATAAATGATTGCAATGTCATAAATTATTGCAACGAAACACTGTTGCAATTAACTATTAAAAATAGATTTATATATAATAGAATTTATATATATTTTCATAAAGGATTTTTTTTTTTTAAATATTACTTCAATTAAATGACTAATCAGATTTTACATTTATATTTATGCATTTGTCAGATCAAAGCAACTTGTACTATATTCAACACTTCTCCACCACTGATGGAAATTTCTGGCAATCCATGTTTTCATTGTTATACGGTAGGGGGCGCTATTCTGACAGAGTATCTCTGGATCAAAACAAGCGATAGAAGCATTGCTTACGCACATGATCATCAAACATTAAACAGCATATAAATCAAAACGGCGTAATGAAATGTCGATCGAGGACGAGGTACAGCACTGTGAAGCTTTGGGGGGTGTTGATGGACTCGATCTACTCCATCTATGTTTTGATCATCGTTCTGAATCGAGTCTTGGAAAAAAAATTTTTTTTTTTGTTCAAAATATTGCTTAAAAAACAAAAAATTAAACACCCATACTCAAGTGTTGATTAAAAAAAAAACAATGCATGAAGATAGAATTTTTTTTATTCTTTCTTTAATATATTGCATGTTCAGATATTGATGCAACAAAACTATTCTATGGGCAGAGAAACTTTTGTGAAAATTATGAAAAAAAACGCAAGCTGGCGGGAAAGAGTTAAGCTATAAATTTTTCTCAATTCATGCATTCCCAGGGAATCGACACACTCTGAGCAAATATGCAAAATCGTGTCTATATGTATCGTATACAGTGTGTGTAAAAATAGTTTCAAAAATAGAATTTTTATATAACACTTTTCACATTACACATAGTTTCAAAGTAGCTTTACGTTTATCAAATAAAATCACTGTCTAACTGCTAAGTGGTTCTTTAAAATAGCATCCCTCATGCACTAATCAATAATCGATAATGAAATCTGTTTATGATTATCATCATTAGAGATTTTATCAATTAGCTGTTGCAGTCCTAGAAATAGCAGCAACTCAATAGTGGAAGGCAACATGAAGGACTCGGCATAGATGCAACTTCTGGCCTCCGCAGGATGTGTCACAGTTAAAAACACACTAGACAAACACAGTTTCTCATTAAATGCTTTAAACACTATGATTACGTATAGGGCTGACATAACAGCTGGCACCAGGGCGGCCAGAATGGTCCTAAAATCAGATCATCCTAATGAAAGAGGTTAAGTCCCAAACCGCTTACATAAGGCAAACATCAACAGGGATTTCACTTTCTGAGACACGATACAGGCAAATATGATTACACTCTTTTTGATACAAATGAATGACAGCTTCCTTGAGAAATGAGGACACACAGAGTTCAGACATTCCCTCTGGCATTTGATGACAAGGACATATGGAGAGCAGGGTCCTTTCTTGGACACTACATTAAAGCATGTAAAAGCAACACTTCAAGTCAACATGAAATCAAAAAGGATCCTACTTACTGAACTCATATTCCTGGTGTTACTGTGTCCAATTCATCAGTGCACATTATTCAGAGGAAAAAAAAATTAACCGAAAATATATTTACGCTTCTCACAATAACAAAACCGATCTCTATTTTTCCCTGCTGGTCACTACATGGCAATGGGAGATTATGAAAATGATTTTATTCACCGGAATAACGTGCACCAGTGCTGGGAGGATGACTTTTTCGTAGGCCAAAAAACTTCAATGGGCTTTTTTCAATGGATTTTTGGTTAAATGCCTGAAATAAGGTCTGCGGTTGAGATTTCAAACCTTTTTGAACAGGGAAAAAAAACATCCAAACATTTTCCTAAACAAGTCCTTAAAAATCTCACTACCGCAACAGTCTGCAAATATCAGTGGAAACTTTATTAGTTAACATTAATTCCATTAGCTAACATGAACTAATGAACTGCACTTGCACAGCATTTGTTAATCTTTGTTAATGTTAATTTCAACATTTACTAATACATTATTAAAATCTTGTTCACATTAGATAATGCACTGAACTAAAATGAACAAACATTGAACAACTGTATTTTCATTATCTAAAGTTAACAAAGATTATTAAATACAGTAACAAATGGTCAATTCGTGTTAGTTAATACATTAACTAATGAATCTAATTGTAAGTCTTACCAGGAAAGCTAATAGGTTTTCATATTTTTAAAAATTAATTATTAACATTCATGCACAGTTACTTGAAACTCTGAAATATATATATTTAAATTAACAGTTTTATTTGGTTTTGACCGATTTTTCTCATTACTTCAACACCTTCCACCATTTACAATCAAATGTTTTTTTTTATTTTATTGAAACCTGTCATATTTACAAAATGATGTGGCAAACCTTAAAGAACATATTGTATAGATTCTGAACATGCATTTAAAAGCATTTTTCCATGTTTTAAATAAACATTAAATAATCAACTGTTGCGGTAATGAAACTTATTACCGAAATCAGCAAACTCATTTCCATCCTAAGTATAAGCTGATGTGTCCATGTGGAATAGTATGTGTTTACAGTGTAGTAGAGCTGCAACTAACGATTATTTTTTCTGTCGACTAATCTAACGATTATTTTTATTTTTAAGTTTTTTTTAATTAATCTAGTGATCTTTTTTTACGTAAGAAGTTAGAACTAATTGAGCAGTTGATTGAGGTGTAGAAACACTGGGACACTCCATTATTTAATAATACGATTTGATTTTGATTAAAAATAAGCCACTTATGTGTGCTCGTCCAGTGGTAGACATTTGAACTTTAAAATGAAGAGAGTCAAAGACTTTCTATACAGTCTTAAAGGAACTTTGGTCTCCTGAACCGTGTGTTTTTCCTCTTGCGCTGTCTGTAATGCAGGGAGTCTTAGCGAGCGCGCGGGGCGGGAATCAGGAGCGCCAGCAACTGGAACCTCGCACGTGCGAAAGAGAACGTCCGCGCACATCCAAATAAACTTCTTTGAAATGCAAAACTCGAAATATTTTCTTATTTGCGAGACGAAGATTTTCTCCTCGACTCAGTTCACGCGCGAAATGCCCTTTTGCACGCTCAAAATATGATCTTGCGCGCGCAAAAATTTGGCAGAGATCCAATTCCATAGGTGGTCCGCCATTTCGGTTCTGCAAAGGGAACAAAGGACCGTCTTATTTGGCCTCTGTTTAAAGTATTCCCTTACTTTCGATAATCGTGCTCTAGGTTTTTGTGATAGAATTGAACTTTCTCCATTCCCAAGAAGCAGAATCCGTCATTACGCGAGACGAATGCAAACAGTGTGACGCGTCGACGCGTTTCACGACGTATTTTCGTAGTCGACGTAATCGATGACGTCGGCGCGTCGTTGCAGCACTACAGTGTAGTTAACGGGTTAATGCAACTACTGGCTAATAGCCTTCATTTTAGGCTTTAATAATAAAGAAATGATTAACTTAAAATGTAAAATGCTGTCTTGAAAGTGAATGAGAGCAGTTTCACCAAGCATCTTTATGGCAAACCTAATGCCATTAACCACAAAAAAAAGATTCTGATCTGCTACCTTTTAAAATGGACTTTACTGCCGCTTTTCCCAATGATTTTCCCCAAACCAACCAAAAAAAGACCCCTCTTCACCCTTAAGGATTCTGCAACGCATGAACATGCGGCGAGACAATCTGCTTCCGCTTCAAAGATTCTCCCTTAGCAACAACAATCTCATGTCTTCTGCGGAACATAAATTCCCTTCAAGAGACTTTCACACGTGTTAAACAGTACAAGGAGTGACAGCGACCCGTTTCCGTGCTGATCTACAATTCAGTACGATATATCTGCAGATATCTTTAGCATGAACTCGTTTGAACCTCGTCTTTAAATCGTGCAGACAATCCGGGTTGACAGTCTCGCTCTAAAACTTGCACATTAGCCAACTTTTAATGTCTCTCCACATTCATTTTGGGCCTAAAGTTCTTTCAAATACCCTCCCTTCTTTTCCTTCCCCAGAGACTGCCAGGTCACATCCAATTTCTTAATGCCCACCTAGCAGGCTGCCGCTTCCACTTCAAAAGCTCGACTCAAAGAAGTGCCTGAAAATACTGCCTTTGGTGTCAGAAGCTGCTAGAAGAAAGGGTACTTAGTGGGAAATCAGTGGCAGAGGATGACATTTTAAGTCTTGAAAGTCTACGACATTAAAAGCAAGCCCAAGCATACAGCATTTGGATGACAAAACGAGTCGCTGAGGCGTTTAAGTACAAAC